>VZTX01028448.1:332673-437404 GCA_013400915.1 Pardalotus punctatus
AAAAAAAAAAAAAAAAAAAAAAAAAAAGTCCACTAGTATTTGCTCTCACCACTTTTTAAGATGTATATTTATCACATTAAAATTTCATGACAAGTATGTAAAACAAATAAAGCTACACTCATCCAGACACTATTTTAGCTCCAGAAAAATACCTACTAGATTTTTCAAGGTTAAGAAAATAATAAAATAGGAACGTGCCCATTCAGTCTTTTTTTTTTTTTTTACTTCTGTGTCTTGCATTCATTATCACAAAAAAAAAAAAAGTTCTCTTAATTTGAAATTGGCTATAAGGAAGAACAAAACCATAGAGAACAAAGCAGAAAATACTGTTTGATTATTGTGATTGCATCTTGCACTTGGGTGCACGGTCTGTCTCTAAACTCTGACTCATCTGCCAGCAGCAGGCTTTAAGGTGATAATCACCCACACAGAGCTATTTGCACATCATGTCGATCCTATCCTCTATCTAATTATACCCTTTATAACAAACTGTTTAGCATAATTAGTGAAGTTATGCTTTACAGGAAAAAAGATAGAAGCAATAGTTTAGAAGATTCAACTTTTTGAAGGCATACATGTACAAATTAGTAATGTTGGTATTTGGTCGCAATAACGAACATTTTGATGCGCTGGTCTATGTAAAATTGTACAATCATTATTTTAGCAAGTAAAATAATGTAGTTTTCAGAATATTTACATACTGTACGTAAGCATTGCTTAAAATTATGAAATGGTTTTGGGACTCATTAATTGCTAACACTTTCACCAGTATTTTTTCAGGCATGGCTGAAAAAAGCTGAAAGGGCCAGCATTGTAACTAAGAATGCTGGAAATGATCAGAGAACCTATTATTCAACTGATAGACAACAGCAGGTACAAATGACCTTAATGGGAAAGCTCTGATTTTTTTTGTTTTGTTTTGTTCTAGATGATCAGAAAGGATGTTTACTAATGACCACTCTTTCTTTGTGTTCAAATGTTAGCGATAAGCTGCTTTAATACAAAATCCTTTGAGATAAAAAAGGAATGGAGAATAATACATATGTGTGCCCACAGGTAAATATATATATATTTTTTTTTTGCTTGCTTTCATTGTAGTCTTAGAGAGTGTTAAATGAACATTGCTTGAGGTGGTATCTTCTTTGCAGGCTGCAAGTTTAGTCTTTCTAACCCCTCTGTCCCAAACCCATCCTCCTTATAAAGTAAAAAGAGCTGGGAGCACACAAAAGCCAATAGCCCCCCTGTAGGTGTTTGCTGCCAGGCAAAGTGAAACCCAAACTGTATCTCCTGAGAGTAACTTCCTGTCTCCAGATGGGAAAAAACTCTGCTGATATGAAAACAAATACTGTATTAGCATAGACAAAGCAAAAAATCATGCAGAATCCATTAAAGCAGCCACAACTAATTAATCTGGTTTGGTTTTCTGTGTTAATTGGACTTCTGTTAAATTCTCTTTGAGAACAGGACAAATTTATGGATTCCATCCTTGTTTAACAAGAATTCTGCTATTCCTATGTTATAGGAAAGATGTTCAGGACATTGAGCAAGTAGAGTTATTTTCCCCCTGAGCTGTTTAAGAAAAAACACATAGAAAAACAAGCAGAATATCAGTATTTACTTGTGCTCATGAAGAGATGCTCATGCTTCACCCTTTTCAGATAGGCAAAGAAACTTGCTGAATTCTACCACAAATTATTCCAAGACATTTACAGCAAACTAAAGATAAAGCATAGATTTGCAGAAACTCTTGTATTCCTATTGAATGTTAAACAGACATTTCTCCATTTGTAATAAATAAACTGTACTAATCACCCCAGTGTAAAATACAAAGAGGTCAACAATGCATCCTTTCAGCTCACCATTGTTCAAAAGGTATTTGAGTTTCCCTATTAAGTTTTCAAAGGCCAACATCTGCTGATGCTCAGAAATGGTAGATGTGGTGACGAAGGCTGTATGGAGTATGAAGTGAAAACACAACCATATAGACCATGCAACACAGTACTAAGAAACTATAGCACAATCAAACTCCAAAGAGCTATTTTCCATCCATCCCATTTCTGTTCATAATGACAGGAATATTTCTGAGAGTGGTGACATAAGCTTATTCTCTTTCATTTAGTTACTTTTTTTTGTTATGAAATATATGTATAAACACAAAGTTTTGAAAATAGCATATCACTATGAATCTGCAGTCATACAAATACCAGAGGAGACACTAGAGCAGGCAAATGACATTATTAAGATTGAAGGCTTTCATTTGCACATTATTGTCATTGATGCTGTTCTGCTATTTAAAGCTGAAAACAGATGCCAAGGCATTCAGCTGCTAACACTGCTCTCACTTGCAAGGCAGATAGTTTTGATGGCATTTAACTTGGCTATCTAGAGCTTAACAAATCAGTGCTATTCATGAGCTTAAGTAAACTGAGTTGATTATAAACTGATAGTCCTGACACTGCATCATAAGAAGTGAGACAGTTTTACCCAAATTATTAAAAACTTTTCAGTAGTATATCGGCTATGGCAAATTGCATTTAACAACTGTGATATTTTATAATTGTGATAGCCCTGCATTATGCAAGCTGTGTCTGAAGTATCTGCAAGGCTGCGGCTGTGGGGAATATTCTTTCAGTGAGCCACAGCAGGATCCCATTTCTCCCTCCCTGCTTTATTGGTAATTAACTAACGTGCCATGACTGTGTGCGCTCTTCAGCTGTGGAACTCAGCTGAGGCTCACAGCTGAGCTGCTGTGCACTTGGGCTCTTCACGTGTTTTGTTTAAGTAATCATCTATTCCATTGATATAGCAGTTCTTTACATAACAGTATTACGGTTTTGTTATAGTTTAATATTTTGGCCCTTTAATTGCATACAGGAAAGCATTTTTTCTGTGAAGGAACACAATTCTATTTATTTTGTGTAGTAAAGCCGAGTTCAAAGCCCGCTAGAGTTGATGCAGATTCCAGCAGATATGCTGCATTTGCTAATCTACTTCATAAAAATGAAAGCTATTCCATTTATGAATGGGTCCATTTGCTCCTTAAATTTACACACACATATATACACATGAAAATTATTGGTCCTTCTTATAATACTTCTGTTATTAGCGAACAATTTTTTTTCAAGATGGTCATCAAATATTTTCTGTGCAAGTGTCTTAATTCTTGTGTCACACTCAGTTTTGTAAGACTCAGTGCTCATCTGGTGATAAAGAGTCCACCAGAAAATCTGGGGCTGAATGCAGGTGTAAGGAGTGCCATTCTCTCTAACCACGTAGTAACATTTACTTGTTACTGCAAGAGAGGAAGGCCAGTACACAGCCCCTGCACCACAGGGCACGCTGTCAGAGAAACACTGTCTACACCAGAAAGGGATGGTGGGAAATCAGATCCATGAAGCTGAATGACAATGCAAAACAATACTGGTTTTATTACTTACTACCAATACTGGAAATACTGGGTATACCTGTAGAGAAAGAAAACACAAAGAGGTGTAGTTAGCTCCTTGCTGTAGTTGGCTGAGGTATTTCACCTAAGATTCTGAAAACATTTTCAGAATACTTTATCAATACATAGTTAAACTCAAGCAACTGCCATTACATGCCCAGTCCTTTATAAATGCAGAGTCTTTAGATTTTTCAGTACAGGGCTGCAGGGACCACTAAAATGCACTGACAGATGGGATCTATACCAGCTCTCTGAACTTCACGAATTTGTTCAGAACAGTTTTGTATTTCAACTAACCAGCAATTAAGTTTAATGCTCTAGATAAAAATATCAGTCATGCATGTATTTTGCAGATCTAGGAGAGTAATTTAACCCAGGGATAGATGCATTGCTAACTGCTTTGGCCAGCTGCTTAAATCAGTTGGTACCTTCTGCTGCATTAATTGTATATAGCTATTTTTCCCTCTTTTACCTGACAGTTATCTAAATTAAGCTATGTAAACGAAATGTAATTGAGTGAAACAATCTAATGCAGTAGGTTGCCCGTATTGATTAAGCCGCTCATTGATTTATTTTTTTTTTTTGCGTTCATTTCAATTCCTAAACTGAATTAATGCTAGGAAACCATTCCAGAGGCATGTGAGATTTACCATAAGAGGTGAGGCTGTTGAGGAGTAAAACTCTTTTACTGGATAAGCAATATGAGGTTTCATGTTGTATGATGCAATCCCAAAATCTATCTCGTCACGTCTGCCCTGAAACGCCTGTAGCACAAAACCATGGATATGAAATCTTTCCTGAAATGCCATTTTCTTAGGATTAAATGCCATCGTTAATGTCACTATGGCTCATCACTTGACTTAGTCAGAAACTGCAGATCAGTATTGAAATCCTGGATATTTGCATCCGCTTAAATACAGTTTGCCTTTTTTAGGTTTTATTGACTTCTGTGGCATGCATTTTGTTGCAGGAATCTGTCTGTTTCTCCATTAAACATCTGCTACACTTCTTTCAACATCTATCTTGAAGTTCTCCCTTACTCAGAGATGGCATAGACCTCACTCTACAATTAAGCAAACAGGAGTGAAGGAATGTCTTGAGAATAAATTATATTCAATGTAAGCAAGGTTGTAGAGTCAAGCTGGGAACACTCCTAATTTGTGGCACCGCTAAGACAATGCTGAAGTAAGAATTTGCAGACTGGGGACCAAAACTAGACTTTTTATGTTTCACCACATCAATCCTGGGGTACATATCAGAATTGCAGCTCTCTGGCTTCATTTCCTCTGGCGCCTGTGGCCTGGCAGAGCACTGTGCACAGCACCTGCTGCTCACCCAGCCCCACACTCAGATGTTGTTTGCAAACTTAATTATTTCTACTTCTGCTGAGATTAACATGTATTTTCCAAAATTTTAGCACGATGAGGCATGGAAAGCTAAATGCAAATATCATCATAATTGAATAATGTGGTTATAGTTCTAATAGTAACAAAAAGTGATTTTTTTTCAGTTAGGATAATTAAAGACAACTTCTACCCCCTTGTCTTAAATGTCAAAAAGACAATCAATTTTCAAATAATTTCCCCTGAAGTTTCAACAGCAGCTTGTTTAAATTTTGGCAAGTCATTATAGCTGGTTTAAATCAGCAGGATTAGTTTTCCTTTATACACTCATGGAACCTACACAAATATTAGATAAAAGACAAAAACTGTGTTCTCGCACTCGCACTGTGAAATGGTATTTGTATTTCCTCTGGGTATACTCCCCCGCCTCAAACCTCTCTGTCTCCTACACACACATACAAATATCCTTTCCTTTCTCTCCTGAACAGATTGTAGCAAAGGGAGAGGTTTTCCTGCAAGTGTGCTTTCCTCATTTTATCGTACTTCAAAATTTTCAATGAATCCGTAGTGATAAATGCTTCCTGGGCAGAGAATAATGAACACAAGATGCCTGCTAGCCTGAGGGCTCTGTATTAACCTTGCAAAGGTATCTTCAGGTTCTGTTTCAAAAGCTGTTTTGCTATTTCTGTACAGTTTCTTAGTTGGTGTGGTCTTCTGTAACCAGACTGATTTTTGTACTACCAGGTATCCCTGTGTGAGGTGACTGGCCTTGACAGTGCACTACTTTATGCCCTTCTTACTAAAGAGAGCGAGAATGACACTCCTGAGTTTGTCTGGAAAGGAGCTGATTATGTAGGGCCACGAAGCAGGATCTATTAACACTCTGTGAAAACCGCACATATGATGGGGAAATTATTCTTAGAAGGAGTGTTTGTGTGAGATCTGGAGTTACATATTGAGGCTAGCTCTTGAATTCGGCTGAGCTGTATTTGGTGCAAGTCCTTAGGTAACGAGGCACAGGAAGTGTGATTCTGCTCTCCCTCTCTGGCAGTGTGGAGTGCAGGGCTCCACCTGTGCCACCACTGCTGGGGACAACGACAGGCTGTCCAAGTAATTGAGCACTGCTGGCCCTTGGCATGAACCTGCTCCCTTCCATAGCATGGATCGTTTCCAGTCAGCCTGGCACTGAAATCTGTGAGTATTTTGCAGCAGAAGTGAGCAGGTTATAGAGATGAAGGATCAGGACCATTACTTCCTTTGACACACAATTCTATTGAGCAAGGTATAAAGAGCAAATAAACCCAAGGGATTGATTTTACATATATTCAGTTGAATTAAAGCAACGTTCAGCCTAAAGTATCTTCCAGTTGAAATCGCTAGGATGGTTATTAGTGGTAATAGATTTATAGTGAGGGGACATCAAGTAAAGCATGCAAAGAAAGTTCAGAGGTAGGTGAGGCCCCTGGAATGGGAAACATTGCAGGAGAAAGTCACTGATACTATTTATTATTTTTGACTTGACTTGAGGGTGGTGGTTTGGTATATTACATGTTCACTGTTAATGCATCTAAATATATATGCATTACTTGAGAGGAAAAAAATCTGGTGTTTTCCTTTCATACGATCTTCTGCATCTGCCCTGTAATTTTCTCATTTCCCCTGCTTCCAGAAATGGGTTGTTTTAGCTCTTAGCTACCATGGAGCTGGCTATTGAGATGAAGAAAAAAGCAAATCAGATGCCAGCAAAGAAAGCAAGTTTTTGATTTTGTCTATAGTTTGTGTCAGTGTGAAATCTGTAACACAAAGGAAATGGATCAAGCTTTTGGTGAGAAGGACCACACTGCTGCTTCGTCTCAGGGCAGGTCATACCCTGCAAACCCTCTTAGCACCTCCCTTGTCAATGCCATCGTGTGCTTCTGACAGGACTCTTAAACAGGAACAAAATACAGAGCTTTTCACAGCAGAGTCAGAGCAGGGATGTTAATGCCACATCTGATCTTTTGCTAGAATATCTGTCCTGCAGCATGACAGCACTCCCTGCAGTGAGTCTTTCTTCCCTTTGCAGCTCGTCCATTGAGGCATGATTGCAGTATCAGATGCTCAGCATCAATTTCAGAACTTCTGAATTCTCTAGCAATTTAAAGCCCCAAGAAGCTCAATGATACTGCTGTCTTGTAATCCCTCAAAGGGAGTGATCATTATGATCATAGGAGTAAACTTTTCATGTATTGTTAAACCAGTATTCAGACAAGGACTACACACAGTGAAAGAAAATTCTTTGGAAATTTCATGTGTTTCATTGCAAGAGTCCCAGAACTCCTGCTACTGTTAATTTTGCAGTAGTTTCTCTGTACAGATTGAAAATTTTTCAATTTGTTGAAAAAGAACTGTTTTGATGAAGTTTGTTATCCCTCACCTCTGCTTTCCCAAGTGGTAGCACCAGAAATAAATGTGACATAGGAAATAGTTATTGTTTTATTGGGTAACATCTTTTAAAATTTAGACTTTTTCATGTTAGGTTTTAGTGAGTCCAAACCAGTATTGAAAACTCTGTCTCGGAAACACTCAGTGAGATCAAAGGATTTTTTTTTTTCCAAGTAATTGTAACTTATTGATAGAATATTAGAAACTTTGAAAAGCCTCAAACACAGACCATTTTTAGCAGTTTGAATATCTTAAAACAGACACTTTGCCTTCCCATGCTGCTGCTGCTTAAGGACCAGAAGTCTCTTTCATTTCACCTCTTCACTGTACATGGCAAAAATAGAGTTGTTTGAAACCCGTAACGTATGGAGGCAATTCATTTCCCAGCAACAAATGTCACCATAGCCAGCACAAACAACCAACTCAGCAGGGTCATGCAAGAGGGTAGAGTGCTGAAGGATAATTTTTCAAGCAGTATTTAAAAAAAATACAGCATGTTATTTATAGTGCATTGTTTTTAGGTATGTACCTGCAATGTTTCGCTGGCTATTGCACTGGATACCCAGTTGGACTAAAATGAGTTTATCGCTTGCAGATTTTCCTAACACTCCTGTTTATCTGAATGCTCTTGATACACTGCAGTTTTGCTCTCACCACTACGTTTCCCAGCCTGACACAACTTTTGGGTGGCATGTTCCTGTGCCTTTCTACCTTCTGTATGCTTTATGGGCTAAGATTAATATGTAATATAAAATAGGAGCAATATGAAGCTTTGCTGGTTTGTAACTTATTATTGATTCATTTCTTCCTTTTTCTCTTTGAAATATATTGTCAAAAGCATCAAGGAGCAATATTTTACATCTTCAACATAAGTGTCCCATGCCTTCAAACTGAGTCATGAAGTAGGCACTGGAAAACTGCTTCCAGTTGTTTGGGAGAATGGGCCCTTAGCAGATGGGACACTATCTATGTTATGAGTCTGCTTTGACTGGAAAGCAGGATGTGGGATCCTTTCAGTTAGAGGGATCCATGTTACTTGGATTCCTGACTAGGAAGCACAACTTCTTAGCCAACTTCATTTATGCTGGTCCTTCAAGATGTCTTTGTGTCAGCAAATATTTATGGGGAGAACTGAACACAGATGAGGGTAACCAGTGCACTGCAGTTCTGGAAGTGCCATAAGTTGCCAGGAACTGTTTCTGTGACAGCTGTGCTGCAGGATGCCTCCTAAGTCTTTTCCCATTCAGGGAGGTTTAAGGCTGTGCTGCTGAGATAGAAGCTGTAAGATGGGAGGGGGACCCACTGCAGGAGAAATTCAGCAAACTGACTGAGACTGTCTGCCTAACTGTTGACTGAAAAGAACCACCAATGTTTCCCACGTCCTGGAATCCTTTGTTTCACGTTGAAGTATGAATTAGGAAAGTCATGTAACAGCTGGGAGGGGGCTTTGCTGAGTGTTGGTACAGGTTATTGGTTGTGAAGGGACTGACACAGAGCGAGCAGGCTTTGATCCGTGGCAGCTCTGCACTCTGAGACAGCTCTGTCGGATGGAGCAAAGAACATAAGTGCCAAAGATGATCTAACAACAGGAGGAAGAAAGGGCTAGTGCTGTCAGACACATACAACTGCTGAGGAGAAAAGCTATCCTGTAATACCAAGTAGAGAGAAATTCAATAAGTTCACTTTGTGTGTCAAAACATATTGCAGAAAAAACTATCTACCGAATGTGGCAGCACAAGGGAATGAATGTAATCACAAAATAGTCAATAGGATAGAGTGAAAATATAAAATAAATGCTGTGTGGAGACAAATGGAGAAATATTGTTAGTGCCAGTAAACAACAGAGTACTTGCTGTCTTTCACAGGGAAAGCTTGGAAAAATGTTTTGCATTCTCCTGAAAAAGTCATGATGACTTAAAATGAGAAGGATAAAGGTAACAGCTTTGTGTCAAGTTTCCACTGTGACTACAGAATAATCTGGAGTGGTCTTGTTTCATGAGCTGTAGCTTGGAAAGGTATGATAAAGTCTTACTGGCTACAAAAAAATGGCAGAAACAGAGCAATGGAAGTAACAGAAATTCCAGCTGGGAAAGATTTGGAAATGGGTATTAAGCTTCCTGTTGAATCTGAACAAATGTCACAAATTCAGAGAGTCTCAAGAAAGAGTATCTTTTTTTTTTTGCAAAAAGAAGAAAAAAAATTTCAAAGTGCTTCGTTTATACAACTATTTTAAACTGTATCTTATTTAAGCATATTCATGTAAACTTCAAATATATTTAAATTTTAAAATAATTTGGTCTTAGATGAAAAAGATGGTCTTTGAAAATTGGAGGAAGGAGAAGTATCAAAGGGACACTGTATTACTGAATTATACAAGGTACCCCCAGGGAACTGAAGTAATTTATGAAGGGAAGTTACTTCTATCAATATGTTCCAGGAACTATTTCAGAATTCACACCTGACTAGAGAGACCAGGGCTGCTTTGCTGACCACACGATGGAGAATGTGACATAAAGGCAGCAAGGTAAGTGCAATTACACTGGCTGTGCAGAGAGTTTACACAATGGTGCAACACTTCACATGCTCCAACACATGCAGCCTTAAATCAGGATGTGACAAAAGAAGGGAAGCATCTACATAGCATAAATGATTGCTGCCTGTAGCAAGTAATCAGACAACCCAGAAGAAGAGAAGCTGCTTTAGTTTGAAGCAGTGCATAGGACACAATTCAAGAAGCAGTTATCAGAGAACCACTTCTGGAATGAAACTCAATGTGCTTGTTGAGATGGAAAAGGATGGGAAAAAAAAAACCACTGCAGTAATATTTAACTTTGAGAGAGTGAGCAGATTAAAATGAGGAAGTTAGTTAAAAGAAAAATGAAAATAACATCTAAGAGGATACAATGCAAACAGCGTGGATGGAAGCAGGCTGGAGACAAGTGTATGAGAGGCTCAGAATAATCATATATAACACATCTCTTTTTTTTAACTTATAAAAATCAACTCTCTTATAAGCAAAATAATCCAGACCCCAACACCAAATTGAAAACCACAGAATGTAGATGATTTTGGAAAGATACCCTTCAAAAGTGTAAGGCTTCTCAACGGAGAAAGATAGGGGGAAAAATAGCATAGAATTGCCAATTTAAATATAAACCACAGTATTTTGAGAATCAACTTCCTGTGGATACAAAAGTTAGTAATTCTTTTTTGTTAAAATAATCACATTAGCAGCAGGAGACCCAGAGAGATAACTGGGAAGACAGGCAATCAAGGTATTATTAATTAATACTCTAATTAATAATTTAATATTGAATACTAAATTAATTGCTTTCACTGATGTTCACAACAAAGAAAGTTACAGAGATTCTCACAATCTGAGGAATTTTCTCAAAGTCTGTTAGCATCTGAAGTAAATGGTATTGAACAAGGAGAATGGCCATGAGATGTTGCCCCAAGAAGTATTTTAAAGGAACTCTAATATGATGTTTCTGAACTAACTATTGTAGCATATAACCTGTCATTTAAATCAGCCCTAATGCCAGAATAAATGTTTTAACTGTGGTACAGTCTTAAGAAAGGACTCAAGGACTGATCCATAGAATAACAAAATATAAAACACACATTTTTATGTTACTGTAAAAGAGCCATGTTGTTGCCATGTCTAGAATGTCATGTGTAGTTTTAGCCTCACCAAATAAAAAAATGACATCACAAAACCAGAAAAGAGAAAGAAGGCACAGATGATCAGAGATGTGGCACGGTTTTATGATCAGATGAAATAGATCAGGATTTGTCATTTAAAAAAAAGATTGGAGGAGTGGCTAAGGTCAAGTCTATGCAATGATAAACGGTGTACCAGATGTAAATAAAGGTGCATTATTCTTTGTTCTTTCCTTATCTAAGTAGGTTGTGGCTTAACCATATAAAAACATCTAAGGCAAGCAAAATAAAATACCTTTCACTCATTGTCTCACTGAATTATGAAATGTATTGCATGAGGTATCACTGAGGTCAAGCTTGTGTCAGTCTGGTGTCTCTCTCTGCTCAGCAGCAAGCAACCCCTGCAGTCCAGCTCAGAAGCCAGATTATTCGTGGTAACTGAGAAGGCAAAGAAGAAATCCTTCATGCTGCTTCCTGTTTGCCATGACCTCCTGCTGCCAATCACTGCTGAAGTCAGGGTTTGAAGGTAAGAGGAGCATTTGTCAGCTCAAACAAGGTTATGTTTCCATGATGCTATCATCATCATCAACCCCAGAAATGATTACCTATTATTTGCAGAACATTTTGATTTTTGATGGAACTGTATATCTGCTGAAATTCACTAATGTTGTTTTAACATAAAGTTGTTTTAACAAGCTTGAGACACCATTTCAGTGGGTGCTAATTCCACTGTTCCGTCTGGTGTGTGCTCAACTGACTGGGAATGAGGTAGATGACACAGCAAGCTGCATTTAGCTAAAATCAACCTGGTAAATCTCACCATATTTCCCAAACATAGCTTTAATGTATTAATTCTGTGAGCCACACTCACTTTTTATAACAGGCGAAAAAAAGTGAATACTCTTACAAAATGTTTTTCCCTGCTTTTTGGAAGTTCATTTTTTTTCTTCTCAGTAAGAATTTTATCATAATTTCATGCCCCTACACTTCACGGTTTGTTACTTGGTCTATTACTCTCACATTTTACTTGATAAGGTCCTGCTTCCTATGATCTTCATTTCTGAGTTTTGATTCTCCACAGCTGCTGCTTTGAAGTCTCAGATAACATTCTGAGCATTGCACACTGCTCCTGGTTTTAAACTTTTCATTCAACTGCAGTACATAGCTCTGTTTCTCTCAAATAACTTTTTCAATAAATTGTTATATTCTAATATTCTAAAATGAATGTTTTGCTTTTAATCAGGGCAAAACTGTGGACTCTTTTCTTAAAAGAAGCTAGTAACTTCTGTCAAAAGGTTTATCCTCATTTTCAATCCTTTCTTCAAAGGAATTTAAGTCTGTTACTCAGTTTGGGAGGATTCTGAATCACTGTGTATTTCATATTTGCATGAAAGGGAGAACTGATGCTCATACTTGTCTTCCTGCCCTCTCTTTCACCACCATGTTTTATTTTGACCCAGTCCTGTCCAGGACCAGGAAATGCAGCTGTCACTAACTTTTCCTTTGGATAAGGTGAAAGGCTGCTGGAATAGTAGTGTGTTGTTGAGTGGCTGTTCGCTGGAAACAAGGAGATATAAAGTCTTGGGTTTTGCCCTTGCTTTCTCTCATCAACACTTGATCTACAAGAGTGCATATGAATCTGGACTGCAGGTCAACATCAGGTAAATGTTTCCCAACTTAGATACTTAGTTACTAATTTGAAAAATTTGGCCTGATTTTTTTTTTTTTTTTTCACTTTCTTAAACGGACAAGAAATGAGCAAGAACCTCATCTCACACGTTGAGCTGTGAGTGTTTCTAATCTCAAGCCAATAAGGATGTATGAATAGAGTGCTGAGGGTACTGTGGCCGGAGCAGTACTGCAGTTATTCCCACTGTTTTCTCTCATCTGTGGGCGTTTTTTATGTGAAGAGTCCTAATTTTTCCATTCCTTAGCTCTTTCTGTGCAGTGTCCAGGGATGTGTCTATGGATATAAACAAGTAGTTCTCCTGGACACAGATGAGAGCACAGATGATGTATACTTACAATTAGCACTCACAAATTGACACCTAGTCAATTATACATGCCGAGTCATAATGAAATTACAAACTTTTGCAAGCATTAATCTTCCTTCAGAGTCATGATATGGGGCAGAATTGTAAAAATGAAATATCCTTATTATACAAAACTACTTACAGATATTAGCAGTGCCCTTAGGTATAGGCAGATAAGAACCAGGGCTCCATGGTCGGCCCTGGTAATTCTTCTTGCATTTTCCACAGTCTGGGCCCGTTGTGTTATGCTCACATTCACAAAGTAGTCTTTTGTTTTCTTCTTTACAGCCCGTAGCATGAAGGTTGCACTTACACCTAATTTTAAAAGGCAAAAATAAAACAAAGTGGGATATTATTTAGAGGTGAGGTGAGTTTAAGCTCAAGTTTTAGAAAAGCACGTCCTATGGCAACTGCTCGATTTCTGTGTTGTGCCTGTAGTATTGTTCTACCATGAAAGCATGACATCACAAGACATCACTGCAAAGAGCAAGCTGAATGATCTACAGCTCACACAGGTCTAAAGGCAGAAATGTCACCAAAGCTTCAAGATGCCGAATCTTTTCTTGTTTTCACTAATGCAGCTCCACTGAGAGCAACTAAATTATTCATAATTTTTACTACAGACAGGTCTAGAATCTTGCAAAAGTTCAAGAGTTACTATCCCCAGGAACGAAACAAGTCCTCTGCTTATGCCCTTACCCCTTACAGAATGTGGCTCAAATTAAAGTCTGAATTAGGTCCTGGGAGCCTGAGAAAACAGATTTCAGTTAAATATCCTCAGCAATGCCACACTTCAATACAAGGAAAGCTCACTATAATGGTGTCTTGCTATTCTTGTTCAGCAAGTAGTGTCTTGTTCAGAAGGGAATTTTTTTTTCCTGCTTTAATTCGATATAGCTGTAGCAGTTGAAGGTCAGATGAAATATTTTGGTAGGCACATTTAGTTTTACTTGGGAAAGAAACCAAATCGAGCCTTGTGACGAAATCATCAGATAAACCAGATTCTGCATCTGGTCTTAAAACAATTGTATTTTCCTTAAATTCCCCTCTTTTCCTGAAACTAGGACACTTACAGAATTGGAAGTTAGTTCCATAAACAGTAAGGTATTTTCACCTCTTTCCATCCCTTTCCAACAAATGTCAAATCCAGCTAAAATCTATTTCTGTTTGGGGCTGGAGAGAAAACCAGTATTTAACGACCTTTCCTGTTTGTTTTCCTAATGACTGTACATCTAGTAATTTACAGGGTTCTCATGTGGGCATTTGTCACCTGTTCCATACAGTGACCAATAATTAGAGCAAAACAACACATGGAATGGACAAGTGCAAATTAACAGCTGTCAAGCTGACTTCCATTTGGAAGGAATATGACCTGAAGCAATTGGCCACATACATATATATCCCCAGGGTAAAACAAGGTTGCAGTTGTCATAAGTAGCTGCTGGAGAAAATCCACAAGAATATGTAATACAGTGGATGGTGGAACATTCTCCTCAATGCTAAAAATGAGGCAGATGAAACTGCTGTTATTTGAGAAATGCTCATTCTAAAGAAAAACAGGTTCAATACCTTTAAAACTGAGATTACCAAAATGTATTCAATATGCTGGACAAGAGAAAGAGAGTAATTTTTACACAATTTCCAAAATATCAGTGCTTGAAGACTAAATCAGTTGTGAATTTTCAGTGACTAGCCACTGCAGGATGGAAGATGCCTGTCTGGCCATCAGTGGATGAGATATGCCTGTTCACTAGACATTGAACATTTTGGTAAAGGGTACTGCTATTAAGAAAAGTCATGGGTGGTTTTACTGTCCACAGCAATATGGAAATGGAAGACTCCAAACAGGAGAGAGATACAGTAAGAACAACACCAAAAAATAGAGGAGAAAAGCAGGAGAGACTGTCGAATAACTGGAAAAATCAGAGAGAGGAAGGGACTGGATTTCTGTCAGGAGGAGATTTCTGTTTTATTGCAGGGACTCATCAGTGTCAGAGGCAGCAAACTGATGTAGGCAAGAAAAAACCCAACTTTGATTCTGAGGAAAAGCTGTAGTACCTAGTGCTCTGCAAGGGTGCTGCAGACTTGCAGGGGAATTGAGGTGGGGGAAGATAAAGGTGTGGCCATCTGCTAATTGGTGTAAATATGCACAGCTCTTGTAACGAGCACCTGAGATAAAGAATAGTTGTGTCAGAAAACCTTGTGCAAAATCTCTTTGCACTTCTTAGATGCTGTGCTTGGCATATGTTCCTGGAGAGTCTGACCCTTCCTTGGTTTTGCTTGCATGGGGAAAAGGCATCTTGTGTGACTGCAGCCACCAAGCTCCACAGACAGGGAGAATCAGACATCCTGGAGGGCTGTGTTTGTACTGATACAGGCGGCTTTGCATGAAAACAGCAAAATGCATTTTCTTCTAGAAGTAGCTGGCAACCTCCTGTCAAATTTTAAAACCCTATTAACTGAGATTTAAAACCAACAGCCCCCATATGGGCATTCAGACTAAAAACACACACAAAAATAGACCAAGTAGGGACATTTTAGCTACTTAGCCTCCTAAATGGAAGAACTGCTAAATGGCTTTTCTTGTCCTAAACCAGTAGAATAATCAAAGATTAATTCAATCAATGCCTTTATGCAAAATTAACTTATTAATATGCTTTATATGTATTTTTGAAAGCTTTCCCGCCAGAATTACCCAGAATGCTGCATTTTGTCTTAAAAGAAAATTTTAAAAAAAAAAAAAAAGAGCAGTGGGGAAAGTGGAGACAGTAGTGTAGTCTTCTAGTCTTCTAGGAGTATGATGTTAAGTGAATAAGAGAAACAATTATTTTTTTCTAGTGATCAAATTTAAGGACTGATCTAAAACTTTTGTGGGTAGAGGATAGTCCGAATCTAACATTAAAAACTGAGCAAAAAAAGAGTCAACAATGGTGTATTGCTAAAGAATCTTCAGAACACTTCAAACTTATCTGTGTACACAGTTTCTAAGGAGAAGAAAGTAAGGAACATATGTGGTCACTAAGTTTTACTACAAGACTAGCTAAAAATTAAGGTAAAAAATACATTTATATTAAAGATGTCAAATTTGACTTAATGAGAGTTACTTAGAGTAGGCACAAAAAGAAATGTTTAAAAAACCCCCTAAACCCAAACCACACAAGATCAGATAATGTGTGGTAAAAACTTTGCCTTCTTAGTGTATAGGCAGCAGAAAAGTTGGGTTTGGCTCATGATTATTAGTGTTATACAAATATGAAAAAATCTGTAGATTAATAAAATCAGAAGAGATTGAACTGAAAGTCTTGTTGAGGTCAGCAACTATATATAAGGAGTAAGAGTGGAGCATACTGAACCAGAGGCTCTGATTCTCCTCTTGCACCATTTTTTTTTTGTTGAAGCCACTTGACAGATCTTGAAGAGATTAATCATGATATCCACAGCAAATCAAGGATGTAGCTGAACAGTGAATGTGTGTAAAATGCAGGCAGCACTAAAACTGAAAGAGAACAAAAAGCATCTGTAGAAAGCAAACTGGAGGGTACTGTGTCTGGGGATAACCAAGCCAGTAGCAAAATCTGTGGTGTATGTGGAGAGAGAAGCAAGGAAATAATATTTCACATGCTTCTGTTTTTTTAGGAAGGCTGCACTAGGAATTGGGCAATCTGTCCCAGGGACCTCATCCGAGTGTCCGTATGCACAGTCTCAGAGACTTCTGCAAAGAGAAATGCCTGTTGTGCTTGAGGGACAGACTTCTCTGGATGACTGAAAGAGGTAAATGAGCGTAGCGGGGCTGAGAGATGACTAGAGTACAATAAAAAGCTGCTTCTATTTGCAGGATAAGCAGTAAGGAAAATATAAATATTTAGGGTTACAGAAAGGAGGCTATTTCAGTAAAAGTAGCACCCAGATGGACCATGAGAGAACCACTCTTGCGATGAGATCCATTGGATTGTCAGCGGTGTGAAAACAAAGCAGCAGAGTCTGGACCTTAGGAATTTTAGCTGTCAATCAGCTGAGCACCACTGATCTGGGAGCTGACTTGGGCTCCCAGCAGATCACTGTCAAGATGTGCATATCAGCTTCCTATGGAGGATACCAAAATTCATCTCTTTTTTTATGGAAGATTGCCTTCCTTTTCTACACTAGAGGTAAGAAAATACCTTGTTATCTTATATGAATATCCATGGTGATAAATTATTACTGAAAATCCTACATACCATTTATAATTTCATTAAACACTTGCCCTGAAGGTTGTTCCTAGCTATTCCTGCTTTCAATCTGAGATAGTAACAAGAGGTTTAATTACGTTTACATACAAAGCACATTCAATGCATTTTGTATAGCCTGCTTCCAGTAGCAGTATGTGGTTGCTCTGGCTGCTTGTATAAGAATGGAGTTCTGAAAACCTAAAAAAATGATTCCACCTCCTGTGTACTGAGTTCCAGGTGACAGTATTTCATGCCTATCTAGTTTCTTGAAATCCAAAGAAAGTCGAAGTCCTGTACAGGGTATTATGTACACACATCCAGAAATGCAATTACTGGGTAGCAGTGGGTGGGTAGCAGCTGCTGGCACACCAAGTGGGTTTGCCTGTGCAGGGAAGGGATGACAGAGGGAGCTGTAATAAGTACAGCAGGTTTGAGAACACAGGTTAAGGTCTGGTGAACAGAAGAGGATCCGTGCTGCAGCCTTTGCATTGCATTGGCAAACAGCTTAAGGGCAAAATCTCATGTAAGGACACAGCAAATGTTAAGGGCAAAGTGCAGTTCTGAGATACAGTACATGCTCACTGTAAATGGCACTGCTGAGGTCTAATGCTTGTACGACTTTACAGAAAATGACTGAAGTCCATGATTATAAATATCAACAACTCCATGGACAATTAGGTCACGTATGGGGAGATGTAGGCCTTGAAATGGCTTTCTACCTGAAGGGAAAAGCTGTCTGCCTGTTATATCCAGTGACAGTTTTTGCAGACATTTTTTGATTGCTCTGGTGGGGCAGCTCTGTCAGTGCTGAGCTGCTGGAAGTGAATGCCATGGCCCCACAATACTTGTCTGCATTTGGAAAGTTGCACCCTGATGTTTCTGCAGCACAGCGGATATCCATCTTTCCAGTTCAGCCTGGGCGGACTCTCCCTGCTAAGCAGCCTGGTTACAGCACACGCAAGAACACATTTCCCTCAACGTGCAAATTCAATTTTGAATCACTGGAGATTGATATTGCTGTCCAATGCTATAAACCCTAATTGTGTGGGAGAACAAATTTGTTTTTCTGACCACTCATCTCTGACAGACTCATTATTTTGTCATAAAGCAATTGAAATGATATTTTTGGCAGTTACATAAGGCACAGGAGCTCTCTGGCGCACTGAAGGAGCGGTGCTGTTGTAGTGAGAGCCCTGGGTGCGCTGTGCTCCTCACAGACTCTATTTACATACAGACAAGTGACATTAAAATGCTGTAAATATCACTAAGGTAATTGCTAATAGTGTGCTGATGCTCTCGCAGGGGAGTGCCAACCAACAGACTGGGGGGCACGTGAGGGGATCCTTGATGTTCAAGAGATCATTCATGAGAAAGAAAGACAAGAGGAGCTCTTTGATACATTTTTAACGACTAGCCATATGTTCCTCACTTAGATACATCTTTGAATCATTCTAGGTCATCACCAAAGTTTAGAAAATTAACTTGAAACCAACTTGGAAGCCTTCTGCACAGACTCTTCGATTTTGCATGCCACGAGTTGGCTCCCTGCTCCCAGGTAAGCAAAGGCTGAACTTGCAGAGGAGTTGGCGTGTTTGCTCTTCACATTACTGCCCACACAACGTAAAATACCATCCCCACACAGTTTTAATCAGGCATTTTAAAGCACTGTTGGCAATGCTGGGAGCCTTAGTCAGCTCCCCGGTGCTAGCAACTACTTCCAGCACCTTGTCACAGCTGTCCTAAAGGACCTGGCTGTGTTTATCATGACATCGAACGCCTTAAGGCTGTCATCTACATCATGCCTCTCAAGCTTACTAATGACCTTGAGGCAGCTTCACCAGTGGGGTTTAGTTTTCTAACATAATGTAGACAAAGATGAAAATTCCACATTACAAGTACATTTGAAGTGATTTCTCAACCAGGAAGGAGGATGAGATGTAAGCTGAGAAAGCAAAAGTCAAAATATAAGCACCTTTAAAACATACCATTAAATCTTTGCAACTGAATCATTATTTTTAAGGTTTAAATTTTTTTATTTTTATTTTTTTTTTTACTCTTTATGAGACAAATTCATCATAACTTGAGAAACTATATGTACAGGTAAGTTACAAAACTCATGCACCATTGAGTATACAAGGTAAATATCATTACTTAGGTAAGTCTTGTTATCCTTTAATTTTCTCTGACAAGTGAACATGTTTTTATTGAGGCTCACAGTCTCAGAAACATCATGTCTGCTGAATATTACTATTTGTTATATTGTAAGATTTTTCCATGTCATGTCAAAACTCTAAAGTGTGCTGGTCCTTATCCTAATTTCTAAAGCTTAATAGATTTTATGGGGATAAAAACAAGTATAAAGGGTACTGTTGTGAAGAAATAAAATGACTGCTGGTCAATTTATTTCTGTGGGGATGCAGAAGAAGACTGTGAGAACACGCTTATAGAAAAGAGCTAATGAGGTAGTTACTGCAATCTTGGCTACCAGGGCTCACTGTAAGGACTACCCATCTGAAGGAGATCTGAGATAAAAGCGTCAAAAACACCTAAGGACAGCTGACAATCAGAAAATGGCATGGATTGCTGGCTGCAAGTAGGTCTGCTTAACAAATGTTCCAGCTCATGTGAAGCAAGAAAGTAATTTCTGTTTTCTAATTTATTTTTTTTTTTGAGTCATATGAATATCTTAGGTCTATGTTGCTGTACAGAATCTAAATCCAAACAGGGCACTCCATCTTTTTCTGGACATCAGGAATAAGACCCCTGTGGTCTGCTGGTAAAATGTAGCCACTGCAGTGAGAGTAATGAAATGTGAGTCCTTTTTTCACTTGTTTATTTCTGGAAATGCATTTGATCACCATTTTTTTCCCCTGTCCTTTTCTCTGAATTTATCTAATACATCATAATCTCTCACTGAAAAAAAGATTCCTTTGTGGAATAGGGCAACATCAATAATAAGGGATAAACAAATTCAATAATAACAAATATAACTTTGTATAGGTAGATATATTATTCTTTCATTTGCAAAGCAAGGACTAATGTTGGATCAGGTTTTTAAGCTTCTTAAATCTGTAAGTAGCTTTGTGGTTAGAAAAGAAGTTTAACCTGTGCTCAGTAATCCTGCTGCACCTTAGTACCTTAGAATCCAGAGATTTACAGAAGCTTCTTCAACTTTATTCTTCACTGTTTCGTTTTCACTGCTAAATTTGGGAGGAAATTGAATTAGATTCCCACAGGCAGTATGGAAAATTGGGGAAAATAGCTTCTTATTCTCCCTCAACTGAATATAATGTATCTAGTGGGAAACAGCAAAGCCCAGGCACAGAGAGCATGTTTGCTTTGCTTTCTCAGCGGCCTACTTCCAAGCAGTTTGGAGAGCTTGAAATTAAAAAAGAAAACAAAGTCCAAAAGGGCAGCATAATTCCCTTTCCCCTAGTCCCAGGGCTCACAGAAAGCTTGCAGGGCATGGAATTGCCCACTGTTTGCACTCAGCCAACTCAATGATAAGAGTACACAAGTGCTAAATTTAAATATGAATGTCTTTATAAGATTTATTGTGTTCATATGCTAGTAAACATTTCTATATACTGTCAAGTAAATGCTGGCCATACAAACAACTGCAGGATCACTACTGATCAATTTATATCTCAACCTGTATTTGATTAAGATTGATTATTGTCTGATAGATGCATTCTGTCTTCCTTTTGAAGCAAAATATCATTGAGGCAGGCCCTTCTGGCTTTGCTTCTCCTTTTCCCCTGCCCCTTTCAGACAGAGGGCCACAAATTACCATACCTTGCAAAATAAACTGTAAATGCTTCTGAAATGCAGTTGTTCCCCACATGACAGCCTTCCAGACAAACAGAGGCAACTGAAAATGTTTACAGCCTAGATCAACAGCACTCATCGCAGACCCAGAAAGAAGGAGGCAGTAACCTGAACAAATGCCTCAGCATTTAAGCATTTATAACTGTTCTGATTTTTTGGCTGGATAAAGAATGTCAAAGACCAAGAGATAGGAAAATCTTCAGACTTTCTTCAGGCTCTTAGATCCAAAGTTTAAAAATAATCCACTGATGCTTATGTCCAGTAGAACAGAACAGCTAGTTCTGAGTCAGAGTTATTTCAGTTTACCTCATTAAAAAATACCTATCCTTAATACTAAATACTTTTACAAACTTAGCAAAGTGGAATGGACACATGCTTCTTCTAACTTTGATTCCATATTCTCTAAGTGTTAAAGAGGAAATAAATGTCTGAAAATATAGCTGCTGTTAGCTGCTGTAGAGAACTAACTTCCATTCCCTTCCTAAACATTCATTTTTGCTTTTTTTCTTCAGAGGTATTAGTTTTTATGGAAATGTGTCAATAAAGAAAGTTATTATAAAATCTGCTAGAGTTTGCCAGCAGCATGTTCTACAAATACTTTCACTCGTGAACACACTTTGCCAGATTCTTAGCTGATGTAAATCCATCTGGCTCCTGTAGATTCAATGAATTTATGTTAGTTCACACTGCCTGAAATGAAGCCTAATTTGTTTCCAGCTTTCATTCATATTATCCTAGGCTTGGTGGCTGTATTTTTAGACAGTGACAGATAAACTTTTTATAATTTTCAGTGGCAGGTCCAAGACCTTGAGTAAGCACAGGGTGGATCCTGGGATTCAGCGGAGGGTGAGGAGGCCAGGTGTGATGTGCCTGGGGACAGGACTGCTGACAAGGCAGGATGCCAGTATTCCACATCATTGCCATGCATCTGTTTTGCTCTACTCTTTAACCTCAGAAACAGGAAGCTTTTCTTACCTACATGGAGGATGCTGAATGGGGACAAAGGCAGTCGTGTTTCTTCCAGAGAGGAAGTAAAACCTCTTGAGAAGATGAAGATCAAGAATGACAGTTTCTCCCAGTGCTACCAATTGGTCATTTAACACTAGTGATTGTTTTGGTAGGTTCCCAGACAACCAATGAAAAATTGAGAAAAAGCAGCTGATGTAAACTCTAAGTACATCATTGTTACAATTAATTTTGCTTTTTCTTTCTCTCTCACTTGAAAATTTCTTTCTTTCTCATTGGGATCCCTTTGGTCTCTTCTACTAAGTTGCTGTACTTCACACCGCAGTCAATGTCTTGATACGGGGATGGGATGAGAGGGCAGAGGGGAAAGCAGGTGTTGCAGAGGTGCTACACAGCTCAGGTGTTCTGATGTATCTCCTGTTTGAACTGGTTTGCTCTAAATATCAAGAACAACTCAGAAATGCTAAAATCCTGAATATCCTCAGCTGCCCTTACTGTTATATATCAGAGAGGCAAAGGGTACTGGGATGATGATACATCTCTCTCCACCGGCTGGAAAAACACAGTCTGCTTGGCAGTACCCTGCCATTATCTATCTGACAGTGCAAAGGTAAGGAGCATGTTATCTGAGATCTGACAACTCCTCATTGCCATCTGGATATTAAGAAAGAAAAGTGTTTTGGTATTTTATATTTTTTGGTGCTGTCCAATGTCCTTCTTAGTCAGTCTTAGTTTGTCATCCATCACTGGGCAGTAAGTCATTATCAACCAGTCAACAGACATGAAAAGATACCTGAAACACACCTTCTATTTTAATCATGGTAATACCACCAGGCAGAATTTAACCACTGTATTGCAGCAATTGTAGAAGTCTGTACTACAATCTGCTAGATTGTTAAGAATGTGGCACACAAACTTTGGATGAAAGGTATAGCTTACAAATTTAAAAAGAGAAGTTAAGAAATCTTTAGGAGTCACTTTTTTTTTTCTTTTCTCCTGATACAAATCTGAGCACTAGATTTGAAACTCCCGGCACTGTGCTAATGTGCCTCACTGCTTTTAAGTTTATTGAGAAATCAATTTCTCTGGGTTTAATTTAATTAATAAGTACCAGTCCTACATCTGCTCAGCAGCACTCCCAAGAAAGCTGCTCTAAGATGCTAGTGATTACACCAAACTTCCTGTCTTTATTTGTAAGTACTATTTCACAGCATCAGCTGCCAGCTGGTCCTGAATTCTTTTTCCCAGCGCAACACTGAAAAGGAACAATTTGTTGTGTGGGAGGTCTAAAATTGTGGTCATTAAATTACCATCCAAGTGGACATGGTTTACAACACCATTCAAAAATGTCATTTTAACTATCTGCAGTGGGAGAAATTTTATTTTTGCATGCAGCAATACCCCAAGTGAGCTGTTACAAATTTGTGTCTGTGATTGATGCAGAACAGACCTGGCTGGAGCAGAAATATCTTTAAGCTTAGAAAAAGACTCAGGGCGTAGCACCTATTGTGTCACAGTAGGGAATAAAGTATTTATTGTCAGGAGAGGAGTATTTCTGCTACATGAGAAACAAGCAAGGTTAATTTCATACTGATTTTGGTAACCTTTGGGGGATTATAATAGAGAAAAGCAGCATAAAAATATCCACGGTGCACACAGAGTTCAACACCAGGGAAACCTGCTCTGTGAAGCCATACATCTGCTGCTCCTTTTTAAAGGTTTTAAAGCATTTCTGTTTAAGAGACCTCCCATAGACTCATTTAAAAGCCCAAATGGGCCCCCAAGAGTCACTGCTGCGGATGGTATATACGGAAGAGTAGGGTATGGGCTGTAACTTGTTGCCTCCAAGGGACAGAAAATATGCCTTGTGCTACTCTGAGCAATAGTCCTGGAGGCACAGTGGATGCATGCCCAGACATGAAAACTTTTAGCATATGATTTAGTGGCCTGTCGTCTTAGTGGATACTTTTTTTAATGATGCATATATAAAATATTTTGAAATTGTTCTGACACACAGCCTAGCCAAAAACTAATGCTTGATTCTGAAAACTGGCTTAACATTTCTCTTTTCAGGCTTATTCCTTCTCCTCATTGCCACAGAAGCCACCGCCCAAGGTTCAGCACTACAACCACTCTGAAAGGCACCTTTTTACCCAGGTAAATTGTGTCCTGCCGTTGCCCAGGTGTGGTTTGCTGTTCTGCTGGTTGCTGCTGATATGACTTCTGGGTGTTACTGAACAGAAGCCCTTGGAATGCTCTCTCTCCCTCTGCAGCCCTGCCGTGGCTCCCGGCGCTGCCACTGCTCTCTGCTGGCTCCTGCCGCTGCCTCTGCTTGGTGCTTCTCAGGAGGGCGAAGGAGAATGAGCTCTTACTATGAGGGCAGGTTAATTTAATTGATCTCTTTTTGAAAAACCATGTTGCTGAACTCGAACTTTAAGGATAATTATAAGGCAGCTCTGTTCTTTTTTGGACTGTGTGCTGGGGTATTCATGATTAAATCAGCAAAGCCGAGGGTGCCTAACGACCTGTTCAGAGCAAGCAAAGCTCAGTACAGATTTCAAAAGTGGTTTTGTCCTCGTGTTTTCTTGTGTTTCATTAGGGTTGACTTTTAAAATGCTTAAGCCTCACAGCTCCATCTAAAATAATAGGGAATTGGTAGCTGCTTATTATCAAAGCAGACACTCCCAATCCACTTTAAAATACATACAGCTTTTACTGTTCCTTTTTTTGTCCCTTTTTTTCTTTTAGTTCTTCATCTCGATTGGAGGTCATAACTTGAAAGAGAAAAGTGAAAAACAAAACAACATTTCTCACTGTTTATCATGCTAGCCTCAATTTTTTAACTTTTAAATTTCATACAATATAAGCTCCTTGCCACAGAGTAATTCCCTCTGGAATGATTATGATAAGAATTATTTGCCAGTAGTGCCATTCCAAGTAATTGGTTTTTCAGTTCACCAACTGAACTGAAAAAAACTGGGGGGAAAAATAATTTCTGTCAAATGAAATGTGTAGTTTTGTTTTCAGATTTTAAATCCCATTTTAGAAATTTTTTGGCAGTTATTTAAAAAAAAAAAAATTCCAAAGACAAAATGGTACCTTTTTTGAGTTTTCAAAAAAATTAGTCAGAAGTACTTATTAAAGTGGGTTGAATTCTGAAGATACTTTTAGCCATCCCAGATAGAAGTTTCTTCTGTGAATATTTATTTATTTATTTATTTAATACTTCAAAAACACTAATCCTTTCTCCTGTTGAAGAAAACTAGATGAAAAGCGAGATGCTGAAGTATGCCAAAAGCAACTTATCATCCTATAGCTAAGTTAAGCTACTGAAAAAGAGATACTAGGTCACCTTATCTCTAGCCCTGTTGGTAAAACAACACAACACAATGCTATTTGTTGGAAGTAATTTTAAACAATTTAGGAAATAAAGTTCTAAGTGTATCTTTTTAATTTGGGAAAATGATTCTTCTTTCATCTAATATATTTCAATTGCTGATTTTGTGTAGAGAAAGCTTACTTTCTTTTTGAAAAATACCATATGACAGCATTTTTTATTACAGACACTGCTTATTGTTATCTTGGAGCCAATAAACTGGCTAGAATCTGCAAACATTTTATTATGTTGTATTAGTCACTGGAATTTTACAAAGATGGGGAAATTGAAAATAACTTTTTGTATTAGAATGCTTGAGATAGATGATAAATGGTCACATTCTTACTTGCTTTTTACCAAAGAAAAATCTGAATGGAACGATTTAAGTACAGAATCACAGAATATGCTGAGTTGGAAGGGACCCCCAGGGTGGTCCCTAGATGGTCTGTGGGTGTGACCCCTCAGGGCTGCCTTGGTCTCCTCGCAGTGGGTGGGCAGAGCAGGTCACTGAGCAGGGGCAGCTGCAGAGGAACTCTCAGACCGCAGCTGCTGGAGGGCACTGAGTGGGTGACACGTGTGGACACGAGCAGGTGACACAGGGACCTGCACACAGGCCTGCCCATCGTGGCACCGCCAATGCTGGTTTTCCCCAGTGCCAAAACAGCTCTGCCACTGGGTTTCACACTTATCCTAGCCCCAAACTTATGGGACATGGGACAAGAGACTTCGGGTATGTCATTGCGAAATGGGGTTGCTGACACTGCTTTGGTAAGTTTAAGCAACAAAGGGCTGGTAGTTTTAAAGCCTTGTATTTTAAAGTCTTAAAATTCTGACCTAATGTCAGACAAGAACAAAACAGTGATTGCTTTTGGCCTTCAAGTGCTCTGGAACATTTATTATTCATGTTTGTTTTTAACAAATACTGTGTAAATCAAAGAATGTTCACACAGAAGGTGCAGTGTCCACTGAGAGGCGGGGAACATGTTTTTGTTGTCTATGAAAACAGACATGCTGGGGGGTCGAATTTCATCCAGTGACTATAATATTCCATGTACCAGAAGAACTAAACAACTTCATTTATATTTTAAATGTTTCAAATCAATACTTCCCTTCATATTCTGCGACCCCCGCCAGGAAACTCTTATAACTGAAAATTTAAAGAATAGATTTTAAGTTATGAATAATTTAAGGCTGTCATAGGGGAAAGCAGCAGTGAAATACTGCTGACAGAAACAATCAGTACATGTTTATACTGAAGAACAAACCTTAGCAATTCCATCTTGCATAACATAGCTTTTAAAATCCTATACAAACTTCTCAGTTTTCCCTGAAATGTCAAGCAGGCTTCCTCAGCGTCAAACTCCACTGGAAAATATACAAGCTGTTCCTGTTTCTCAAAGAATGTTTGACCTAATCTGGAAGTAAAATATATGCATATATATATAAAAAATAAATAGCTCTATGAAAAATAATAAGAGAACTAATGGATGCAGGTAGAGAAGGAGTTTAGATTTGAAAAAAAACTGCAGAAGTCCTTAATACAGGGAAGTCTAGCAGTATCTATTTCTCAAGCAGCAGGTTAATACAAGGAATAGATCTAGCAAGAAGGGACAGGATCAGTTTTGGGGCATAGACAGTCAGATGGTGAACAAGAGCTTCCCTGCATTAAAACATTCTTCAGGGCATAAGAGTGCTGTTCAAAATGAATTGAGTTTTGTTTGCACACTGACAGAGAGTTGCCATCCATTGAAAATAAGAAGAGGTATTTGTCCTGAAGATCTGATGAGTAGGAAGAGACACAGTGCCCTGAGAGGACCCTTATAAAAATGCTTGCATGACACAGAGCTTTATCTTTAATGAACTTGGGCATAATTATCAGAAACCTCCTGAATTATGCAAATAAAAAAATAAAGAAGAAACAGATAATGGCCACTTCATTACTAAATATTTTTGTAAGTAATACTTCTGGGGATGAAGGAGTTATTGTTTGTGTCTGATGTGTTTTATAGCTGTGTTCTCTCCCTCAGACAATGAGAGTTGCAGAGGAGAAGGAGGGAGACAGCTCACTGGGATTTAGGATGGTGCCCACAGCAGTCATGACCTCCATTCCCCACCATTGCTGTTCACTATGGTTCCTCATCTATTCTCATGCCTACTCAGCATTTTCTCCTGTTGACCTACACAAGCCAGGAGGGGGGAGCTTTACAAAGGCCTCAAAAGCATCCCCAAATCTTGTTAAAGCAGCTTTCTGCGTGCAAACTGGGCAAAAATCCTCAGGAGAGAAAAAGGGCAGCAATTGCAGATTTTCTGGTATACACAGATTTTTTATGATATGTAGCAAATTGACTGAACCAAATGACTTAGTGGCTATATAATCATATCACGAAGGGGACAAGCTTCTGGCATCTGTTCAAGCTTCTTCTAACAGAAGTTGACTGTAGCTTTTTTTTTGTAGCTTTTTTTTTTTGAGAATGCAATATTTCAATTACTTTTTTCCCCCTATGCAAATCACTCCTTTATCTCAGTTTTACTCCTTCAGAGTATTCTCTGGGTTTTCAGATGCTGACCTACCTTTGAAGATAAAGAACTTCATAAAATAAGGAAAAAAAGTCTTAGTCTGTGACAGGCTTCTCTTGAGATGCAAGCACTGCAGACTGTGAACTCTGAGAACAGAACTCTCCGAAAGGTCTCTCTCGTGTTACAACATACACTCGGCCCATTTTCAATTGCTGAACCTTTTTCTGGGGCAGTAAGCCCTTTTTTGTGGTCCTAATGTGGGCAAGAGATTTTTCAAAAACCCTGGTATAATAAAACATAGTCAAAATTTACAAAAATCTCAATTTTTTTTTCCAAGAATCAGCACTAAACCACTATTACATAATTTAATTTTGAATGCCAAATGTTTCTAAAAATCTGTGAGTGATGCATCAAGCGATGCTCTTTGGATGAAGCCTTTAGAGCATCTGTATCTCCTCCCAAGTCACAAGCAGGCTGAATGTCAGCCACGCACTTGTGCATTTGTTAGTCAAACCCTGGGTATGAGTGTACGGTGAGGAAACCAGTGAACAACATCAGCAGTATATCCTTTGCAATCAAAACACAGAACCCTTTGTCATTCCCGTGGCATCGCTGTCTCGCATCTCTCCTATTTAAAGCATCTATATTTTATGAAGCACTAACAGACAAACAAACAAACCAACATATAGACCACAAAGTCAGCATTAGTCTCCAAAAGTAGCCATGGGAAGGAAGAGATATTTTAGAATCTGATCTCTCAGGACAGTGATTCAGTATCTTTAAAAAACAAAAGTTCAGATATATATTTTAAGGCATCAAGGCTAAATCATGAGGTATTTGTACATGTCAGAATGGAGGCTGTTGCTGTCATCCACCTGCGAGGATTACTGTAGGAAAAAATCCCCACATTGAGGGTTACTCCTGCAGTGTCTAACTGATCTACCTGAAGAGAAGGTAAAATGATGCAAACTGCTATGAGTGTGTAAGGGTTCTACACTATTGAAACTTTCTTTCAAGACATGTACACTAGGGGGGAAATGAAATGTTATTTTAAATGTTATTTTACTTTTCATTTCATCCAACTCTTTCTCCACTCCCCCTTCACCACTCAGGAAAACAACAAATGGAAAAGGGGAATGAAACTCTTTATTTCCCCCCAACCCCTCTCCCATCTAGCTTCTGGATTAGGTTAAACATTTTCAGTAGCAGAATATTAGCAGTTAATGACACTCAGATTGTTTGATCTTTAGCTCATTACTAACTATAACCCACCATTCTCAATCCACAGCTTCCCATCTTTTAATTCTTCTGTGTTGCAGAGGGGAAGGAGCTGCCCTTGCTGGCAGACTGCAATTCCTAAGGGACACAAGTGATTAAAAATGTAACTGGCTCCTTGCTGTTCTGCTGTCCTGCTGGAAGAGTTATTTCAGGGGCATTCAAAGGAAGGAAGGCATGGTTCCATAAATACAGGATCTTTAATGAAGCTTGTTAAATGATAAGCAACTTTCTGCACTGACAAAGTAGAATAGGTTTAGTTTTTTATTGTAAATTGCGATGTTCCTCCTGAAGGTTTCCATTCCCTCTTTGAGCCACACGGGCAGCGACTCCCCACGTGCTACAACTAAAGGAGTGATGATCACGTCATGGAAAAGAGAAACAAAGACAGCGAGAAATGAGCAGCTGGAGGTACGCAGGGTATGGGAGGAGGGAAGGAGGATTTCCTGAAGTGGGTCACTGACAAAACAGATGCCTTGTCATACTGCAGCTCTGTCCCGTCCCAGCTGCCACTGCTGCTCCCTGTTCCTGCCATCTCCACTCCCCCAGAGGAGCAGAAGGTTGTGGGACCTGCTGTGCTCTAACTGGGGGGCAGAAACGGTAATAAAAAAAAAAAAAATAATTTTGAAGTCAATTAATGGTTGTGCTTACATGGCAAAAATCTACAACTCTGGTTCTATCGAAGGAAAGAAACAGCCCACAGTTCAATAAATATGAGAAAAATCTGAGGCAAATTTAAAAGATCAGCTACTGAGGGAATTAATTTCATGTTTCCTCCCCTGCACAAAAGGCTGCCAGAGTTTCCTGGACTCCAGTGCATGTTCATGTGCTTTGGATTGGTTTTTCTGAACAGGCCTAAACAGAAGCACTCTAGAAGCATTACCAAATTAAAGAAGTTAAATTACTATGGTTATGACAACTTCAGTAAACACCACCCCAACACCTAAAGATCCTTAATGCACAAGAGAGTTAAAGGGGAAAATAACTAGAGTGTTTTTTTTACCACACATAAAAGTCAGAAACAATAAACGGTCGTGCAACCATTCTGTCTCCGGTAACTTGCATTAAAATATATATAAAGTGTTCTGGGAACTGAAGCAATGTTTCAGTTCAATAAAACTAATGTAATTAAAGAGAAAGAATCCTGTTTTTCCTCTGCTTGCAGTTTCAAATGAGAGCTTCCTAAAACTTGTGACCATTGCTGGAATCCAATTCAGGACCTCAGCTTATCAAATTCCCAGCTCTGGCACCATGCCTTTGAGGTATTATAAAGTGCTGCTCATCACAACGTCTCTGTCTATAAATGCTCCAGATAACTTTGAAGTGCAGACACCCCATTTTGAAACAGGCAAGTGTTCACTGTGAATCAAAATGGAGTCACCAAACACGTGCAGCCTTCAGCCTGTGCTTCTTTTCTTGTAAGGCAACAAAGGAAAATGCATTAGCACAAAAAGTCACCTTGTAACATTTTTTTAAACTTGGAAAGCTTTGCAGGACAACATACCTACACAAAGCCACAGCTTTTTGAGACCCTGTAGACCATGCATCTTATTGTGTAATTCATTCTGGGACTGAGAAACTGCCAGGCTAATGAGCTCTCCTGCAGCCTCTTCCCCTGCAGGTGCTTCCCTGGAAGCACGATCTTAATTCAGACACTGCCATGCCAGATGTAGCCTCCTGAACAAACACCAATCCTTGCTCCCAACGTGCTCTGAGCAAGCCACAGCAGCACTAGCTGACTTTGACGAAATCACAAACTTCTTTTCCTTTCAGACAGTGGAAGCCAAATTAATTCCTCAGCTTCTTTAATGCTGCGAGCCACATCTTGGGAATTCAATACAGGAACATATTAATCTCTCTGATAGGTGATAGTGCAATATATTACTGATGGGGGAGCCAGCATGGCAGCACTGTGATAGTGACCCTGACCAGCAGATGACTGAATGGGTAAGGAGTGAAGGAGCTGCTCTGGCTTGAAGGCACAGCCTCAACTTTGGCAGGCAGTCCTTCACGCTTGTCCCACTACTAATTTTCCAATGCATAACTTTGTCGCTTGGGTATCCAGGAAAGCTCATTACAAAGGTATGTGACAGCCCCTGATGATACATGTCTGTGGCAAAATAATTGATCCCTTTTTGCAGTGGCGATCTTTAATGCTCATAGGGCACGGGAGGTTATTAGATGGCAGGCACCCTTTGATGGGCTCTAGTGTAATACGTTACCAGACAGCAATGTGCCACCTATCTATCACTTACAAAATATTGTCATCCCTGAAAAAGGGCCTGGCAGCAGGGGTTAAGGGAGGAAGGGGGTTTAATTATATTTGTGGATGAAAACATGTCCTGAGAAAAGTGTGCAGCCTGATTATTTATTGGCTGTTCAAAAGCACTCAACAAAATATAAGGAAAAGATCAGGCTCTGCAATACAGTGGTTCACATTGCTGTTACAGACTCTAGCCTTGAAATCAAGTTCAAGCTGAAGAACAAAATTACCTCTTACAATATGTGGTTTTCTTCTGAAAATGAAAAGGGTAAGAGATGTATTACCAATGTTGGCATTAGTGGAGGCAGCTGTTTTTAGATATTTGGTATTTCAGGGATGTGAGTTTAGCATCGTTACTAGAAGTACAGCTTACTATATTCCTCTGCTAACTTTCCAACAGTGAGCAGATGGTTACCCTATTACCAGCCATTTGCATTTAACATATTGTAATGATTTATATACCACATGTCAGCAAGCAAAGTGAAAACAGTCTATGGTAACTAATTAGTTGAGTGTGAAGGTGCATATCTCAATGTATATATCCTAATTGTAATAAAATTTTATCTTCTTGGTTATTAATAGGTTTAATGTGTGGTGTAACAGAAATATTGGTGGCAGTTAAACGTGAACCACCACGTCACTTTACCATTGGGACAGTATGGGTATCATTAACATGTCTACCAGCACTCCTTACATGCCTGTTTTATGAATGATGGTCACAGAGGACAGATTATAACAATCCGTTGTGATTCTCTAGCAGTCCTTCTTAAGTGCATTTCAAAGTACTTCATAAATCTTAATATATCAGATATTGGCTCATATTACAGGACAACACACATCTGGAGAGGGTGGAAGTGGGAATGCTGCTTGGCAGAGAGGAAAGACACTCAGAGCTACCATAAAGACAGAAATGGATTTAAGAGAGAAAATGAAAAGAATCATGAGGTCTTCAAAGGAGTTTGCAAGGAAGAAGCAGACAACTATTGACATTTACACAAACATCAAGTCAGAAGATAGACTCAAGGGTTCAAAGGAAGAGCATAAATGCCCTCCACAACTACAACATGGGCAGGTGTATGTACCATGTATCGCATTATCCATGGTACGTCCCAAAGCCTGATCAGACGTAACCTATGGTATGAAGCTATGGATTATCTGCCTTATCCTGAAATGGTTTTTGTTTACTTTCTGGCTTGTTTTAAAATGATGGCCATTACCCCAGGAATGTCAAAATAATTGTTAGTGAAGTGCAGCTGTGTTACTCCAGAGTATAGCAGCATTTCCAGCATAAAAGTCTGGATGAACTGTTGTGTGAGCAACCAGCTGCTGTTGACTGACTCTAAGGCTCCAAGGACTCGGTATGCTGCAAAAATTACAGGCAGTTTCATTCAGGAGTGGTAGTATGTCAAGAAGTTCAGCAGTTCCCGCTCCCTCCTAATGTCATTAGGACACCTCTTGCTATTCAGCATCCTTTCATTTCTACCTTATCCCCCAGATCTCCCAGGACACAGCCCATTCTCCTGCAAAGGGCTGCAGCCAGCATTACGCTTTCCTGATTGCATCAGCAGCCAGAATTTCTCTTGGGAATACGACCTGCAGTGTAGCTCCTGGTCTCCTCTTCCCTGACTGTATTGCTGCCTGCTAAAATCACAGCATTGCCATTTGTTTCTATAGCTCTTTCCTTTTCCATGAACAAGATGATAATCTATGAGAACCGAATTACAGCAACATTAAAATCTTACCCTGTAGTTCCACCCAGTTAACAATACGCTCCACCTGTGTTTTACTGAGGGTTTTTCACTACAGCCTGCTGTGAGCAGGTAGGGACTGTGATGATTCCTTTTGTGCATGGGTCATCAGTACTGCTGAGGCACATCAATCCCAGAGGTGGACGCCAGAGGGAATGATAGGAAGGGTCTCACAGACCCCACATAATGATACTATTAGACCTTGACCTTTACTAATTCACTTTCTAGATTCTGAATAGGTGTGACTGTATCACAGAACTGGCTGCTTTGTATCAGCTCTATCATACAGAGATGAGACAGGATGAAAAGACTGAGAGGTGTGGCTTTTTTCTCATTTTTTTAAACAGAAGCTGGGAAAGCCTTCTTACTTCTGTTGTCCCTCTCTCTTTTTTTTTTCCTTTTGTTCCTTCTGTCCTTCCTTTCCATCACTTGTTTTTCCTCATTCCTCCTACATGCATTTGAAACTCAATGGGTTACTATGGGTAACTTCACTCAAATTCCTCCTGATTTACAGGATGGCATCTGAAACTAGTATCAGGTCTGGTCTCTTGTTTCAATATTTGTATAAGGAGTGATACAGAGTATAAAGGCACTGTTCTAAAGGGAAGTGAGAGGAAAAGCAGCAGAGTTAACTCTCTTAGTTTCAAATATTTTCCTAGGTCGCAGCTGAAGGATGGGTTATTTATTACAGCTAACAAAAAAATTAACAGAGAGAGAGAAACATCACCTATGTCAAGAGAAAATATGGGGATATTTTGGGTTCAGCTACTACCTTTTGAGACACTTCACACACTGAGGCATCCAGGAAAAATCAGCTCCTAAGCACACGCAATTAGGTACTGAGATGGACAAAACTAATGGCAGGCAATACCACCACACTGGTGCCCATGGAAAGGAGCAGAATGTAAACTTAAAAAACCCAAACAAATCCACACCTAAAAGTTGGTAGTTCCTATTACTTGTGAAACAGTTGGAAATTTTTCAACTTTTAATGTGATAATATGTTGTACCACTCCAGCTTTTACTTCAACCAGAAGGAGATCCCCGTGCCAGGAATCATCTGTATATGTGATACAGGAGATCCTTAAACTTATTTCAGTGTTTGCATTAAATTGCACTCTTCAAATGAAAAGCTTAAAGGAAAGAAAGTTTCTGCAAGCTATTGGAGTTGCTGAATTTATTCAGAAAGGCTCTTTGGATTGCTTTTCAGCATACAAAGCAATACAGAAAGAAAAATCTTCATTTCTTTCATCAGGATTTTTATCTCTACTCCTTTAATATTCAATGGCAAAATGAATTATACTACAAAAAGGCTTGGTGCCTCTCCTCAAACACCCTGATCCTGCATGATACTGAGCTTCCTTGAAAGACAGCTGGAGGAGATCAGTATGGAAATACTTGATGTCTTGCAAAATGGGCCAAGAAAAGATGACCGGATGCTAATGAGCAAAAGTGATGAGTGAAACCTGGTGATTTAAACCCACTGATTTCAAAAGCATGTAGCAGAATGAGAGTCCTAGACAGCATTCAGACTCCACTGCTCTGCTCCCCTTCCAGCCACTGTGACTGAGGCCGCACGGAGCTGATGGACAGGATTTGTGTCACAAGGATAGAGGGTGGAAATCAGTATCATCTGAACATGGGCAGGAGTAAAACACACCAGGACACCTGTACTGAGGAAAGCCTGGAGACTGGTCATGTGTGAATAAACACCGTGACTGGTTAATAATTTCAATTCCTGATGATCCTAGATTTGCTTACAGAAAATGAAGGACCATTTTCCTTAGCAACATGTTACAGTAGATACATTAAAAAAGCAAATTGCACTTGGGAGTTACAGATAAATTGACATGCTCTTAAATACATATGTTTCTTTTTTCTTTCTTGTTCTCTAATGAGTTATAATTTAATCAGAGAAACTGCTAGATTCTCTCCAAATACTAGTGAAAATCTCAAAGGAAAAATACTGCTTATGCAAGTGTTCCTGTAAAACAAAGAGTATTCAAGTATGGTAAATAAATTCTAGAGTCAAGAATGGTATTCAGTTGTCTCCCTAAAAGCTTGAAGCCTACATATCTTAATATTGATGGTCTGGTTCTGAGCTGAACATCAATGACAACATTTTCTATTATAAATAAAACTACAGCATTTCTGTATACTGTCACTTCCCTAGAGCAAAGCTCTGCTTTTGGGTAAATTACAGAGAGACATTATTACAGCATTGCCAAGTGTATGACAGAGTAATATACAGATTTACTCCAATGAATCCATCCATAGCCTGGATCTGCAGAATAAGCCAGAGGATGAGACCCAGTACAGCCCAGCCTCCCTGGTGGAAGTGCCTGCCCGAAGCTGCAGTGTGCCCTCCCACTCAGGGCAAGGGCCCTCACCCACCCCAAATCCACCACAGCCTCAGGAGCATTTCAGGCTCACAGCTGGCAGAAGGAGCAGGCTGACTAAGAAGACAAAGAAACCCCAACCTGCTAAGTAGTAAATATATTTTCCTTCAGAGTAATTTATTTAGATGCTGAGATGGATTTAAATTTAGAGGAGATAATGTGAGAGCAAGGAAGTGTTAAAACTGAGGTTACTTTTTCATTTGCGTACTGTGAGTTAGAGGTTTCTATTGCAGCTGGAACTGTAACTGCAGCTGAGATGTGGTCAGAAAACCCTGGGGCTTAAATACAGAAGCTTCAAGGCGAGAAGAATATAAAAATAAATTCCAAAGGGCTTAATAACATTGTGCAGAGACTGGATATTCTGGTGTCAGAAAGAAACCAGTGGCTCTTAGATCAAAACCTAATCACTCAAAAGCAGTAAGAGCCTTTGTTTTACCCAGCTAGTCATTCTGCTACCCACTGGGATAATGTTTTTTTACAAGCCTCCCAAATTACAGTTAATTTACAGTGTGTAAATGTACATGTCACTGACAATATAACAGAGCAAAAATACTTTAAAATTAACATGGTTAAACCTTCAGCAGTCTGATCCAAAATCTGCTAGGAACCTTCAGCTTGACTTCAAAGGAATTATTATCAGCATTTTAGTGAACTTCTACAAAAATAACTTTAAAAATGGGAGCTGTACCTCAGTGCTTACTGCCAGGACTGTCCTTCATGTGGAATTGAAGACAGGCAGAGTCTGCAGACAGCTCAGGCCACCTCTGCAGGCAGCATAGTGAGAGAAACCTTCCTGAGGTTGCAGCACAGGATACCCTCTGATCCTCTGAAGCAAGGCCAGATGAGGGGAAAATGTCTGCTCTTTCTCACCTTCCCATCCCAGAAGACTTTATTTATGCATTAGTCGACCTTTCTAGCTGTTAGGACCATCTTGCTTCAGCAGTTAATTAACACAAGTGCCATAATTTAATACAGTTAATGCTACTTTATGCCCTTTAATGTACCTTCCATTAGTGATATTATTGTAGTATTACCCTGTAAATTAAAATAAGATCAAGAATAAGAGAGGCTCTCTTTAATTAAGGTACTGCCACAGTGCACCGTCCATTATTCACTAGAAAAAATCACCCTGATTTAGTGAAGCAGACCATCAGCAAGTCAGAATTAGTTCATGTGGATTATTAGGTTTCTTGAATAATGTGAACACAATGGGGTTGCTGAAATTGCTAACAGCCACGTTTCCTTTTTTTTCATCACCTTAATAAATACACAATGGAAGTGGTAAATTGAAGAAGAATAAACAGGTGGTAATAGAGGAGGAAAGGCATTCATCAAGAGTACACAGGTTTTCATCTCTAATGCAGCATATATCAGGCTTATTTCACACCAAAATGCAAAGCAATGGCAAAACAAACCCTATATTAAGTAGGTAAATCTCCTACCTATAATTCATTGTGAAGTATTAACCACCCCACTATCCTGTGTACTTAACATAGTGGCTTTAAGATAGATGCTTTTCACTGTCATTGATTCTTAAAACAGTGTGAAACAAATGACATTTTATGCTGCCTTTAGAAATATACTATTACGAGTTTTGGTGATTTTAACTATACTTAACCTACAGGTTATATTTTTCAGAAAAAGGACTAGCTTTAAAGTGTGTCTGCTAGCATCCCTCATCCACTACATGTCAAGATCCTTGGTAACCTCCCCTTGTATCCTGTCTTCATGGAATAATCTAGTCTAGTTTTACCAAATTTATATAAAGAGCTGAATCTCAAAGCCCAGAACATGAAATTTGGTAACAAAATAAAATAATTTAAGGAACAAGAGCTGGAAAGCTCAGCTAAATTAGAAACAGTGGCACAACTACCCTGGTAACCCTTGCTTCCCTCCGCTGGTTCCCATGCTCAGGGCATGCCAGGGCACATGCTAGGAATGTTGATTGGGAGACTCTGGAGGGGAGAGGCCATAAGGTTTCTGGAAGAGACAAAAAATACCTATTGCAAGTTACATTTGGTGCAACCAGGGGCTGTGTATTGCAACCCCACAGCTACTCAGCAGCAAGCAAGCCCTGAAGACTCAAACAAGGAAGGCTCCCTAGGTATTGAAAGAAATGGCACCAAATCCCAAAAGAGCAGTTCTTCTCATTAGCAGAAAAGTGATAAGAATTCACATGAATCTTATCTGGTGAGGTACTGTTACACATCAGATACTTCTTTTAAAGCATGTGTCCAATTACTGCAGCATTTAGACAACAAGCATCAGCATCAGATAAGTTCTCTGTACAGTCACGCTTCATTTCTACAGATAATTTTTCACAAGACTGGTGAGCCCCAGATGTGCTCAGAAGGTTTCTGGTTCTAATTTGAATGCAATGCACTCTTTTTTAATCCTTCAGATGCTTTCTTTGATAAAGTAACGATAATCTAATTGAAGTCAGACTAGGTTCCAAATGGGTTTTCAGATGGGGAACAGGCTTTCCTAAAGCCTAGGGACCTACAAATCCTGAGCTTTGATATGATGCCTCAGTAGAGCTAACCTATGTGGAGGCCAGTGGAGAAAGCACACACATTAAATAAATAGGTGTTATTTTTTTATACTGAGGCTAATTTTACCGAACTATTTCAAACAAGTATCTTAAGCTGTTCATGATCCACTTAACCCTCCCAAGAGACTTCTGAAAAATAATTTACAATGTAACTAATTAGCATTGCAAGAACAATTCTTAAAACAGCAACATTTATCTTAGACTTTCAAATGTTAGACTAGCGGTTCTTTATGTATGGATATATATTTGGTGTGGACACAGAAGACAGTAACTGCACGTTAAATCTACGGTCCTAAGAAATGTATTTTGATGATTTTGATTTTCACTACAGGAATAATAAAAAAATAGTCAGCACTTTTTTATATAATCATTGTTACTATTTTTTTTCACTCCGTTCTGAGTCTGAAAAGAAAGTCCCTGGCCTTCCAAAATAGATTAGCTTTTCTGTTTGTTTTGATACTTAAGATTCTCTTAAAGAATAAAGTTTTTAGAAAAAGGAAGTCTTAAACTCTATAGGAGAAACAGAGAAGGAAGAAGAGGTATATTAGAGTGGTGAGTGAATTGCTAATAGAGATGATCTCATTTATTTCTTTTGAACAAACTGGCATCCTTAAAATACATACAAAGGGATTACCCTCCTGCTTGAGGGCATCAGTCAATTGCTACTTTGAGTTGGGAAGAAAATTTCCTGATAGGAATGTCACTGCAATTATTGTTTTGGGACTACAGCACCTGATACCAGCCAGCACTTGCCCTAGAGGGAACCATTTGTCTTGAACCCAGCTGAATAACCATCTTCGTTATATTCAAATCAGTCTCTCTAAAACACTGTTGGGTTTTTTTCCATTTTAATTCAGCTTCTCTGCATTTCAGAGCTAATTAAAGTACAAGGAAAGGACTCTAATCTCTGCTGCTTTCCTTGTTCACAGCCGGACCTAGTGGGAAGTGTTTGTGCAAGGGCTGCTGTATCAATCACAGCTTACAGTAAAGACCTGGAAAAGTCAAATGATAAGACAGAATCTCTGCTTTTAGTTAACTGCCACTGGGACAGACTCCAACTACATAAGACAAGAAGTTGTCCCACTGCTAGGGTGAATTCCTGAGCCAATGTATGAACCAATGCCATCCTGCCTGTGAGACCCAGGGCTGAAGATCCAAGGCAAGGGCCAGCGAACACACAGACCTTGTGCTGCCAAGTCAGAAACTTCTGATATGACAGCAGTGGCCTTCAGCTGAGCCAGATTTCCAATGAACACTGGCAAAAATGTCATCTTGTTAAGGGAAATAAAGGGTTTTAAATAACTTCTCAAATCAAACATGCATGCCTATTTCTAAAGTTATATATTCTCTTACCTTCCATATACCCTTATGTCTGAAATTGCATAAAAGTAGCGTGCCAGGTGTTGCTCATCTACATATATTTCACCAGTTGCTGGCCTAAGCAGTCTTATCCTCAGATCTGTGATGGTAAAGAAATCTCTTAACTTCTTGGTGGTGTCAAGCTGGCCATAAAGAGAAGCCATGTTATGAAGCCGAGGTCCAGCAAAAAAAGCAAATCTATCTTTGATTTCGAAGTGGATTATTTTACTATTTGTCATGTACCCAGTAGAATATTCCTCTGTGCAAATGATTTCTAGGACTGTGTGCTGTGATAAATCCCTCACTGATTTTGGATCCATGTGAAAAGCATCTAAGCAGTCCGTGGCATAGTATTGGTAGGGCTGCCATGTTCGTCCATAGTCGAGTGATTTCTCCAGGATCATTTGGTCTGGACGGCCAGATTCAAAGGTGATAACTATGTTATCTGTAAGCTCAATGGTTTTGTTCCAGGAGAGTGTAATATTAACATGAAGAGGCTTCGGATAGTCCTTCCAAGTTGTGGACTGCCAAAATGTGGAGGGATGTCTTCCTTCCAGATCAAACATCAGTTCTGGAGGATGAGCCAGTTCTTGGGTACTTGCATCACATTCATTATTGCACATGTAGGGATTCCCCTAGAAAAGAGCAAAGCAGTGTTACAAGGGGCACCATAGAGGTGAGCGTGACATGTAAGACATTTCTTTATGAGGAACTGCTTTTCTCCAGGAGGGAAGCCAAGAAAGAAAAAACCAAATGCTTGCAAGTAATACCTTTATCTTAATGGGATTTATCCTGGCTCTTTTACCTGTTAGAGTAAATGTAAAAACACATCATAGAGAGCACCCTTGCTCCTGTAATATGCACATTTTTCTTAGTATATGTTAAAGAAAGAAAAAGTTTCTTTACCCTGAACAACTCAGACCAGGGAGGGACTGAGTCACAAAAGACTGAAAACAATGTGCAAGTCTAATAGCTCAGTAACTCCAACTCTTCTTAGAAAGATGCAGCAGCCAAGGAGAATTTCTTTTTGAAACAGGCATGTTCCTCAGAGCTCTGCTCAAAAAAGAATTAGTTTTTAGGGCAAGTGTATTTTGTTAGCAGTGCAGTCTGTGTGTACTCAGTATGAGCCAGTATTCAGTACACTTTCAAGTTTCCTTTCACCCAGGTGGGAAATTTATCATGCTTAGCTGTGCTCCCAGCTCAACACTGCCTTGGCCTTAAAACATTTACACTTGCAACCAAAAGCCATTAGAAAAACAGTGCTCTGTCAGCTCTGGGGCTTGATTCAGGTATCTGCCATCTTATTACAGGGTACCAAAGTACTTCAGAAAAGACTTTTCATGAGGCACCAGGTTCAATTTATCAGGACAAGATAATCCAGCACTTGATTAGATGGGAGATGTCAGTGGCTCCAGCTGGAACTCTGCCGAGGTGGCTGGAGCTCTGAACTGAGGGTTGAGTTAAAAACAGCATCAAAAAAAGCTTGCCAGTAGTGCACAGCTTTTACTGCTGCTTGTCCTCTGTAGCAAGGTGAAAGTGAATTATTCTCCTTCTGGCCTTTAGATGCATTAACTTTCACTACAATCTTCTGGTTCTTCACAAAGGCTATTTTGTCGGCAGATTGGGGATATCTTGCAGCAGTTGCCAAGATATCAGATCCTGTAGGCTGCACTGAATCATGTATATCTAATTTCAGCTTTCAACAGTACGTTAGTATTTTGCTACTTGTTCATTCTGTGTTTGTTCCAGAGAGCAACTGCTGCTCTGTAGCCTTCCCTCTGCCTGACATACAGATGGTGGAAGAAGCCTCTATTCACTGATAGTCAGCACTGCTGGGGGAAAATATGCACGTGCCTCTACCTAGCAGAGCTCGATGAGGTCATAAATGTAGCTGTGATTGTCATTAACCAGAGTTCCCTGCACCTACCCTGAAAAGATAACAAGCCCCGGTACGACGATCAACTTTTTCTTTTCTTATAATTACAGTTATACTTGTCTCCATCTCAAAGCCTGAGGGCAATGAAGCGACTCAATGCCATCCAATGTGGAAGAAAACGGGTTTCCACCTCGAGTGAAAATGAGCTTCCACTTTGGCTGCTGCTCTGCTCCTCGACATACTCCACAAAACACAAGCAAAAGAACTTCTGCACTCACTTTGACCTCCCTACTGGCAACTTCCTCTTACCTGGCCTGGGAAATACTATTTTCTTTCTCTGTCTTATTAATACAGCTGAATGCTAAAACTGACAACAATTCACTGGGACTGGAAGTTAGGAAAAAAAACCTACAAGATAACAAAATGGGTTATTTGAAAACCAGCATGCTGCTTGTTACAGTGATAGATTCAAAGCATGCAGCAGCTGTAACTGGAAATACTCTGCAAAATATTGTCTATAATAAGTCTGTTACAGCTCTGATTTCAAGCTCATGGTTGCTATTTCTATGCCTTCCTTTTGAATAAAACAGTGAAAATTAAAAGTAAGTTTCAAGCAGAAGAGAGAAAAGACAGAGTTTTTTAATATATAAACTCCATTTAATATATCAGATACAAACGCCAGAATTTGCTAAGTTACACATGCCTATTTTCCTCAGGGAAAATATACGTATTGTGAAATCTGTAAGGTTCCAGTCCCTTTGACTAAATGTAAACATCAGTTTATGAGAAAATGCTCAGATTGCATAAACAACACTTGTCTGAGGTTGCCCAGAAAAATCTGGTCACTTATATCTGTGTATCTATAACCTATATGCATTATGCTTGGGTAAAAGCAACCACCCAGGTATCAAAACCCAGAAAATAAATGCACCCATGTAGGCAGACAGGCACATTAAGCACTGCTGAGGGATGGCTTTATTTTCCTGCTCCACAAGAAACCACTGAGTCTGTTGTGATTCTTCGTGCTAAAAACTAAAGCCACTCTGATCTGCTAGTCCCTGGATGCTGGAGGATGCATGTTTTATGACTTCCAGCAGGTAATCCAGCTTGTATGGGATGTAGTGTTTCGCCTTTTATCTTTTGCTTTTTAGCAAAAGCTGAGGTGTCAACAGAATCAGAGAATAAGTGGGAGAGGGGGCTCTAAAAACACCTCACAAGCTAATGTGAATAGAGTCAGACATTGAGAGCTGGTAGCCCTAGCTTGCAACTGCAATATGGTCTACAACTGTGTGCACAAAGATTTTTTGGGAAAGATGAGACTATTCGAATTCATGGCAGAATATTGTGAGAAATAGGTCAGAATCACAGTGCTGTCCTGCACCTGAAACTCTGACCAGTGGTAACAGTGGTGGCACCACCTGCCACTGAAACGCTAGGGTAAGGACATCACTGCAAATGAGAATCCTATTAAAAGCTTCAGGCATATCCTCCCCAGTCAACTGAATTATTATTTTGATGGCACAGAATTCTCTTCTAAGCGGTGAGTGATTTGATGACACCCAAATAGCCTGTGTGTTCAAGTGCTTGAAAAAGAAAATTAGGAAAAAAAATCTAAGCTGATTATAAGACAAAAAAATGAATGTCCTGAATTCTAACACCAGGAGGGGGAGAGAAATTACAAGTTTATGTAAATTCCCCTCTGTCTACTGGCATGGCAATTGCTGATGTAATTTTGAAATATTTAACATAATTATTGCTTCAGAGGCTTGGAATCAGGTTCCCATTTTCTCTACCAGCAACTTGGCTTTCAACTGCTTCTAATTAATCTTAAATGTAATTTGTATGGCAAGTCACACTTACATTACCAATAGAGTGTAAAAGGGTCTTACTCTACACAAATGTCCCTTAGTACATGTTATTATGAAAACAATTAATTTAACTGGGATTAGTTACATATTTTAATGCCTTGATCTCTACAATAATCCTCTTTAAGACTTTTGTCTCAGTAAAATGAATACAACAAAGACCAACTTTGCCCAGTTTGTGAATACTAAGCTCAGTCTGTGTTGGGGCCATCTGAAGGACCAGAGCATTAGCATCTCTAAGTAATTTTGTGACTTGCAGGCAGCTGTAAATAGATCTTCATTTAAGCCTCCCAAGGAGCAGCTCTTCAGTAGGACAAGGTGGAAAATATTTATAACTTTTCAAAATGATATTTAAGCCATTAAGAGAGTTGTAAATAATTAAACACTGATAAATACTTCTAAACGCTTTACTGCCAATTAGCATAAAAGGTAGCTGAGTCCTTTCACCATGACCACGACCATTTAAAAGAAACCCACTATTTTCCTGCACAGTAATGGGAGATTGATATTAAATCGCTCCTTGCAGGCAGGCAGATTAAGCTGCTATTTATTTTGGTTTTGGCTGCTCACAGAATTGAAAATATCACTGAAACTACTGACATAGTCTAAGTGTGTGCCCTAGGAAGAGGTACCCGGTTGGCAGGCACAGCAAGGGCCTGTGGCTGTATCACATGACGTGATCACATTCAGCCCTGGCTGGAAAAAGCAGTTACCTGAGAAGCTCCTCAGTATGGCTGACTGGTCCCAGTAGGCTTTTCCCCTCAATTAGCTGGATTTAGTTTGTTTTAGCACACAGCAATGTCTTTGTGCCAGCCAGCTTGAACTTCTATAGTGGTGTCAGAGGTGCTCTGTGCAAGCATCCCTGGCTGGGATGGGGCACAGGGCTGGCCTTGCTCCCACTGGGCAGTAGTGTGTCCTACCAGGAGCCTCTTCAGGAACAGCACAGTGACCCTAGGGTGAGGATTTGGGTCACAATCAGAGGTGTAGCAATAGTGTGACCTCTGAATGTCAGCAGGGCAGCAGCAGTGCTGCAGCTGCCGTTCAAGGGTTGAAGTTTGAGTGCTGCTGCTCAGGTGGAGCCTCTGGTCTCTCACCTGTACAGCTCCTCAGTGCCACCCACACAGGCTTAGGGTTTGATTGAAGATGTTGCTTTTTTCAATGTGTTCCCTATCCACATTAAGACCTCATGGACTTTTTCACTCAGGAACAAAGACAGAGGGGCTTAACTCTTCTGTAGTGTGACTATTGGAAGCTGTATCACAGATTACATGCTGTAATGGACACCTGGCTAAGTCCTTACAGAGGATTATAACTTGCATTTTCAAACTGGTGTGGGCTGCTGAGGTCAAACTGGCCAAGGTTTTAAAAAGAACCAAAATAAATTTTCAAGAAGGGAGTCACAGCAACTGATTTTTATACCACTGCCACAAGGTAATTAGCTCAGATGCACAAGACAAGAAATAAATGCAGCCTCACTCATGTTTGGAATGTGGTTGTGTGGTAAATTATTGCATTCAAGTCACACTTTTGGAAATAATAGAATATTTCTGTTTTCCATTTCAGGAGATCATTACAATTAGTTTACTTGGTGCCACGCTGTACATTGTAGATGACTAATTAGACAGTAATAGCTAACAGCAGCAATTGCCCCAATGCTTACATTTTGCATGTGGTTTCTAATCAGGAATTACTTGTTTACCATGACAGAGCCAGATTATGAAACCATTAATTGTGAGACACTACTTATTAGGTGTTGTCCTACTAAGGGCAAACAGCCAGTGAGGTGGAGGATTGGCAAAGCACAGGATCTGTTGCATGATAATCGATGTTATCAAACCCACTACATCCATTAGCTGGTTTGAGAGCATCTCGGTCAATGTCTGCAGAATTATTGTAGTGATGACGACAGGAATGGCTGTAGACAAGAACATTTTACCATCAATAGCCTTTCATCACTGCAGTGACAGCATTTTAAGTTAAAGTGATTTAAGTTAAGAAAGAAAAAAGTGCTAAAATCTGAGTGGAAGATTTGATGCTCTTTCAAGAGCTCCCAAGCGAGAGGCATCTGGATGCCCAGACTAGCACTTTGAACTCTGAGCTGCAGGCTGAACAATGTACATTCTTCAAAATGAGCAAAAAAGAAAATAAAAGCATGTTTAAATCAATACCTTCTGGGAAGACTTGAAAAGATTAAACCAGGGAGGATGTGACTGGCCAAAAATAGAAAATAATGCTTAACAACTTTGTGCACTTTTAAGCTTGAAAGTACATTGCAGATTATGGTCCTGATCCTGCAACAAACTTGGTGCAAGAAGGCCCCTGTAATTCAGATTTTAGAAAGATATTTAAGCCTTTAAAATCTGGCAATTTGCCATGTGGCACACAAACCTAGCTAATTAATCTTCATAACAACACCTCCACAAGATATGGAATCCTATACCAAATTTACATATAGATGCAGAATAAGAGAGAAAAGTTTTTGCATGATGAACGCTGTAATCCCTGATTATATTGTACTGTTTCTTGCAAAGCCTTTTGGTAGATCATGTGAAGGTATTCCTGGCATGCAGAGTAGTTCTCAGATTACTGCCTCTTTTCAATACTTTGGGTTGAAAATGTTGCATAGGAAAACATCTTAGTATTTGCAGCACCAAATCCATTGGTGGATTTGCCAAAGGCATTTAATTCCTAGCAAAACAATCTCTCTTTTTAGTTTAGTTTTTGAAAATTATTTTCAATATACTTTATGAGGCAAATGGAGTTTTGTTTCCTCTAAAATACTTCTACCCACTTTTGGGGTGTGAAAATCCTACTTTTCCTCACTGTAGATTTATGCTACTGAAACTATCTCTGACTTGGCAACCTTGCTGATGTAACTTTGGCCACTGGATCATTCTGGCATAACCTCATGGCCGATCTACTGGCGCTGACCCCAGTGTGGTTTTGTTATTTCAGAAGCTCAGTATTGGTGTTTTCCTCTTGCATCAGCAGGTGTCTGGCAACATAAGCACATTCCTATTTATAGCTTTTGCAGTGTCATGACACGCCTGATGCTGGGACCCCATTGTGGTGAGCTCTGACTGAACAACATGGTAAATGTTCCAAGAAAACCTGAGCTTCTTTTACACCAGATGCATACTTAGATTAAGAAACTGAAATCCCAGGGGATGTAGTGTCCCCTTCTCTCAGCACACTAGCACTGGGTAAACCAGCCCGTCCATCACAGCACTCCTTGGACAAGGCAGCAGAGGGTCACCATCTCCAGCATGGTGCTCAGCTCACATCGGTGCATTTTTGTCTGAGCCAGTTTTCCAGCCATCCTGCTGCCCTGCAGGAGCTCTGGCAAGGAAGTTGTGCAGGGGATGTCCTCAAGTGGGAATATTTTACACTGTCAGTAACAACCTGAGGTGTCTCTGCCTTAGATTTTGTGTTCTGATACAGCTCATCTTGCTCACTTTCTGATTATTTTGGACTATCCATGAATTAGAATGGGAGCCATTGAGAAGGCAGAAAGAAGGAAAAGTCACTACAGCTGAAAGGTGCCATCCCAGGGCAAGGAAAAGCCAGCACAAAGGAAAGTTGGTCCATTATCATGAGCAGATGGTATCAGTGATCACAGTGATCATAGAGGGAATGTGAGCATCAAAATCAGCAAAATTAAATCATTCTGGTGGGGACAGGAGGAATCAGGCTGCTAGAAACACTAAAAAAAATTTTTGTTGTTGTTTTTTTTTGTTTCTTTGTAGTTATAAATGATTGTGTCCAGAGTTCTGGTCAAAAAAATAAAAGTGTGGATAGCAAAAAGTCCGAGATACTGGTTTTGAAGGGGAAACAGGTTTTGAAACAAAACAGGTTTTGAAACAGGGAAGACTCCTGCAGACCTTAATGTCTCTGGCCAGCCCCACCTGGGAGCAGTGGTGATGTCCCTGATCAGCTCCACCTGGGCCCCAGGCCAGACCCTAGCTGAGGGTCTGACTCGGGCTCAGGCTGAGGACTCAACCTGGTTCTTTCTTCAAGATGGACTGCGGGCTTCTGTTGTGGCTCTGGATCCTTCTGCTTCTCCTGATGGTTTCCCTTGGTGACCCTGGATCGCCTGAGGGGCTGTCAGTGGTTCCCCAGCTGTGCTCCGGCCATATGGGATGGTGCTAAGGTGGGTCTCTGCTCCCACATCTGCCCCTGCTATTCCCTGGCACTTGCTGAAGGAGATGTAGGGAGTGAGGGGATGGCCATAGAAGAATGCACAGCTCACCGTCTTGCCCTAGGGTGGTGTGTAGGGTGGAGCTCTTTATCCTAGCTGAGTGTGAAATCAGATCGTAAGATATCGAATCATGGGGGCATGGAAATTCTGCATTAGCAAAATTTCTAGCAGACTCCCGGTGTGAGGGAAGTGGAACACTGCAGTCTGGGTGGGCTCTCAACTCTCCCATGCAGGGCACAGTGGCTTCTGCGAGCTGTGCTGGTGCTCCTCGCAGTGCCTGAGTTGTGTGAGAGTGGCAGGAGGGTCTTTTCTGGTACATAACACAAATGAGTATGTAAATGTAACCAGTTCTGTGTTTTTACTGCCCACAGTAAAGAAATGCACCTTGCAATAATGCTGGAGGCAGGTGGGTTGTAATGCCTGTGGCTTCTGTGCAAGGTTGTTCTTAGGTTTCAAACTGGTCCCCAAGAAAGCTCCATCTTCTGCCCCTGTGGCCCCCAGTCCTGTGGTAAGGGTTTCCTTGTCCTCATGGACAGCTCTGGACTAATAACTGTGGAGGCTTGTGCAAAGTATTGATGCCATGAGTCCTGGCCATTGAGTACCTTCAGGTACAGACACAAATTTCAGCCTGATTTTTGTGTAAATCAAATCAAGTGAGCAGAACAGAGCACTGATGTGTTTAACTGATGAGCTACAACAGTGTTCAGTGCAATCCTACCCTGTGCTAATTTCTGTAAATGCCTCTTCCTTGGACAGCTCTTTATGTATAGCATTCATCACAGCTCTAAAAAAGTCATGTATGAACCAAATGCCATGTGAGGTTAGAAGTGAGCAGTACAGAAACACAAAAATGCTGAAGCTAATGGAAAATGCAATGTAGTGTTGTAATGACTTAAATGAAAACTACATGGCTCTGGATCTCTCCATTAAAGGACAGAACCATGATTTTTGTGTATATAGTTTAAAGGGAATTACAGTGAAAACTCTTTTCACCAAGCTGTTACTGGTTAGTTATATCTTATTATGGTAAGATGTTGGATATAATAGGACGGATTTATACTGCAGTTTAAAAATCTTCTGTCCATAACAGATCTGGACTGAACTCTCCATCACTGAATTGCCACTTAAGTAGCTTAATGATAAATAAATAATGCATTCAGCATTATTCTGAAAGGTGTACAAAGCTCCTTATTCTTTTTTCTCTTAGCCATGGTATTTTTCAATCCAGAAGCTTTCTAAAATGCTGTGTAACTCATTAAAATCACTTTAATAATGATCCGACTGTCCACCAAAGCAGACTGTCACAGCTTTTTAGTAGCATACAGAAACTCTACAGTGTTCAAATACTTAGAGAAAAACTACTGCATTTGATTAAAACTTGAAAGTGTTTTACATAAGCACATACAAAAATGTAAAGTGCAAGACAATAAACTATTTCTAAACACGCAAAGCTTTTTTTGTCTACTTCTACTGTATTTAAGTATAGAGTAATAAGAGAAGTATGCATTATTACAGACAGTTACTATAAAACAAACAATATGAAGAATTAAAAAAAAAAATTACATCCACTTAACCCTTATATTAATGGCTTCTGTGCAGGTTCCAAACTAGGTAGTAGGTGTCTGAAATGCTAATGTCCCTCTAGGATTATGTAAAAACAACTTCAGCACTTCCATGTGTAGTTCAAACAATAGCTCAAGTTACATTTTAGGCTTGGCTGAATGAACAACATGATAGGTAATATGCTTTATAATTAGTGTTTAATAAATTGGGAATTTTCAGATTCAGTGAGGCTCAAATTCTGGTTACAAAGCAGTACCATGTAGTTTCAGCGGGGTGGTTTGGAGGCCACAGTGGCAAGGAGGGGTATATGTGTATGCAGGTGGGGCCAAAGGGCTCCCAGCCATTCACCTGCTGCTGTCTCCCTCAGCACAGCGAAACAGACCGGGGCTTCCAGTCACTACAAGTAATTCTGCACTAAGTTAAAATAAGGTTACTCTTTAAAATAGCACAGATGTAATTCTTCTGGGTTTGAAGCGGGGGGCTTGAAAAAATTGGAAAATAATTTAAGAAATCCTATTGTGCTACTTTTCTGGTCCAGCAACTTCCAGTGGCTCTCTTTCTTTCAGGGTTGCACCTTTGCTGTGGGCCCAGTCCTGCCTGAAGTAAGCATTAGCCTGACATGTAGCAATGTGCTGCTTGCTCAGCCTGTTCACCTGCCCCTGCACTCCTGCTGGGGAGCTGATGGTCTCTGAGCTGGATGCTTTTCTCTAAGCACAAATTTCCTACAAATTTGGGTGATCCCACCTTTGTGCCTAGCAATTATGCTGCTGTCCTGGTGAGCTGGATGTGTCTGGAAAGCAAGTACTTTTTTCCCCAGTCTGGAGTTTTTCACTGAATCAGGTCTCTGTTCTGATGGACTGCTTGGCCAGATGAGTACTGGTACTGCCAGAAGGGATGCAACAGCTGGGAATGAAGTGAAGCAGAGCAGAACACTGGCTTAAGGGCAACATGAAAATGCACCCTAAATAGTGAACAAAGGGCTAAATTATACCTGTGCTGTTGTACTCATGCTTATCTGTTAAAAGGTTACTTACCTACAAAAATAGCTGCTTGCATGTGCAAGTGTTATTTATATTGTAAAAGAACTACTCAGGGGATGTTCATGTGTGCTGGACTTAGGCACAACCATTTCTGTCCCAACAAAATAGATTTCACTACATATGTCCCCCCAAGGCATCATTACAATTTTATTCGTACAAAGAGCAGCAGGATTTAGGACAACAAATTCAGATTATTTCCTTTCCGACAGATGTAAACATAGCACCTGCAAATGCTTACCCTGGTCTGCACTGCAGGTATTGCTGTTGCAATGTCTATAATCTAAAGTCAGGTAGGAAGAATTCTGTTTTCTCTACTGGCAGTATTTTATTTCCTCTGTATTTACATGTATGTGTGAACATGCTTTATATTTTTAATTTGCTTCATCTGATAATTTTATTATTTCCTGAAAGTGGGACTGTAGAATATGCTACACCTGGGAAGTACAGCAGTGTGACAGAAGGTATGCCACGTTATGTCATTGTGACTGTAAGTTTTATGTTTTACTCTGACTACTGGCAGACTGTGATAGTGGAGATAGCCAAAGGCACTGTACCAAGATATTCTGATTGGAAAGAAGTTTATACAAAACTATTTTCATGCACAGAAACACACAACTCCTGTACTAGGAAGTTAAAAGGGAAACTAAGGAAACCAAATCCCAAACCATACCCAGCTTTGTAAAAACAGAGTCCTTGTTTAAGGATTCACCCTCAAAAACAAGGTCTTATAATTTATTTCTCACCTGTAATTCCTACCAACTTAAAGGATGTTATTTGCTTGCCTAGATGTGCAGCTACACAACCAATCATTCTGCAAAATATGTAGGATATTGACTATGAATTATGGCAAGACAATGAGCAGAAGGATACCAAATCCTCCATGGTATTCATTAATGGTTGCCTGTGACAAACCACTGTCAGCTTTAATAGTTTCCTGGGGTGATTCCTGCTTCCTCTGTGGGAGACTTCTGAGATTGCTAAAGACGATTCCTAAGTACTAGCAATAGTTAAATAACTTTCATCAAATGTAATGAAAAACATAGAAAAAAGTTGTCTTTAATTTAATTTTATTTCTTCCTAAAGACGTAATCTTAGAACAGATGGTCTAATCAAATACCTGTACAGCCTACACTAAGCCATGTGTATATTCACCAGAGCATTACCAAAACAGTAAGCTGATGTTTTACTAATCACCCCAATGAGAGAAATGCTGAGTGCCATTCAATAAACAGTTAATTTCTCAAAGCTGGACTAACGTTTGCTTTGTTATTGAAATTAGGCAGCCTTTCTAAGCCAAGGCAGGCTGTCTTCCCCAAACCTGACAGTCCCTTATTTTGCATGCTATCACACCAGTTTGAATAGGATGTAGGGTAGTAGCTACAAATAAGGGTAGCAAAACCAGGTCACTTAAAGCTGTAAAAAAGCTTTCAATACACGTTTATCTAATATTGCATGTTTATATCATGTTTTGCATATTACTTTTTAGCTCTAAATCTCCAGATGACTTACAAGGAGGTGTGTTCAGCACAACACAGAGTTACAGGTGGGGGACATCAGCCAAGGAGGTGAGGTAATAGACAAGGGGTGGCTGAGCCACATCCTTTGCCTCACAAAGAAATTCAAAGAAATTTTTTCTGGTCTTTTTATTAATTCTATGGCTAATGCCATAGAGAAAAGAAATTGCAGAGCCAGACAACAAATAAAAGGGACTAAAGACACAGAAAAAATTCTTTTCTTGTTGGGGATGTCTCAGCTGTGCTTTTGGGACTGTCTGCATCAGTAGGCACTGTTCATCCTATTCTGAACGTTATTGATTCTGTGCTCGTGGATCTCATGCAAAATTGTATTTCCACAGTAACTGTAATTTTATTTCTGATTCTTAACGTCAATATTATTTTTGACAATTTCGGACCTGCTCCTGTATTACTAATACGTCTACTGCCATTTTTAATAAGTTTTAGATCTGATGGATTAACACTGAATGTCAAACACCACAATTAGAATTGCTGATGTTATGCAGAAACACAGCTCTTAATATATATATAGATATAAACCCCTGTCTTATTATTGCTATAGAATCTCCACTCATTTCTGTTGAATTTGGTAATTTTTTTTTGTTACAGGATTCCCAGGCTTACAGGATCCTTGCACATATGTGAACCATTTAAAGGAAGAATGAAAAGGAACATAAACAATAATGGCAGTTGTAAGTGAAATCCAATTTCACCTCATTTCTCTTAAAAGGTAGGCCACATTGTTTTCCCTTAATTTGTGTTTGTCAGGATGATAAAATAAATAGTTTTAATGAGTCACAATGTATACCTACATAATATGGAATTGTTATAGAAACAAATTTGAATGTTGAATTTCATTATACATTCAGTGAAGGGATGTCTTATTAGTATTCACAATGAATTGCGTGATGTCTTTCCACATTCAAATTATAGCACGTAGTGCTCTGAAAAAGAATGAAGTCGCTCATCAAATCCACATTAGGATACTGCACCAATATAAGTAATTCAATCAAAAAACCCCCACATATTATCTTTTGAGGAAGGGTTGCAAACTTTGTGATAAACTGGTAATTTGTTCAGTTCTGTGCTGGAGAATGTCTTGTAATTTCCTTTACTACATATGTCCATAATAAAAAAACCCCACACAGCTCTGAAAAATACACAATGACTTCCTAAAATCATTAATACTGTTATCTGCAGCCTTACACTTCAGGAATGGTATGTGCTTGCACTGCCTCCTAACAACCTGTCATTTAAAAAACGTATTTCATCACAGCATGCTGAAATGTGGAGAAGCCCCAGCGGCTGGGTGGCAGTGCTGCTAATGGGGAAGGAAAGCAGCTGCTCCTGTCCCATGCAGAGCGCAGGGGTGCAATGCCTGCATGATCCCTGCTGCTGCCTCCTGGGCTTTGCTGCCTCAGGTGGGCAACTCACAGCAGTGGGGATCAAATGAGTCCCCAACAAGATTTCATAGCCTCAGGTACTGTCCCAAACAATACAGAGTACCCCCCAAGTCTGAATGTGAATCTTCTACCTGAAATAAAGCAAGAGCATTTCCACGTGCAAGAAAGGCTTATGATAAGGTTTGTAACACTTTCAATCAGCTCATCAGATGTGTAGCATGCAAGAAACTCCATTGAACTGAGGCAAACTTGCTTCCTGGGTTGATTATAAAGTAATTCAAATCTGGAGATGAAGAGGCTTCTTTCCCTATAGAGCTCTGCTAAGACTTCTGCAAGCTGGGATTTCCCTTTGAACCTCTGCATGCCTCCACGGGAACCAGGAGCAGTCAGTGGAGCATGAATTGGCCTAACTCAGGCAACCTTGTTAGTAGGACCAGGGCAGCCTGGGCCACGTAGTGGTGCTTGGCATTTCAGTGCTGCTTGCCTACGGGGATGTTGTGCTGCCAGTTCTTTTTCTGTGCTATTAACCCCCTACAGAGATTAAATCTGCATGTGTATGCTAGGACAGATAACTCTAACTCATGAACACTGTAGACTAACCTAAAACGTATTTGATTTGTGGTAAGCATTAGGTGGAGAAGTTTCTTACAAGAAGAGACTGAATGTAATTTTTCTGTAGTGGTAAAAATAGACTTTCTACAATTGCCTGCTGGGATGCCTGAAGGTAAAGTTTAAGGACAGGGTTTCCTTTTATCCTAATACATTTCAATCTATTACAGAGCAAGTTGATAAGAGAAGCTCTAAGTACGCTTCTTTCCACTGTACCACCCTGGGAAGTAATAAATTACAGCATATTATGTTCCCTATCAGTTCTACCCATCACACATCTTATAGAAGATGTGATAAAGAGAAACACCTTGGACAGAGTAATGCAATTAACTGCTGCCATTTGAAATGTGAAAAATTACATTCTTTTATCCTAGCCTGTCTAGTTGCTCAACTAATTGTGAACAAAAATGTTGTTTAATGACTTAATGGTTGCCGGTATGACTACTTTCCAACACACTGTGTTTCTTGCAGTAGGTACAAGTCAAAACCTTGCACCAGCCTCCAGTGTCCTGGCTGCGCAGCCCAGAGGTCAGGGGTGCTCAGGGACAGCCCAGCTCCACCTTCAGCTGCCTCTGTGAGGGACACAACAGTGACAGCCCCTCCCTGACACTTGGAGGTGCTTCTGATGTCAGATGGCAGCTGGGCAAAGCAGCAAGAAACGGATGGGTAGGACAAATAAGCCTCCAGGTGTTCCTACAGGTACTCTCTAATTTAAACAACTTAGTGCTGCTTAGCATTTATCTTTAAATGGAATTTTAGGTTCCAGTTTGTACGAAAGGAGCTGTACGAAGGCCACTTACTAGAATGAAAAGTACCTGTTTTTAAAATGAGCCAGTACTTGTAAGGGTGCAAAAAGAAAAGACCTCAGAGAAGGTGAGGTATTCTCTCTTCTGACAGAGAATTTAAGGCTGTACTATGCTGCAAACCAAAGCCATATGCCCCTTTCTTTAAAGGTATGCAACATTTACTTTTTTTATATAAAAAGCTTTTGCATATAGCATCTGAGTATTTTCAGGCCCCAATAAAGTGTTTTACGGATAAGAAGTGGCATAGCTCTGCTTATAACAATGTCTTTAGACAGCATACAAAATCACCCTGTTCCACATGGCCATCTGTGATATGTTAATGCAAAAGTAAAAAAGAAAAAAGCAACTTCAAAAGATATGCCCTTGGATTTTTTTAATTTTAATTTCTCCTAATTTTTCATTGGGCACTTACTGAAAATGCTGTAGTGAGATGAATGAAAAATAACTCTAAGTTTTAGCTTATAATGGAGGAAAACATAAGACTGTAAATAATTTTAAATTAATTTGAGATTATTTCTGTTACATAGCACTTGAATACACTAGTTAAATAATACTTTATAGGCACATGCAAATTCAAAAAGCTGGCCAATAATTACAGTATATATAAGAAGGAAGCAAGCATGTTAAGGTATCTTTGATTTTAATAACTCATAGTGACATAGTAAGGTTATGGAAATTATGTATTAATGTAATTTATTTAAGAAGCTAGAGAGATACTTGTCTTTGTCATAGGAACTATTAAAGAAAAAAATCTGCTGTTTACCTCTCAACTCCTTGCAAACATTTGTGACTCTCTAGCTCTCTACTTACCTGTATATATTCTGCAACACAGTATTGACTAGCTTTAAATCATGAAATCAATTCCTCCATCTGATATTATGCCTACTCAAGTTCCTTCCCATTTCTTAGACTGCTTTTCTAGACTTAATTTTGTAATCGTTATTTTGCAGATGTAGGAGAAACTTAGAATCACAACTATATATATATTTATGTAAAAGTTAGCAAATAGCTTTAACTCTGATTTAGCATTTTCTTGTAGGGTCCTGTAACCCCCCAAACCTGGAGAATGTGCCTGCATACTTGCAGGCGTTGACTTGGCTGATGCCAAAATTTTTGGATGCTCAAAAACAGAAACTTCCAATTTTTTCTTTAAAATCTGCAAGTACATAAGAAAACCATTTAAAACTGTATGTTGAATATATGAAGCAATATTTAAATAGTTATAAAACAACTCTATGCCATTGAAAATATTTTATTAGGACTTTATAGTTTATTTAAATTCTCTAAAGTTCCTTTCAATGTGGCAAATCCTATCCTGAGATTCAATTAATTTAATTCCTAGACATGAATTTGCTGAAACCAACAGATGTTCTTACTGAATAAAACCTGAATAGCAATTGAATAAAAGCTCCAGGAGGTATCCCAATGCTTATGAAGTCCCAGATCATCCTGTCACTTTCCAGCAGCTTTTAACTCCGCATACATTGCGCTTCCCCAAAGCTGCCCTGCTTTGCCATCAGCTGCTCTCCCCCCAGTGCCAGTGAAGGAAAATGAGGAGGCAGTTTTTGACTGAGGAAAAGCTAAAAGTGACCGCTCTGCTCCTGCAGCTTGTAGATGAGGCAGGGCTTAGGACAAGGTCCCTGTGGCATCCTGAGGCTGTGGGGAGTCCGTGAAACCAGGGAACAGGGGCTGCAGCCCCACCTGAAGGCAAATAAAAGAGCAGTAGAACAAGTGTGACTGAAGCAAGTCTGAAGAGTAATTGTGTTTCTCTGAGTGTAACACAAGTGTGTTTCATACCAGTGCTTGCCTTCTCAGGTACTGCCTTTGTTAATTAAAGAAATGCTTTATAATAGAATAGCTGTCATAGATGATATAATGCTATCATTTTGATATCTTAATTAAATTACACTGCAGGCTCTAAGTCCTTCAGGACACCTTCATTAAAGATGCTCTGTGTTTGTCAGTCACCATCACAAATGGGATTTTGTTTTGTTGTGGTTTTTTTTTATTTTTATGAATACCTACACCTACAAATGCATGGCTTTATTAGCTGAGTCTAGGCTAACAGGGTGCAGGTAGCCATGGGATGATTCAACTACAAGAGGTTAGATCAAAAAGGCAGATTTGCTGAGGTTCTGACTAGCTTTTATACAATAAGGAACCCTGTCACCCTGCAGAAGAGTTTAACATAAATTATATAGTAATAGTGTTAAAATGCTGATTATGTACTGGAGAGTTGAAATTTTCCATTAAAAATCATAGATGTCAAAGAGTCTAAGTTCAGTGTTTGTCATCCTGCTTCTTATTTGCAGCTGAGGAGCCAGTTTTCAGCTTACCCAGGGGTCCAAGGGGAATAACTGTGTTGAATACCATAGGTCTGTGTGAAATGTTTATAGTTCAGTTACATGAACAAGAATGATACAATGGTTGAAGCTAAGCAGGGAGAAAAGCTCTCTGCTGGATGTTATTTTGTTGAATGTCTTAATTATCACTATTTGTTTACATGTTGGTATTGCAGTGGCATGTCATGGAGTGGTGCAAGCCCACAGCTTGCTGAGAGCCATTGTCCAAACAGGGATGAAGACCATCTCTTGCCTGGAGGCACTGCCCATCTTGACAGCATTTTAATATATCTCATTGTCAGTTTTATTATTTTGTTGATGGCCAGCTGCTCCTTTGTCACTATTACAATAACATGCTGTCAAGCATGTGCTGGTCTTAGCAAAGCTCAGGTGTTTGCTTGTTGCTGTGCTTTGCAGAAGGGGATGCAAAACAGCCACATCCTACACTCCTGAGTAAATCCAAGTAGGAAAAGTTCAGGAAGCATCAGAAGTGTAAGAATATATATACATATATACATCTATGTATTTGGTGCTGTTACTCTGGCATTTGTGATGGCCAAGTCCTTCATGTGTCACTCTTAACTCTCACTGAAGACTGTGGGAATCTTTGCACTAATTTAAATTGAAGCAGACCTGCTCCTAGGCTCCAATTATTTAAACAGCAGCAAGAAGTTATAAGACAAAATTTTCTCACACTGGTAGAAAAAAATAATGAAAGGGACACAATGTATTTGATGTGGGACACTGTAAATAAAATCAATCTCTTAACGATGAGTAATTGTAAAGGTTAGAAAAATGACATGGCAACAAACAATGTACCCCTTTTGTCATCTCATATGAGGACTGATCTCCCACTGTGTTTCATTGTTTGGCATTATTACTGGACTTAACTTGATGTAAAATTAATTATTCCTTAATGTATCTGCATTAAACAAGCACCAAACACCAATTATGAATTTTGACATTTAAAATAATTCACCAAGTGAGTTTAATTAAGTTACAAATAGAATGTTCTGCAAACAGAACTGCTGCTTCGAGGGCAGACTGCAGCATGCTGCTTGCATGGCATTAGCCAAACAGGCAGGCAAGATGCATGTGTGTGCTAGACTTTGGAAACGAAACTTTGTTGAACTGGTGAAAAATAAAAATTACTTGTGAGTGATCTTGGAAGAAAATATTCCACTCATCTATAAAGGCAGTACCCCAGACTGCAGTATCCTAAGTGGCTTCATGTTTTGTATTTTTAAAATAATCCTTTAAAGGGCCATTGTAGTACAAGCCAAGTCAATGGTGAGAAGGCTGCAGGAAGGATTTATTTTGGTTTTAAATCTGTAGTAGAGCAGATGAGTAAGGAGGGATGGGGAAGGCTTATTACTTTTTGCAATGATGCAACACAAGCAAGTACTTGTAAGAACAATACATTTCCCTTCTTTCAATACAGTTGCTTTTTCAGTTTTAGAGGAAACTTGTTTTTTCTACTCCTCCACAACATAATATGGAAGAAGTTACATACAGAGGGGATTCTGTGTTGCATTCCTAAACTACTCCTGAGTTTGAGGGAAGATTATCTCTAGCCTCCTCTTTAGTGCTGTGAAAATCTAGATAATCTGGACTATAGTACTTATATTCTTATCCTTAATGAGATGTTATGGGAAATATGCCTAAGCCAGAATGAACTGGGAATAACTTTTGTGACTTTGTTAAAGTTGCAACAGACAACCAAAAAAAAAATAGGAAATAAAATCTTTAAACATGTGTTAGGTTCTCCTGAAGTATGTTTAATCAAAATCAATTTTCTCTGAAAAATACATTAAGACTTCAGAAGCTGAGTATTTTGATATTCAAATATGTGAACTAAATTACATTTTGGATGCTTGACCAATTGCAAATTATGCTGGCATCATTACTGGGATTTTTACTTTTCAAGATGCCCCAGAGTGAGTAACTGCTGCAGAAGTGGGGAGTTTCAGGGGTGGAGGAGCAGTGGTTGGGCCGTGCTTCTCACAGGCAGCGTTTACTGATGCATGCTGTTGACAGCCTTTTGGCCAGAGAATAAAATGTGAATTCTTTTTTCACAGCTCAGAGCCTTTGCTCCCCCAAGTAGCCTCTGTGAAGTTACTGCAGCTGTATCTGAGAGCTGATTGTGTGAGCCGCGTGTGCTGGCACATAAATGGGATCGGTGACTGGAGAGTCCCGGCAGTGCCTGCTCACAGGAATTCAGCTCCATGGCACTGCAGTCCTTCCCCCTGCATGTCTACAGGTAACGTTCGGGCTCTGGCCTTGCTCAAGAAGGAGGTCTGAAAAGAAAGTGGGGTGGAGCAGGGGGAGAAATGAGTACAATTAAATTTTGAAACCAGTTAGTGACAGCTGTCGGCAGCACCAGATAAAACTGAAACAGAGAGCTGGTAATGGTTTGAAACAGGAAAGGAGGGGTGTGAAGTACTGAGGTCATCAGAAAAAATGCAAAAGCCAATTGAAGTTTAAAAAGACAACTTCTTTTCGTTACTGTTTTCTTCCTCTTTGGTCCTCAATTATTTCAGGTCATTCCCCTGAATATGTGTCGCGGTGAATGCAGCCGGCCACCAAGCCCCATGGAGCTGCTCACTCACTCCCCCTGCAGAAGACTGACGGAAGAATTGGAAGGGTAAAAACCGGAAAACTCGTGGGCTGAGATAAAGACAGTTTACAGGGAAAGCAAAAGCCATGCATACAAGCAAAACAAGGAATCAATTCTCTGCTTCCCATAGGCAGGAGTTCCTGCCTTTTTTTAAAATCTTGGCTAACACAATCTAAATTGCTGAATTATGTTCATGCATATAAAATCTCACCGTCATTTTGCTGTGTATGAGGCAAAGAATTGAGTGTCCAGTCTGAAGGCACTGGCCTATCTACAATGAGGAATTTTGCACACAAGAAGAAAAGCAAAAGAAAATAAAAGGTTACTGTCTTAAGATGGGTAAAGAAAATGGGATGTAAAAGGGCTGAAGTCACAAAAAAGTGACTCACCATTAAGTAATTTTCCCTACTGCCTAATTTCCTTTCACTCCTCTAGCTTAGCAGACATTATGTTAAATGACAAAACGAATGGTAAAGACCAGGACAAGAACTTCTCATGTAGAACAGCCAGAAGTGCAACTTTGTAAGTTATATTTTCCTTCCTTTTCCCCTAATAATCTAAAGATGCTCTTATGAAGAGTATATGCTTGTGAAAAGAAGTGAGCTCCTAATGGAACTGAACCATAATTTATTTTTATGGCTTGCAATGTTAAGTAATTTTACTTAACATGCCATTTTTGAAACTAAATGCATGAGAGAAGGAGAAGTATGAGACACAGCAAATGCACTACGGAAGATTTATACATTTACACTGAAAAATAAACTGACGGTCTGTTCACTGACACCACATTCCTCCAGCATTAAGCAACTCTTGCAGGTAAGTCTCCGACATTGTTTGACAAGTAAGTCTACCTGGTGCTTCTAAAGTATTTTGTTTTCAGATGAGGGAAAGATGTCACAGTTTAGCACCCATTCACTTACTGGATGGACCAGTGTGAGAGTATGCACTGCTCACCACATTAAGAGAGGGATTGCAGCGCAGCATTTTGGTTGCTGGATGCAAAGATTTAGCAGCAAGTCAAAACCAACTTGTTACTGTTTGTCTGCTGTTATTGTGTCACATCCATCATCACCACATCTAGTACCCTCTACTTGACAGTTTATCTCATTATAGCAACTAAAAGGAAAAGGGCTCCTTAAACCCTTTCTGACTAGGGCTGCTACAGGCTCCACTAGCAAAACTCACAGGAAACAAAGCTCCTGTTGGCAATCCTGCCATCTTAAATGCTTGCTAAGATCTTTTATCAGGCTCTAGTGATTATTTTTAAGTTCAAAAAAACCTTTTGTTTCTGCTTTATTAGTCCCCCAATTGAAGTAAAGTGAATTGTATGAATGAACAAAGATAAACTTCATGTCTGTTGCAAAGTTATACATAGCCTTATAGTTAATTCCTATTATTTAAGCACTGTGTTGTAAGGCAATTTTAAAAACCTGTTTAGAGCATGTGTGATTGCTGATTTGTTTTACTTTTTGTCTTTTCAGTACCTCATACTTTTATTGTTGTAAACTGCTGTATATGATCACGTGTTTGGACAAAAGCGATGAGGAGCAGATCAGGAAATATGAACTGTGAGTCTATCTGGTTAATTAACATATTTCAGGAGAGCTACAGGAGATAAATGAAAATCTAATGGTTCCTGCCTTTATCCTTCGCCAGGCTTAAGGATGTCTCCTAATTTGACTTGAAAGTATTTTTGTATTCCTTTAAAGCTAGTGTTCCTAAAAATACCTGTAAAATCATCTAGATACTAATTGGAACATTGTGTTTTTTTCCACAGGAAGCTTCATATTCCTGCTTCTGCCTCAAACCAGCCAATTTCTAGGAGAAACATCAAGCAATTCATTGCATTTGCTTGCAAAGCCTGTGTCACTCTGTTGTCAAATGAAATTCAAGGTGTGGAAACTTGGATCTTTGCAAATTGCATGCCAGCTACAGCCAGGATTCATGTGAGCACCTTTGTAAACCATTTGTCTCATCAATACAAATCTGCCAATTGACATTTTTCTGTAAGTTTTTTTATTTCTTTTCCCTTATTTTGAGAGGTACATCAGTGCCTATGGCTATGTTACTATCTCTAGACTGAGGCGCTTTAAAGTAAATGCTTGTTTTATATATCTTCTACTTTCTAACTTGGTATTAATGCAGACGTATGTCATGGCTTCTTGTGGCAGGTGCAGGTATCCTCACTTCTCAGTGGCCCTGCCTGGCCTCAGAATGTTTGTAAATGTTGAAGCCTAAAAGGTGTTTTCCCCACAGAAACCACACGGTAAATGTTCAAGTAATCAATCTTCTGAACAACAATCAGGAAACCTCCTAACGAACATCCTACACAAATGCAATAATTAACTAAGCTATGACCTGAATTGCAATGAATATAATCAGCTTCAAATGGTGTCCATACTGTACTCATTTTTTTTGGCTGTCACAGTCCATTATATGCAATACAAACAATATTAGGTTGTTTTGAAGAATACTGATTTCAGGAGGGGAATGTGCCACAAATGTTGCATGCAGATCAGGTTGTCTGTTCTTACATGTTCAGACTAAAGCAAAACACAATGTCAATGTCAAAGCAGAACAGGAAGGATATTTACACTCAGAAACTAAAAAAACCCAAGCCATCAAACTTAGCACAAACCACACAGCAAAGCCAGTCTTTAACCACAAAGCCTCAGACAAGCGGTCGTGGGCTGTGAACAGCAAGTGGTGGAGAAAGAGACGTGTTTGGCACAGGTTCAAATCCGGCGCTGTAAGCTCTCCTTTATCAATTAGGAGGACATGTCATTTGAAAACTGCAGGCTGATCTTCACCCAGTGTAAGTCAGCCTAGTGCCCTCTTAGTCCAGTTGGAGATAGTAATGCAATTTTTTGGAGACAATACATTTTAAAATCTGAATTAGTAAGTAACATTTAGAGATTTTTCAAAATGAATATACTTCTTCACTTGGCATCCATGTTGGGCAATAGAAGCAGGTGGGCAGGTTTCAGTCCCCAGCAGGCAGGCTGGAGGCCGTTGTGCACAGTAATGCTTCAGGGCAGCACTGCAGAAGTGTTTTTAAATAGGAGTAAAAGCATTTTCCCTAAGGATTAAAATAATGTGTATCTTCTAACAGACACACTTCCAACAATCTTTTCTTTTACACAGGTTTTCTTTTTATAAATCCAACTACCAAAATTAACCAAGGAAATGCCTAAAAAAATGCCACCAAAAAGAAACTCTTCCTTGGACAAATGCAGGTGACTCTTACTGACTTTCACTATCAGACATGTAAGGATGGGATTTATTAGTTTATTTATTTACTGTTTGTTTATTTAGCTTGGCTGTCATTTCAGAATGGTGCGGGGAAATATAAAAAGGAGTTCCTTGTACTTTTTCTGGTGGTAGATCACACCAGTTGAGACTGGATGGATGCTCCCTAGGGACTGCTGAGAAGTGCTCATCATGACATTTTTCTCAAATGACACTGAAATTGTCTTGTGAGTCATTAGATCCATTGCCTAAATTTAACTATGCACTAAGCATATTATACCAGGTACATGAAAAGGCAGGGCTGGCCAAAGGATGGAAAGTCTGACAGGTAACTGTTGAACAGTTACACACTGAGAAGAAAATTGATTGTTTATAATAACCTCGCTTACTCACAAAGAAAGAGGATGAGGAGCAATGGAAAAGAAGGAAAAAAAATCAGAAAATGAATGGGGCTAGAGAGAGGAGTGGAATACAAGAACAAGAACATACTAATGATGGTTCAAGAAACAACCTAGCATAACTACTAAAAGGTAAAATATATTCTATTAATGATTCTTTTCTTCAATAATTATTTTCTGCTCTTGTCTGTGGTGTCACCACAAATAGCTCCTGTTTTCACCTCCTCTGCCATGGTTAAACATACATCTATGTTTTCCTTCTCCATATAGTGTGAAAGTAAAAGAATTATTTTCCTCATTTCTACGCCATTGAAAGAGAGCCTGTTGCCATTTCCACAGTGCCCTGCACTTTCTTTTCCTTCACCACAGAAGGAATCAGCAACTCCAAAGTAAATTTTTTTGCCCTCCATTCCACAGAAGATGTGAATTGTAGAAAGAAAGCCTCCTCCTTCCCTTGTCCTCTGTCTCGCAATGCTTGGCTCTTTCCTCTGGCTTTCTCTGAGGCCACTTTTATCTGTGAGTACCAGCAAGAGCTCCTTCTGCCTCCTGGCTCCTGCGGGCACGGTTCACATCCCGGTCCCGCTGCCCCGCGAGCCCGGCAGCCGCACTGTCCTCAGACAGCCCCTGGGATCTTCTCTCCACGCTCCGAGGCATAAGGCAGGCAGATGGGCTCTCAGATGGTGACAGGGACAGCGAGGCACAGGATGTGCAGAAGCATCCCTCTACAGAGTGAATGGGAACAGACTGTGAAAGGGGGGTCAGGCAGTTTCCAGTCGTGCTTTGAAGAGGGCAGAACGTGTAGCTCTGAGATTTCAAATGAGCTCTGAGCTGAACATCAAACTGAAAATTTTAAAATTTTTTAATTTTGCTTGAAAGAAAATTTCCACCAACAATGATTTCTCTATCTAGCAAGTACAACTTTTTTTAAATGTTGACATAGAACACTTTGAATTGTTTCAGGTTTTTGGAGGAGGAAAGAAACAAAAAAGAAAAAAGTGGGATACAGAGAAGTGAGAAATGGCAGCTCTAGACAAACCATGACTTCTATTTGTGAGATTTTCATAGTTGTGACAAAATCAACCTGACTTTTTATATCAACAGTTAAATGCTTCTATTAAAAACCAAATAAACTAAGCCAGATCTACAGACCATCTCTGACCAGTCCAGTTGCTCTGGTATACGCAAGCCATGAAGTATGTTAAGGGTATCCCTGCTGAAATGTAAAATGCAAGTGCCAAGGAGCTAGCCAAGCTGTATGAAAACAGGCCAGCTGAGCTGGGACAGCAAAGGAGGAAGGTCAAGAACTCTGAAAAGAAAGAGGATTAATACCAAAGTCTTGAGAGAAATGAATTCAAGTCCTACAGAGAAAAAGAAAACTACCTTAGGTGAATTGTCAGAAAGAGCTGCCTGTTCAAAAATAATGGTGCTTGCTCTTTTGCTCAAGTTTCTTTTTCTTTCTCTCTTTTTTTTTTTTCTTCTCAGTTTCTTTTCTTCTCTGCTTTTCCTTGATTGATAACAGAGAAAAAATTGTGCCTCTATATGCTATTGCAAAAGTGCTGAAATCTGGCAAGTGCAAAAAAGCTAGAAAAAGAAAAGATTAAAAATGTTAAAGTACACTTAACAGCCAAGAAACTGCCCCAAAACCACAGGTAACAAGTTCATGCAGATATCAACTTAAAGTTCAGATGGATCAGCATTGCAAGTGAATTTTCTGCAGGTTTTTTAGAGAGAAAGGTAAGAAAGAAGGTAATAAAACTGGAAGTAAGCTTTCAAGCTCACTTTGGCCAAGCAATCCTCTCTGCAGTTCTGCTTAATGGAAGAGATATTTAAATAGTCTAGATTTCTTTTTCGTTCTGAAAATGTCTCAATTAGAAATTATTTATTAATTAATGGAAATTAGTGAGAAACCCCACTAACTAGTAATTTCTAGCTCTGGCAAATGGGTTGCTTTCCCTAGACTTGACATCAAGGGAGAGCTTCAATACCAATCCTGGGCTAGGGGCGAGGTGCAGAAGGAAGGAGAGAAAGCACAATGCTCACCCAATCTCATCCACTCCTCTCACATCTCTCCATCTTTCCTGAGGCTCAGATTTTGTCTAAATGCTTTTATAACCCCTGCTGTGGTGGGGCTGGATAAATACTAATGTTGATCGAGAAAATGAGAGCAAACTTGTACTAATTCTGCTAAAGCTACTGATGTTAGTCTGGATTTAACTAGTGCAAATCAGAGCATAGCACGGACCTAACCAGCTGAAGAACAGGAATTACTGTATAAAAGGCAGCATTGTGTAAACCTAAGATCTATAAAGTCTTAGTTCTAAGGGGTCTTTGTATTTTTAACTTAAGTTACAGCAATGATATGCATTGAGATACGATGCATGCTAAAGACCTCGGCGATCAATTAGTAATAGGGAGGAATGAAAGATGAGTATCTAATGTTTGACTGATACAGTCTCCAGTGAGAGTGGCTGGGTATTTTAAATGCATGCCTGCATTTCTGGGGAAGATACAGTGAGCGGCTTGATGCCCACAGCAGTTGGCACCAAACAGTTGGCAGCTTCTTCATCTCCCTCTCAGGAGAGTGCCTGCTTTACACCAGGGTTTGGATTCATGTTTAAACCTGCCATGGAGAATGACACTGATGATCAGTGAAGAGGCAGTCAGCAAAGGCACCCATGTCAGGCGCAGGAAGAGAGAAATGTCTGTGCAGTTCAAGTGACTGCTCAGAAATAGGTTAAACCTCCTGTGGCACGGTCACTGTGGATTCCATGGAGCTTGGGGGGCTGTGTGCACACTTGCACAGGCAGGAGGAGCGTGTCCCCACAACCTGCCCCCAGCCCCAGCAGAGGAGCACAGTGAGCAGGGCTGCTCTCCATCCCCACTTTCTTAAGGTCTTCTGTTCAGAGATAAAGTTATATCTAATGGGGCTTAATGTTCTGAACATTTGAATGCCTGTGTGTAGCAGAGACCTGTTGATAACCTAAACCCTCAGGTATTTTGACATCCTTTAAAGTGAATAGCCCACATAATGTTTAAACACCTGAAATGCAGACTAGTGAAGTTCTTCTAGGAGAGAAGTTGTTTGTAAGACAGACTTTGTTACAAAAAGCCAAAAGCCAGCAAGATTGTGTTCCTTATAAGCGTAGCAGCAGCTACCACATACAGCACAAAAGTATTTATTATTTACTAGCCACCTAAAGTGTTATCAGTGCCAGCGGCGAACCAGACTGAATCTTATCAGCAAAACCGCTTTGACACCAAGCTGCTTTTCTCACAGAGAGTTTTCCTAGATTCTGCAGACCCTGCAATGAGAGCTGGAGAAACAGGAAGGACAGCAAATAAGCTCTCTGCAAACATGGCTACAGAAGCAGCCTGTGCTAATCACTGGAGCTGTTGGCACACTCTTAACCTCTTGCCAACAGCTGTGAAATTATTCCTTTCTTCAGATCTGAAAAAAAATAATCGCAGTTTTATTTTTTCCTCAAAGAGTTTCAGAAACAGTGATATGACCTTTAGGGGAATGCTACAGAAAATGAGAGAGATAATGGGTCCTTTGAAACAATGAATCAATGGGGGAAATGTATTTTCTTACATAATCCATCACCCTGATAAAATTTGCACTTGCTCTGTTAGGGAATAAACTGGCTATAAACTCTTCTTTGCTGGGAAAGCAGCATGGTGCATGCTGCAGTCTGTAACGAGGACACACAACTGGGGATATTTTGAGCTCAGTGATTTACATAAGCAAAGAGCCTAATCCTGTGCACGCAGGACTCTGGAGCAATGGAGGAAGCAGGGATGCAAAAGAAGGAATCACCTAACTTCTAGGACTTTGGTATCCAAAAGAAATGAATGGAAAATAAACTGTCTGTGTGTGCCACGGCTGGCCTGGGGGGCTGGCTGGGGCACTGCACTCGGGTTTTCTGCTTGCCGGTCAGGTAAAAGACTGCCGTGGTTGTGAAGATGAAAACTTTCACTTGTTCTTCTCTGACAGTCTCACACCTTTTGATAGATGTTTTGGGAACTGTCTATCACAGAGTTGAGGATTTTTAAGCGTGGACTGTAGAATTCGGTGGCAGTCAACAGAAACAGCAAAGGTAAACAGAGCGGGATTTATGCAGATTATCTTGGACTGCAGATACAAATCACACAATTGCACTGACACCTTAAGAGTTAAGTTTGTACAATACATAAATATTACAGGTACAGAGCATAAACCAATCTCAAGATAAAAAGATGTGTCTGCCAAAACTTACTAGAGCCCATACCAATAGCGAGTTTTCTGTGTAGTCTTACAGCTGTCATCTTCCAGCCACAGTCCTTTGGGAATCAGAAATACTTAATGCTTTTAAAATCTTTGAATCCACTATGAAAAGGAATCATAGCACAGCAGTATGCCTAGAAAAAATCTCCAAACTACTGTTCTTTTTAAATGCTCACAAAATTAATAATTCAGAGTAACAAAACTCAAAATCATTGCCCTTTTTTTAACCTTATAGTGACATTATTAAACAAATAAGCAAAACAACTCTCAGATTTATCTTTGCTTGATCATTTGAGTGAGTTTTAGCCAATTACTCTGAAAGATGAAACCCCCAAATTACTACCAGCATAAAATGAAAGTAATAGAGGATTTTTTCCCCCCTGCGTTTTTATCCCTTCATCATCTCTCCATTGGACAGCGCTGTGGATTTAGTTCATTTCACTGTGGCCAGTGCTGGTTTGCCGCAGGTTAGGTCAGGCTCCTTCTCTTGCGCAGGGTGTCAGAAACAAACACAAGAGAAATGAACACAGAGAAAAAAATGCTTTACAGTAAGAGTCATGGAAATTGCTGGGAGCATTAGGCAGGCATCACAGCTGAAATCATTTTTGCCTTTTTAAAAAGATAATGTTTCAATTTGGTACTGTCACTTCAAAACAAATAAAGTGAACTAACATTCCTTGAAGAAAATAGTAATTTCTTTAAAAAATAGTCTTCAGGTTTGTTTAGATGCTTCCTTTTCAAAATAGGAATAATTCATAGCAGAAAGACAACATGTTGAAAGGTGTGTAGTTTGTTAGCAGTAAATAGTAGTAAATACGATCCTGCTCTCTCCATCCTGCCATTTATATAGTGAAGCTGGCTGGGCTGCCAACTCTTCTGTCCAAGAATACATTAGCAATTCATCAAAAGAGCAAATGTCATTATACATGGGAAGCCCAGGGAATTATTTTGCATTTGATTTCCAGCTCTGATAGCATTATTATTGACTTAAATATTCTCCTGCATAACATACACTAGACACAAAAAATCACTGTATTTCTGAACTTCCAATCACAGTAATCCTGAGTTGCCCAAATACTGATGGCTTTAATACAACTGAATATACAAACCCCTTAGGTCAGACTACTAGCCTGCTCACTGATGAAGTTCATAGGAAGCTGCCAGACTAAAGCACAATTTCTGAAATATCTAAGAACACAATCCTAAAATAGCGGTATGGGTATGCTGTATATCCACAGTCAGGCAGGAATCCTTTAACACAAATATCTGGTTTAGGAAGAAGTAGTGAAAATGAGGAAGAAAGCATTTCCTTGTGTTGCCTGCCTCAAGTAAATAATGGCACAGCGGGGTCGGCACAGTGAGGTCATGTGTAATCACAGCTCAGTCTCCCCGAGGGATGGAGACCAAGCCTCCCTGTGAGCACACAGCTCTACCACTTCCATTACAAATGCCCATTTTAGGAGAAAAACGGGAAAAGACCAAGCCCATAGAGAAGAAACGTGATAATTTTCTCTTTAAGTGAAAAGCCTTTTTATGGTATTCCTTGAAATTGCAACTTTATTTATTTAAAATAAAATTAAATAACTTTATTTAAAGCACACAACTATCTGGCTGCAGTGCTGGCTGTACAATAGGAAGTTATGCATGTGTTGGGACTCCTGGATCATAAGAAAGGTGTTCCTTTGAATGTTTCTGATAGGCATCATGTGCCTCAGACCCCACCTGACAGGACCTATGATGAAGCATCCCTGTGGTACATGGCCAAGGCCTATTCAAGGACTTTCCAAGCTGACTCAGGAAGCTTACAGCACTCCAGAAAACGAGGACTCACTGATAGCCCTTGGTTCTCTCAAAGAATAAACATAAAGTTATCGCCTGAATGTGAAAGAGGCTTGGCAGTGGTTTGCAAGATGTCCAGAAGAGAGATGGAGAGTTGTTTCTGCAGCTAGTGAGACACTGTGTTCTGCGATGGGTGAGACAGGCAGGATTATGGCTTGCGGCAGTTTAAGGCTGTGTATGGATCTAAATCAGCACAGCTGCTGAAGGAATAAGGAAAAGGAAACAAAAAGACCTTATGACTCCATGTGGCCCAATCTGAGAGGACCATCTGTGATGTTCCCACAAGGCCAAAATTAAACAAATGAGGGTGAGAACTTGGTATGAGAAAACACAAGTTTACTATTCCTTGGTTAGTCGGCTTGTAACTAGTATTGGATACAGAAGAGAACTGGTACTGAAGGAATTTGATCCCTCTCTCTGTAAATGCCAAACCAACAAACAAGCAAACAAAAAAACAAAACAGAGAGGGAGCTTTGTTTAGACAAATGCACCTATCCAAAACCAAGAGATATAAAGCACTGCTGGACTGAGACACGATGACACTTCCAGCTCCCGAAGGGCTTTGACATCTGCTCCCCAGTGACTGTGGCAGGAGGGATGAATCCAGGGCCCCTCCCCAGAGGTCGCAGACTCACAGCAGTTGGCAGATGAGACTGGCGGCTTCCGCTGGGGAACGATTCATCGGCTCTGCTGGCTGCCCTGGTGGCCGTGGCTAAGAGCTAAAGCAGGAGACCTCAGAGCTGAAGAAGTGGGGGAGTCCCCTCTGTGGCCTCTGCTGAGGGAAAATGGGCAATAACCCCAACTAGGATGGAGAGGAGGACACAGCAGCAAAGGACAATCTATCTTCAGCCATGTGGTACACTTACGGAATGAAGGTGAAAAGACACTTGAAACATCAGATTCTGTGAAACTAGAAAACCTCCAAAGGTGGTGGCCAGCAGAGAGGACAATAGTGACAAATACTCCAAGATTACTACTTCTCTTCCAGATGCTTCACTAGATTAGCTTCTGCTTTATTGAAATGTGTGTCTATCTTCAGCCTCCATTCCTGGAAGTGATGGAGACAATCTTACTTTGATCAGCAATGAAAGAAGACTGTGGTCCCAAGACAACAGAAGACAGGACATGTACAGATATGCAGATTACTGCAGCTTTCCAGACCCTGCTGGCACAGCTCAGCTTTGTGACATTTAACCATAGACAGGTTATAATTATTTTCTGTTTTCTTTTTTTCTCACTTAGCAAATTACACTGGAAAAGTTTAGTTATCAGAACTAACTTGTTTCTGCCACACTGGTAATGACATACATAACTGCCTACATGCTATATAAAAATTCAGTGATCCCATACCTAGAAAAACACATGTATGTGGGCTAGGGAAAGAGTGGGATGAGGACAGGTACAAACAGCATGATTTAGTTAGCTTGACTGAATGTTAAGCTTCAGTGTGTTATTCCAAGATACCTATTTATTTATAGGTTTGGATTTTTGATCATACAATATATGTACTTTTTTATAAAATTAAAGTATCTTCTACTGAGAAAGCATCAGAACACACTCCAGATATCCAAGGATGACAGTGGATTTGCTCTGCTTGATTTATTTATTGAAGTTTTATCCACCTACATCTTTCTCAGGTGCCACCATTCTGCTTCCAGTTTCACATTTTAAAAGGAGTATTATCCTTCTAAAAAGAGGCATTCTTCAAATCCTATGTAATCTCCACACTAGACTGTTACTTCTAAAATATAAGTCTAAAAATGCAATGCAGTAATGTATTTTCAGTATATAAAAACACAATACTGATGGACTGCTCCATTTCTAGTTAATTAAAGTGTGAATATTGTAACATACTTTTTTTTTAAAATTCCATTTGTAAATTTTTCAGGTTGACTTCTTTTGAGAGCCATGGTGAAAGCTTTGCCTCACTATGGACCCAGCTTGCAGAAATGAGGTAGTAAATAGGTGTGGATGATTCTTCTGTTTGAAAAACTCCACACATTTACCCAATTAAGGATGGTAATGGTGGTTGTTAACTAAGAGCTTAAGTGAGCATGTCAAGGGTACTCTGTAGATCTTCATAAGTATTTGGAAGGCTGTGATGGTTTCTAGTCACTTCTGAGCAAGGTAAATTTTAAATTACTTGAACAGGATTTGGATGGTTTTTATTCTCCTAGAATTCTGAGGCTATTTATTTATGGATAGTATTTTATAGGCAGCTGGGACATTTATTTCTACTGCTGTGGCTACTTGTTGAAAGCGTTTTGTGCTAACCTCTGTTGTATGTTACTGTGTCTGCTCCTGCTGGAAGTGCTCTCAGCCAGTGCTGATGGTCAGAGGAGAACATTGGTGGAAAAGAAATTCCTTGTTTGATATTGAGTCGCTGCTGGAGCTGGTACTGACACCCTGCATGTGTACTGGCTGTCCTCAGTGGCAGCACTGTGTCTCAGCTGTGCACTAATGTTAGTTCTTGCATTCTCAAAGCTGAAGGCTTGTGAGGTGTTGTGTGCTGTGCCCCCTTGGCTCACCGGGGAAGGCTGCAGCATGCCAGGAGACACCAAAGCAAAAAGCAAGCCTGGCACGAGGGGCAGCTGCAGTGGTGTGTCCAAAGTGCTGGAGTATCCATGAGCAGAATTTCTCTTTTTTTCCAATCTAAAATTTGTTATGAGCTGCAAAAGAAGGACTCTTTCTAACAATATGTATTTAATTCTTTGCTAATGATGCACTTTAAATAAATTTAAGTAATAAAGGACTCTATATTAATCCAAGGTTGCCCTACTTCAGAAAAGAATAGTAAGAGACTGCACTTGGTATCAGATGCTTTGAAAGGACCCAGCTGCCATACAAACCATCTTCCAAGACATTAAAAGCATACAACTTCTCCAGTAAGGGACGTAAAATATCAATTGCCAAAACGTTCTCAGAAAAGCTTCCTCCTAGATAAATTTAAGAATGTCCATATTGTATTTTGCTTAAAGCTGATTTCAAAGTATCTTAGCTTAAGCTTTGAGGAGTTTGGTGCTTACTGAACATTCTGAAAAGTGTTTTCTGTGGTAAACCAAAGTTCTCTCAAGTCTATAAAAGAACTCAAGATAGCACAATGTGTGTAGAGGAGAAACTTCCATGGGGAGAAAAATCTCATAACATTAGGATGCAAAAAGAATAGGATAAAAACATTGGAAATATTGAAATGTCACTCCATAAATCATTGTCATACCTGCTCTTAAAATATATTTTTGCTTTCCTCACCCGACATAGGACAATGCAGAAATAGAAAAGACTCAAGATCATGTGATAGAAATTATTAGATGTCGGGACTGTCTTCTACAGAAGGAAAAATGAGAGCATGTTTAGGGAGAAATAAAACAGCATAGTGTGACTTGCACAAAAGTAGTAAATGAAGGGCTCTATTGGTTATTTTACTTAATGAAATTATGTAAATCAGTGGAACAGGCAATATATTTAAAATTAATTGCTGATGGAGCTTAATCCTATGATGTTTAACTGAAAGCCTGGGCGTTGCAAAAAGGGTAACAAACATGAAGTGAAATGCAACAAAGCACCATTCAGGTCAAGATAGATTCTAGATTTATGTTGGTTGTAGCAGAAGGCAGAATTTAGTACTGAAATAGAATAAAATGGCTGTTAAAAACTTGAAAAGAAAAAAACCCAACTGTTTCAAACCCTGTCTTCAACCCTCAAAAGGTCAAATTCAGCCCTGGAACAGCAGGTACAAAGTATACACAAGCTGAATTTGGTTCTAGAAGTGTATGACTTTATCCTTCATCTCCAAGGTTTTGCTGGTTTTTGTTTTTTTTTTTTTTTCATTTTAGATCAAAGCTTGTACTGAGTTGTTATTCTCAGCACAGTCCCATATGCTTTAATGTGACTATCACATTTTATTTGTGTGTTTTAGTCAGATGCATTAGTAATGTATCGGAGATGACCTTGTAAGGGATAACGGTGAAAGTAGGAGAATATTACAGTATTGTGAAAGGTAATTTAATTAAAATGATATAACATAATAAAGACAGAGCATTAAATAAAAAACAAGAAAAACAAGCTCAGGGAAGGCACCGACTCTAAATGGAAGTATGCAGTGGATATTGTCATTCTGAATTATTTTTGCTCTAAATATATCCATTGTTATGGACATTTGCAACTGAATACAGTTAGCATGTTCCACTGTCAAATACAGGGCAATCTGTTTTACACTGACCCTTGCAATATTTAAAAAAATTAAAAATTGCCCATTAGAAAACAGTTAATAGTGATTGCAAAATACAAACCAACTGAATAAGGAAATAAAAATAAGAAATTACCACTTTTCCTAAGAAAGCATGGTGGTCTTGGTTGTCTGTTTACATCAGGGCTACAGGACTGGGAGAGACAATGCCCAACTTGCTAAACAATGCAGGCTCTAGCCCATTTCCTTGGCTGTGGGATGGAAAACAGCTTTCATGTGCTGGTGATGGTACAGAGGTGCAGAGCAGCTGTGGTTATTAATGATGCTGAGCAGAGCTGTGGGGAGCACAGGGCTAGCACGGCTCTTCCCCGTGCCCTGCAGGAGGGGCAATGGCAGCGCTGTTTTGTCCCAGGAGCCACCTTCTCTGCAAGGGCTGGTTGAAACAGCCTGGCCCTGCTCTCAGTACTGAAGATGAGGGGTCGTGTCTGAGCCCAGAGAGGACCACGGGTGCTCTGAGCACCTGCTCCTCCCCTAGGCAGAGCTGTGACCGTAGGATACGCAGCAGGATGAGGAGGTTGTGTTTATGTAATGGAAGCCCAACGAGAAGAGCTAAAAGGTGTATTTATATCCACTGCCAAGGCAGAGAAGGAAAATGTACAAAATTCTGGTCTTAACTTACACTGAAAACTTAGAAAATGCCATCATTACAGTCTTATGTACAATATTGCCTAAGGATGCAACCATGGCAATTTGCACATCCTCAGGAAAACTGGTGATTATCTCAACATGGCTAGAAGAAAAACTCCTGACAAAATAGAAATGGAATGAAAAAACTCGATAACACAAACACCACCAACACATATGAATCTGATTAAATGCTGCCCTCACTGAGGAGAACTGAGCTTTACATGCAGAAGATGTTCTATGCCCTGAATGAACACTCAAGCTATTTAATCCAAATATGGTTAAACTGAAAATTGTGTTATCCCCTTTTTAGCCTAAATGGTGGGCAGAGCTTGGCACATGAAGCTTGCCGTTGGAAACGTGCCGATCTCATGTCAGTGCCTCTCTGCAGCAATGATGTGATTTCGATTAACGTGAGGCAGTGCGAGGGGGATGCTGACTGTAAAGAGCAATCCCATCACCTGACAATAGCTCTGTGATGAAATCTCTTACACAGATTAAAGAGGGAAGGGCAATAACTCATTAGAAAAAGCAGAACTGTCTGCTTAATTACTTGAAAAATGTCTCAGCCACTACCTTTTATGACACCTGGCGGGTATAAACATGTCCACAGTTTTAATTAATTTTACCTCTTCTTTCATTGCACCTGTATAGCCCGGAGAAATGGAATTCTAATGAAATTACAATTGTGCATTTCTATGTGAGTTTGAAACACACTTTGGCAATAACCAGAAAATGAGGCATTTTCATGGATTTAATTAGGGACAGAAAGTGTACTTGGAAAAATACTTCCCAACAATTATAATTATTCCAAATCAAGCTACAGTGCAAAGTCCCTTCACTTAATTCATATAACATAGCTGTTTGGTGTCTATTTTAATTAAAAAAGATAATGGAGGAGGCTTTTCCCTGGAGTGAAGCAGAGTTATGGTGAAAATCCCTCTCGGCATTTTCAAAGCAGCAACAGCATAAGCTCATACCTTTGACCTTGCAGTCCTGCACTCTCATTTAAAATTGATGAGTGAGACCCTTGAATTTATTCTGCTGAAAACAACACTTTTTATAATGACTTTTATAAACATACCACTAATTGTTCAGCTTCCTGAAGTGCCAGCTTTGCAGAAAAATGAAAGGAGCAGAGGTCTTTCTCACTGCCCCCCNAGGCAGGAACAGGATTCCTTCCATTCTTTGGGGACATGAGGCTGGAGCCACTGTCTTGTTAAGCACAGCCTGAGTTTGTGCCAAAGCTTAAGAGAAGATACCTTGCTTGTTCTTTCTTTCACATCACTTAAGAGAAGTCCTGCTTATGCTGGTCTAAAGCTGATAAAATTGAGATAAAACCCTAAATACAAATTACTGATAGAAATTCAGTGTTCTCTAATACAATACTCAGTCACAACAGGTAACCCTTCTGCAGCTGAAATCATTCACTCCTTTCTTACACTAGTCTGTGAATTTGTAAATAAAGCAAGTGCTTTAGAGGTTGAAATCTATGTGGATGAAATCAGGAGAAATTCAGGAAGCAGGGTAAATACTGGGGGAAGCAGAATCCAAAAGGTGCGTTAATAGTGCAGTCCCAGCAATGTTGCATTGACATTTTTATCAAACCTCAAGCTCCATAGCCTGGGAGTTTGAGTCAGTGCAGGACCAGTGCTTGGGCACCAGCCAGGATTTGCAGTGTTCCACAGCACTGCTGATGAATGCAATGATGGCCTCTGGCTTGGCTAATGCTGACCTGAACGTTTTCCATGGGCCGCAGCCATAAAAACACAAACCTTCTGAGCTGCTGAGGAATGGCTTGAAGCTAGATACTAAATTTTATTTGTCTCTCAGTCATTAAATTTCTCATTCCATGGACAGATACTTCATAGTAAATGTAGCCCTAGTTCTCAAAAACTCACTGACTGATAATGTTTTAGTATGTTCATACAGGTGTTTAGCTAGGTCTTATTTTATGCAAACACACTACACTCATTTTAATTTTTTGCTTCAAAGGCTTAATATCTGAAGTTACTGAATTAATAACTATGAAAATTTCATCCCAAGTATATGAAGTATTTTAAAGATAACTTGGTATCCTTGTCAATCAGAAAAAGATACAGTATACTAAAGGTAATCAGGTTCAAAGTACCACAGCATGACTTCTCAAGGTTTTTTGACATCATTTTTAGAAGCATTTTGGATTCCATATTTTCCCCTATCCAGAATGTCTGTGTTTATAATTTAGCATCATTAGAAAGCTTTCAAATATTATCACGATATAAAATTCTTTACTGTAAGTGAATTGAATGGTTTGGGCCTATGATGGAATGTGTGCATCCTGTATCAGTGCAGCCTGGAACTGCCAAATGACCCTAAGACAGGTGTGTCTCAGAATGACCAGTATATCCTTTGGGAAGTAGGGATCTGAAATCCTCATATGCTTAACTGCCCTGAATAAAGCCACGGCAAATCTGACATGCTGAGGCAGGAGAAATGCCAATATGCTGCTTAGGAGAAATACAGCAAAAAAGATTCAGAAGATGTCTATTCCTTTGAGTATGTCGCTCCTCCCAGTGCATGTCATTGCTGAGTAGCTGTTTGTCATGACAAACACTGTTTGCAGTGATTTGGAAGACAAAGCAGAACTGGGCACTCAGTTTTCAACCTGAGGTACTTGAGGAGGAAATGGGGTTGCTGTAGGTAAATTGATCAGCCAGAGGAGAGAGGCTGTAAGTGACTGAAGTTGAGAACTGTGAGTCAAAAGCAGGACTGTAAAGAAGGGAAACTGTAATTGCAGGAAACATTTTGAAAAGAATGACTTAAAGCGAGCAGGATCTGCTGTACCTCCCGCCTGTCAGGTGGATTAATTTGGAAAGTCACACTTAGGCTAAATATGTTTCCACTGTATTTAGTTGCACAGAGCAGAGAACTGAGCTAGCTATAAATCTGTTGTTTAGATGTTCTTGTGATAGCTAAAAACCCGATAGCTTGGGTAGCAGACGCCTTGCTTTGGCAGCGCAGCGCTCATCATGGGCTAATTGGCCTTGCTGACAGCGGACTGGCTCTGCCAGATGATTTATGGCTTCTGTGCTACATCGCTATCATATCACTACGATACAATCTTTCCTATCCATCTTCCCGGTTAAACTCTCATTGAGGCTCTTCCCATACAGTGTTTTGATTACAGCAACAGCCTTCTTTCTGGCCTTGACAAATGCAATCTAGCCCTGTTGATAACCATCCAGAAATCCAGAATGCTTCTGCTAAGATCATTTTTCTAGCTCACTGCATGCTCTTGTTGCACTCCAGCACCAGCTACTCCTTTTTCCATCTCATCAACCATCAGCTGTTCGCCCTCACTTTCAAAACCCTTCACTGCCTGTTCCTGCCCCACTCATCATCTCCAGTTTGATATCAGAAAGTCAGTGCTGCCCCCACATCACTGCTTGGTGATAAGAGCCTTAACTCCTTACCTGTTTGATTTTTACTTTCTTGTTTATACACAGGAACCCTCATACTTCTGTGCTGTTTTTCACACTTGGGAGGAGTTCTCCATAAAAATCAGTGAAAAGAGATCATGAATCTCCTTAAAGGGGCCTCTCTTTTTCAGCAGTGACTTTCAGTGAGTGGAAATACGGTACTTTATATTAATTGTGTGCTGTATTACAACCAGTATCTTTCATGCTGGGTAGTGTTGACTCCTTACTTCCCTGCACTTCACAACTTGTCCATAAAAAGAGAGCTTGTATGTGGGGTAGGGGATCATCCAGATGTTTGGACAGTATGCAGTTAGCACAAGAAGGGTTCATAAATACATGTTACTTTAAATAATATAGCTGTATAAATATTTTTACAGTCACAGCATAGAAAATGCTCACTTGGGAATCAACCAGTTAAACCCCCATCTTCACTAAGTTTATGGAAAGGATGCATCATTAAGTGCCGACGCAGAGTGTGATATTACTCTGTGCCTGACTTCCCCTGCAGACTCCTACAACTTTTTAGACATTGTTACTTCTGTTGCTCTCACGCTATTTCATCTTCAGAGGACTCTGATTACCTTGTGACAAAAAAGGATGAGATGCACGGAAAGATTTTTAGACAAAGAAAATCTGGACTCCTTGGCTGAAGGAGACTTATTGAGAAATGATAGATGCAAACAGATTACATTGCTGTAATAGCACCATCAACTTTAAAAAGAAAAACAAACAAAAAACCAACCTAACTGGAATGCCTGAGTTATAGCAGTAATCGCCTAAATTTAGCTGGCATGGCAAGCAAGTGCTATTGCTTGAAAGCTACCACCGTGACTGACTTTTAAGAATTCTATATTAAAACAAGAACTTTAATGCTCTGTCATCTCCTGTATAGCTTCTAAAGCACTGAAAAAATATACTTAATCTTTTTGAAGGTACCTGGAGTGAATAGTGAGATAGAAAAGGAAATAGGAAGTATGGTTTTCTATAATTTTCTTATGTTAATTTTCCTCTGGGAGAATCCTTAATCACAGTGTTCAATAGGAGCGTGCACACTAGAGCATTTAGAAGCAATGCACTGCTGTGAGAAGTTGACCGCTTATCCATGGAACTGGCATGAGCTGAGGTGCAGGCGCTGGCTCCTGTTCACAGCACATTACTGAATGTGCACTTCAAGAAAGACTTTGAGTACATGGATTGTCACAGGCACTGCAGATGAACAGGAACATCATGGTATAAATCATGTTATTTGAGTCAGAGGTCTTCAAGTTTTAGAGAGTACCCCATGATGCATTTGATACACAACACAAATATTAAGTGCAATGAAAGTCCATCAGAGACTGTATTTCTCAGGAGTGGTGTTACAACTCTGCTTCAGCTCATGGTAAGAAACTTTAGTGCAATCACCTACCACTATACATGTTTATTTCTGGTCCTTGTAATTTAGATTAGTTCATGCCTCTATAGGGTTTCTGTCAGACAGCCTGGTTACATGTGAGTCATTGCTCTGGAGAAGGGACCAACTCCATGCACTCACAGATATCCACATTTATCATGGCACAACACCTACAAACGCTTAGGTCTGCTGTGAAGGGCAGGAAGCAGCACTGATTTACGTGCTATGAATTGAAAAGAAACATCATAAAGGGAGTATTTTAAACTTAAAATAATGCTATTCCTAGCTGGAAAGACTTGTGATTTTGATCCTTAGATACACAGCCAACAGTGAGCTATCTGGCTGAACAAATGCCCCCGCTTTGCTTCTCTCTGTTAAATCTGTGATTCGAATGCACACTCCAGTCCTCAGGAACATTATGTAGATTTGCAAAACTTTCGGGAAGACTTCCTGTCCATTAGCCATTGGCTGCTTTACAAAAATGCATAAAGATAGCATTTTCCTCTTGTAACAGATGCAAGCTCCTTGCACTGTTGTTCGAACTGCTTGAAGGAAAGCAATATTCCTTTTCTCTTTATGCTGAAATAGTGGCATCTCTCAACATAAACTGAAAATATACTTGGAACTTAATTTGATTCAGCTTTCAGAACTTCACATGTGAGGGATGAACAAATGAGGATCAGCTTTCTGTAATTAGTGAGGCATGTTAGAAGGGTACATCCTGTAAAGTTTTTTCTGTTCTGCAAATGACTTGTTCTTGTACTACTAAGAAGCACTTAAGATCTGTGTCTAGTTCTGGGCCCCTCACTTCAAGAAAGACTTTGAGGTGCTGGAACATGTCCAGAGAAAGGTAATGAAGTTGGTAAAAGGTCTGGTGACGAAGTCCTATGAGGAGCAGCTGAGAGAGCTGGGGGTGCTTAGCAGGAAGGAGGTTCAGGGAAGACCTTTTGCCCTCTAAGACTACCTGAAAGGAGGTTGTAGTCCAGGCAGCAGTTAGCTTCCAGGAAAGCAGCAACAGGACAAGAGAAAATGGCTTCAAGCTGTGCCAGGGGATGTTCAGGTTGGACATCAGGAAGAATTTCTTCTCTGAAAGGGTGGTTAAGCATTGGAAGGGGCTGACCAGGGAGGTGGTACAGTCACCATTCCTGGAGGTATTCAAGAAACTGTATGTGGCACTTAGCACCATGGTTTAGTTGACAAGATGGTGTTCGGTCATAGGTCAGACTTGATGATCTTGGAGGTTTTTTCCAAGCTTAATGATTCTATGATTCTGTTCTATCTGGTTTTGAAATTTTTATTTCAGTTGTCACTCTCGAAGCTTATTTGAAACAGCTTTACTTTTAAAATTTATGAACATACTGTAGAAACTGTTACCCACTCTGGAGCAAATTAGTGTCTTTTGGTTTCCAGTTTATGCTCATCACAAATGAAGAGAGAGAAAAGCAGTCCTAAAGAGCATTTCATCCTGATTAAGACTTGGAAGAACTCTAGGCATAATTCAGAGCATCCTATAGGCTGCTCTAGTCAGTGTTGGTTACACAAGTCCCAGCATTCCAACTGTTTGGAAGGGTTGTTCTCAAGTCTGCTCCAGGTCCTCCAGCTGCTGGCATGGTCCATCTCCTGAATAAGCTTCTGAGATAGGGGCAGAATCAAAGAGCAGATGGCATTGAGCTGACTTTGCCAATCCTCTGCCACTGGGGGAGTTTTTCATGTGCCAGTAAGAATCCTCTGCTCCGTCCTAAAGCCTAGTTGTTTTTTGGTCTACTTAATGTGGTGAAGGCAGTATGGAGAAACTAAACCAGGGTCTGGGTGCTTCCACAGTGACTTCAGTGGGCTTGCTCCAGACTTACAGGTGCTGCTGGCAGTGCAGAGAAGCCCATGGCAGATAAAAATAGGTGGTTTGTAATGAATGAGGCAGAGCTATGCAGTAAATTCATCAGGGACACTGTGGCAAGCCCCAAAAGAGGAAAAGGTCTAATATCCATTGAAGAGTGATGATAAAAATAAATTTTGAACAGCTGCTCTCCTCACTTGCACTAGACAAGGACATTTTTAAGGGTAGATATTGTTTAGAATAATCTAAAAGCTTCTGCATAATGAATTATCCAACTTTTCTGCAACACCCTTCAGAAAAGCTACCCTGAGTTGTATCACAGGACTGTCCACAACCCTTTTCCTAAAAAATCATTAGAGAATACTTTCTATAGTTCAAAATCTGGACAAAGTGCTTTAACAAACTTCACAGCAAAGCAGGAGCAAGCTGGGGTGAGTGGTGACAAGGTGTTTCATAACTGAGGATCTGCAAACCCTTGCTGACAGCAAGATCAGCACAGCGGGACCAGTGTTCAAGGAAAGATATTTTAAGTCTGCCAGAAATTTTACGGCTCTCCTACAACCCAAATCGTCACAGAATCAGTTAAAGCAATTTTTATTTCTGAAGGGCAGCATCTGGCCTACTTGGCATGCTTAAAAATTTCAAATGTGTATTTTTCAAAGCAAAAAGCGTAACAAAAATATATAACTCAAACTGGCAGAACACTATACTTTGGATGACATTTTATAGTTAATAACAATTTAATATAGCATAAACTGTACTTCTGCTGCACTTCAGCCTGGTGCAACTTAAAAAAGCATCACAGTTTAGAACAGACATGCTAAAAGTTAATTTCAAAGTGGTGCTGCAACCAGGCTCTGCTGCTCTTGCAGAAGCAGTAGCTTCTGCATTATTATTAGTAACTGGTTTTAGCATTTGATACTTGTAAATGGACAAGAGTCTGAAATCACAAGGAGATGTCAGGGATAATACCTTGGTCATGGCACTGCAGAATTTATAATGTCGTTTTGTCTGTTCACAAAACAAAAAGGCTGTACAAACTTCAGAAGACTTGTGCCAACTGCACTGCATCCTGTCCTCGTTCCCACAGAAAGCCCTCCCTGTGGCTGAACCCGACCTTGCCTGGTGCAGGACTGGCTCATGCGTCATTCAGCCCTCACGTTCCCCTGCCCTGCTTTGCATGCGGTGTCACTTACACTTTATTTTCCTTTCACCAAGTGTCCAAACATAATCTGGGCATGTCTCGGAGAGCTAAGCTGTGCCTGAGCAATGCAACTGAGCACCAGCTGCTTTTGTTTGTCCTCAAGTACCATGATACTCCTCCACTCAGTACATTCTGGAAAAATCTGGGTAGCCCCTCACTGTGCCTGGGAATGGCCAGACCCTGGGATGTGTACGCACACCGCAGGCTGCAGGAAAGCCAGACTGGCTAATTCCTCATTTGTGTTGATGTAGTTAAGCTTCTTCCTAATGATATTTTGACCTGGGTAGAGAAGAAGAGCCATATGGCATCTTCCACCCCTGACAACAACTGCTGTTAGTGCAATCAGTACATTACCTAGGTGATTTGTTTAGATTCAGCTGTCACTAACTAGCGGCGAACTCAATTATAATTAAGTTGTGTATTAGGCAGGGTCCTAGTAGAAACTGGTTTAATTTTCATATGCCATTTCAATTGTATTTTCTGCCATAACCCCGCTTACAGATGAAGTGTCCTGTCTAACTCTTCCTCAGGGCCATTGCCTTTCCCAGCTTCTAATTCACGAAGTGAATTTGTCTAGCATGGCACCCCCAAGAAATCAGACAGCTACAGCATCAGCCAGAGCGCCATGCCACAATTTCAACAAAAATAATGCACAATCATCAGCCTTAACACATGTCTAAGTCAGCCTTCAGAGCCCCACTTTTAAAGTGCTTTTGACATCTGTGGTTCAGTTATGCTCCAATCTATTTAAAATGGGGGCAGTGTCTTTCCTTATTTTTGGGCAATACACAGCCCACTGCAGCACCAGGTGTAACTAAGGGCCTTGAAAGTCACAGAATCACAGAATATTCTGAATTGGAAGGGACCCACTAGGATCATCGAGTCCAGCTCTTAAGTGAATGGCCCACACAGGGATTGAGCCCACAACCTTGGTGTTATTAGCACCATGCTCTAACCCACTGAGCTAATAAACCACTACTTGTTTTTGCAATTTGCTGTCCTTGGAGGTAAATGATGGTTCAGGGAATGGCTCTGGGTTTCAGCAGCACTTGAAGGTGTTTATTATGTAGGTTTTCTCAAAAAGCATTGATGCAATAATGGTACTGGTTTAAGTCCTTTAAAATTCCTAATTTCCCCAGCCAGTATCCTGTGTTTAATAACAGGATGAAGGAGCTCAATAGTACTAATCTCCATCCTGTAAAATTAACCTTCCTCCTCCAATGCCCTGTGGTCAGAACAGTGATATCCCCCTCCTTTTTACGGTATAGATTTCTGAATCAAGTATTAATGCTAAACATAATGTAAATGGGTACATAGAGCTTAGAAAAGAGAGAAACCATGTTGATAATTATCTAGAGATATACTATTTCTCAACTTCACTGTGTCAACATGCTAGTTAACAGAGGGCATAGAGTTCTTCAAAGCTTGCTGCTCAAGAATACTGAATGGCAAAAAATTTATAGATACTGTCAGATCCGTGCAGTTGATTTAAAAGCTTTTGCTTTTGAACCATAACCTCAGAACAACAAGGAAAAATACTGTAATGATCATAAATAATGATCAAATATTCAATTATGGCTTTGATAAATACTTTCAAAATTGCAATGATAAACAAATTAGCATCCTTTTACTATGCAGTAAATAGCCTCAGTTCACTATTAAAAGAACAAAAGGATGTCATTTCTGTAGGTATTTAAGGTAACTGTGGGACAAAATACAGGGCAGCAGACAATGAAGATGTAATCCCAAATGAACACTATTAATATCATTCAAAAATTCAGCAATTCTGTGAATTGTCTCCTTCCCCTGCCTGGAAATGGAGGAGACCAGAATGAGATGCAAATCAGTGCATTTATCTAATGAATAATGCAAATGTGCACTCCTCTTATGGCATGGCAGTCTGCAGGAATCCTCTCTGCCTCACCTCACATTTCGTGTGGATTTAAGCACCATGTGTCAGAAGAAATTAGAGAATGCAATTGCCAAGAAATGACAAAGCCTTGGAGCCCCAAGTCAGTGCAGACAGCAAGGTACATTAAGATGCATAGTAGAGAGGAGGAGAGAGCAGACATCTCATTAAAATGAAAATGTTGCTATTTTTCCTTCACCTCATTAATCGAATTGTACGACACTTTAATCAGCAATTATTTGTGCGGCTACTAAATAGAAACATCTAAAATGATACCAAGGTGGGATCTTAAAAACTTGACAAAATCTTTCAGTTTTCCTTTTTTAAAATTTTTTTAGGCTGGTGCTATTTTGTCTCTCTGATATCAGTTAACTGCATCAGCATTTTTCTCATAGCATCACAGAGCATACTGCATCTTATCCATTAGTCACAAGCCTTGCTGTAACTTTCCCTTAGCATCTAACATTACCCTCCAAAAATATACTCAAGCAAACAAATCTGAAGGCATGCAAGCCCTGAAAATTAACTCTTCTTTTTTTCCCTCCCAATTGTATTTTGTCTGAATGCATACGTGATTCAGAATCCTGGATGGATTTCTGCTCCATTAAAACCCCTTATTAGCATGCAGACCAGCTATGCTGCCACAGCTGGCATCAAGTCCCTCCTCTTCATCATTTCATCAGATCCTCGGTCTGGGGATTTGTGAAACTTTATGCTTTTTTGACAGGTACTCTCTTAAAATACAGAGCTGGTACACACAATTCAACAAAGCCATTTGCTCCTTGGACAACTACTTAGTTATCAAATACAGAGTGGTGAAGGAGCTACCCAACTGTGAAAGGATTTGGGATCCCAAGGATTTGGGATGCCAGGAGAGGATGTCCCACCACTGAGATGCACAGAGGATACACAGAGACTAAAGGTCTGAGAATGCAATTTGGCCAGGTTCAGTTAAGACCAGTTTGGGGTGGAAGGAAATTGCCTCTCACTTGAAAAGGGAAGAGCACCTCAAAGTTCTGAACTGTAAAGCTGAGAGCTTAATGCAATCGCTAAACTTTGGGGTGCCCGTTGCATATAATACAACCTTAAGGCCGTGTTCCCATGGGTCACTGAGCTTTGTTGTCAACCAGCAGGCAACAGATCGGTGGTTTGATTCAGTGACCTATCAAACAGCTAAATCTATGTATTAAGCAAAAGAAGAGATTGGTGATATCTTACTACATGTACTTCCAGGAAATGTGGAAAAAAAACCCCAAAAAAACAAAACTAAAATCCAACCCTTTTTTCTCACAAGCTGACAAAGACATCATCGTTATTTATAGTTGTGCTTCAGTTCATCAGTTGGAGGCACACTGCAGAAGATGCTAAAGCACTAGCGACATTGCTACTAAATTAAGAGCTTGCTGTTTCTTTATAATAGTTGCAAGCAAAGCTATTTCTCCATTGAGCAGCTTGTTGCAAACTCCATAGTACTGGAAAAAAAAGGTATATTATTTTGATGGATTTTCTCTCGGGTCAATCCTAGTGAAACAAGGGGGAATTGCCTGAGATGCAGGTCTACAAGAAATTTGGTGTGAACTCCATGAAAATGTGACTTGCAAGCAGTAGCATTTTCACTCTCTTAAATTAGAAGGACATGGGTAGGTTCTCTGCTCCTGTTCCTGTTGGCAGTTACCATGCCAGAAATATACAGAGTTTAGGTTTCTTTTAGCAAGGGCAATGGTAACTATAGTGAAAAAAAATACTGTTAAAGCAAACTAAGCAGTTGATTTGAAGCAGGGAGACAATTAAAGCACAGCATTTCTGAAAGAGTAATAAAAATGTCACTGCAAATGACAGATTGTTACAAGTCCTTGGCTTCTTCCTAGCACTGCAATAGAATACGGTGTTAAATCAGTTCCCAGAGATTATTAGTGGTATATGTTATTTTCCCAAACTCAAGGAACTCAGTATCATTTCATAAATCAACTGCAGGTTAAAATTAGACTTTTTTTTTTTTAATTTTTACAACCATAGTTCTATGACCCTTGCACAAACAATTAGCAAAGAAAAGTATATAAAAAATAGTTGAAACCTGACTCATCAAACTTGGAAAAGCTAAAAACATTCCACCAAAAACCCACACCAAATTGGAAAATAGCTTTTTTCTATGGCTTCTCAATGCCTGAGAGTTTCACTGATTGCAGACTAAGACACCAAGACAAAGATATTGTAGGAATGGACTCTCATTTTTCATTAGCTTAAGGGTCTGTAAATTACCTTTAAAGTGTGCCTGTATTTTGCTGTGTTTACTTTCTGTACTGCTTTACTGTATAAGGCATTAAGAAACCCAGGTCAGAAAACTGTAAGTAACGAAAGCCAGTGATAACTGAACCCAACTACCTAGCATGTGAAGATCTCCAAAGTGCAGGGCTGAAATAAGTTTCTGTGTTGTCAGGTACAGTGGCATTGTAGGCTCAATTACAAGTTTCTCTGTCTCAGGTGTTTATGGGCCAGACAATGTTTTCTAACAAAGTCTCTGCGACAATACCGTTAGAATCTCAGAAGCGTTTCTTGTATAGCAAAAAGCTGATTTCTACTGGAAAAAAATCATTCAGGAATCCTTCAAGTTCTGCATAGCAATAGGAGGGATCTCTGTTATCATCTGAGATGCAACATTGCCATATGCTTCTCTGCATGTGCATGGGCTGCTTAGGGGATGCAACACCCCTTGGAACACTCTGGTGAGGGTAGGACACAGGGCAGGGGCTGCCACCAAGACCAGCATTCCCTTGCAGACTCCTTACTAGCCTGGATGAGGAGGTTTATTGCCCTCTTCTTCAGCAGCTGCCCTTTGCTATAGCTGCACAGCCATTGTTCACACATTTTTCAGCAAAATGCTGTGCACATGATCCTTGGTTAACAGGGATATTTTTGAATTCCAAACTGTCTCAAATCTATGATTTATTTCATCACTGTAAAAGTAAACTTGTTCTGCTTTTCCTGTGAGGCTTCATACAGCTCATGATTATCAACAAAACAATTACTAACTCAGATTAAAGGCAGTGACAGCAAAGGCTTGCTCTGCATTGCCTTTATATCTGCTTTCTGAGGCCTTGGTGGTTGGCTAGGGTGAAAGACAAAAAAACAGCCGTGGCTTACAGGACAGGAGTTGAGAGAAACTTATGTATGGTGGTGTCATCAAATAAAGTGTTAAAACAGGTCATCAAGGGCACAGGTGCCATTCATCTCTGTAATAATTTGTTAAGAACATTATTTTTTCTTGCTCAGCTCCTGTAAATCTTCCTTTGGAGTTATGAGAACTGGCCTGGCAGGAGAGGGGTATTGATGGTTGCATTGGTAGGGGTGCAATGATATTAAGGATGGGAACTAAAAAAACCCTGATACTAAGGTAAAATTCAGTGTTGCCCTGCTGCTTTCTGATTTTTGTTTCTGATCTTAGGCACAATTTTATCATTCCAAACCCACCACTTAGTAGTATGAGGCCCTTGACAAGATACAATCACCTGAACAACATTTACTTCAAATTCTTAGGCAGATTGTTATTGATTGGGAGAGCCAAACACTGCCTGTAAAAGGGCTGTGGCCTGCTTTCTCTGAGCTCCTGCAATGTGTTTACTGTCCTAGAGAGTGCGTACCTCGGAAAAGCAGCATGGCAAGCGGATCTTTGTCAACCAATCCACGTTCCAGCACACCCTTCTGCCATCCTACTGCTGAACTCTTGAAAACTTAGAAAACATTTAGAAAACACTTTACTTGTTCCCATCTAAAGTCCAGAGATGAGGTCTGTGTGGTTTGCACCATTTCCGAAAAAGAATATTAACCAAAAAGGGTAGCAGAAGTCTATGCAAGAACAAACCCATCAGCCCTGGTGGCTGCTCAGGGTGCAGAGCATTAATGTGTGACAAGACAGGGATACAGCCAGAAGGAAGGCAGGCTCTTCTGTTCTTTGGAACAACTCCCCATTTCTCTCTTCAGTCTTTCTTTTCTCCACCAGTTGGAAGACAGGGAGAGAGAGGCTGGCACCCAGGAGGGCTGCATGGACCACACAAGTAGCAGATGTATGAGAGCTGCCTGCCCCACCATCCCATTAAATGCACATATACCACTTGACACCAGCTGAGGACTGGGAGATTGTAGAAGAGGAGAAACAATTGTGTGTATGGCTTCAAAAAACCCAAACAAACGCCCATGTTGTATTTCAGACATCAGTCCACTGTTTACCACAGAAAAAAGGCATGCCTTCTGTTAAGGCTTATAATTTCATAAAATGCAATGCTGGAACCCCCACCTTTTCTGATTAACAAAGGAAGAACAACTGTTGTGTTTTCGGAGACCTGTTTTTAAACCTATAAAACTTGAAGTTCATGATTGATAACGCTTAGCTAATGTTCAAGTGCTACAAGCAATGATGGTGCAGTTATGGAGAACTATGGAAAGATTAGTCAATAATAGCCTGCTGTCCTTTTCAATTATTTACAAATAATCCATGAGATGAATAAAGCTAAAATAGTATATTTCAATATGCAAACCCTGTTATGTATTCTATATATGTATCCTAGCTGGCGCTTCCAGCTAGATGATCTAAAGTATGCTTTCAGAGTATTCTTGTATGCCCCAAAACTGTACCCAAGAAAAGAGGGATAATGTCCCATTATCCTAAACCTGTTTTGTTCTAGGGACAAAAAGCCTTGCATTGTACAGTGGCTGAAATAATCCAAAACCCAGCATGAGTAAAATGAGTGAAGAAGATTTTAAAACTGAAAAAGCTGGAAATAAATGAACTTCAGTGAAATTGTTTCTGAAAAGAAAAATATGAGAATATAAAGGCATACAGTTAACTCTACCTTTACTTAAGATGGTTTTATGGTTTCCAGTTGAGAGTTTCAAACTGGCACAGTACAGAGGATAATGCTCACTGCTAGGGAAGCTCTATTTTGTCACCATCCATTGCTGTCAGTAGGAGTCCTTCTGCTGGCTAACACAGGACACATTAATTTCAATGGAAGATCATATTTTAAGTCCTGTTGATGTAAAGTCAAACACTAGCTCTTAGGCATGAAATATACATGATGAGTCACTTCTAATTTCCTTTTAGTTACTGAAGCATATCTTTTTAAAAAATCAAAGCCACTGCTTCAGATAACAAAATGCTTCTATGTTCTTAACTTTTTTTTTTCCAAGGCTTATCCCACTTCTTTTTCAGGAAAACAGGGCTTCCAGCTGCAAACAATTGGCAAAAATTTACCCCACAAATTTAGTAAGGAAAGCTACAATGCTTGAACCCCTTGAACCCGTTACTTAACGCGTCTGGAAGTCTGAATCAACTCTTGCGAAGTGAGACACCTTGCTAGGATATTTCTGCAGGCTATCCCTACAGTATTCATACCACTTGGCAGATCCATATGGTCAAGGAAGCCAAGAGGCATGTCAGGCTGGAAGCCTGTGATAAAAATAGATGAGGAAAATAGCACGTGTAGAAAAAGTTGTTTTAGCAGTTAGAAAATTGCATTCTGTACTTCTTTTCCTATAGCTATGCATGTTGCTATTTTTAGAGGGTGAGGGCTTTTGTGTAGTTGTTTGCTATTCCTTTTTATTTATTTTTTACTATCCCCCCACCCCCAGTCACTTGGAAGTGTCACCCACAAGTAGCTCTGTTTCTAGTTTTCACTGGAGGAAAGCATCTTATGAGCAGGTGTAGCTGGTAAAAATCAAATTGATGAGTTAAAATGTGGCTTTTGACAATTTTACAGATAAAAATCTAAAATGCACCAAGATGTTGGAAAGACACAGTACATATATGTAAGAAAATGCTCTTTTCATCATAATGGTGTCTTCTTTTAGAGGTTTTACAACTACTTAGCTATAAAATTTCTCTCTGGGCTGAAGCCTGACATAAAATATCCCTGATATAGTACAATTTCTTGCTTGTAGTAAATACAATTAAAATTCATTTGCACCCTTTTCTTTCCACCCCTTTTTTGATTCCTAAATTCCGTATAAACAATCTGCCAAAAGAACTAGAAGATAAGAAATAAAACCCTTTTCCAGAAAATACAACACAGCAAACATCAAAGCTACATGAAATCACTTATGCACGTTGCCAAGTCAGCTCAATGCCAAGAATTTTTGTGTCCTTAGCTATATTTGTACTTGTAGATCAGGATGATGTCAGTGCAAGTGACCTGTGAAAACACAAACTTCCATACCTAAAATGTGTATCAACAGTCATTGTTTCTGCAATTAAATTGGGTACAGAGCTACCCCCTATTTTTCAGCTAGGGAGATTAGCACTCCACAGCGCACAGGGATCTGCATCTCATCAGTCAATGGCCTTAATAGTATCTGGGATTATTTTTTATTTTCACATTCAGCCAGGATTTATAGGCCTTGAAACAAGTCAAGAAATATTTGGATTGACAGATCTCTCACCCAGTTTTAGCTACTCTTAAAAAAGTATCTTATATATTGGAAATGGCAGTTTAGGCAAAACAGTATCGGTATTACAAAAAACAAGTGGCAGTGGTACTCACACTAAAATTGACCAGCTGCCACAAATTCAGCCCTGTCTAAACTCTGTGGACAAAAATAATGACAGGTTTTCATGCTTGCATAAAGAGATTGGTAATTTCTATACTTTATCAACAGGGATTGATAATGCTTGTCTGTATTTCTCCTTCTCTGCTTCCCAGCGTAGAGCAGAAGGGATGAAAGTGCAGATTATCGTCTCAGTTTGTACATTTATTTTTTCTTGAATGAATGAATGAAGGTGATTTGGGTTGTATTAAGACTGAATGCTTTATAAGTAACATAAATGTCTAAATGTTAAAATCATTACTTAAGAGTCAACTTACTGATTTCTGCCTTCTCAAAGGACTCTGGGGAGCCTGCACTAGAATGGTTGTCCTGATGTACACTAGATTTGTAGAACTCTCAGCTGAGTTCACTTGGCTTTGTTTCAACAAGATGCTTACAAATGGAAATTTTAATATATGGAAGTGCCTCAGGAACTTGTATTTAGTTTCCAGTGATTCTTAGCTTTTACAAAGTACAAGCTCTGCAAGAAAGAAACATGAAACTCTAGGGTTCAGAGACATACAGGTACTAAATGAAGATGCAAAAATATGTTTATCCAGATAATTTGGACAAACCTGAGCAGCATGTAATTGTCTCTGCTCAGTTCTGCCAAGTAAATCCAAAACTCACACTCTGAGACTTGTCCACTGCAGTGGGAAGAAATATAGTATCATGCTCCTGTACAATGTCCTCAGCCTGGAAAGCCTGATGCTGCACAGCTCCCTTGGGACCGCAGGGCATTGCGCCCCTGACCAAAATGCTCAAAAGCAAACTGTGAGGGGGCGATGCTGCAGCTCCGCTCCTCCAGACTGCATGCGTGACACCAGCAGGGTAGGAAGCAAAGGTCACTCTGCTGAAAGGAGGATTCACCATCCTGGAAAGAATTCTCAGTTCAGGGTTTCTAGCAGAGAAGAAATGGGGTCATGCAGTGCTGCCTCCCATCAGCCCAGGAGGGATGTGCTGTCCTGCCCGGGCTGGGGAGCACCCGTTGGGATGTGCTGCTGTACTGCACTGTCTCTCTGCCCCCCAGCAAATCCTGTCAGGTGTCTCCTTGCAGCGAGCCACAGGCTTGAGATCACCTCTGCCTCACCAGCAGTGGTTCAAATTACAATAGGCTGCTAGTAAAGATTTTATTTATGAAGTAGTATTATTTTACTTCACTAAAGGTGCTGCTGAGGGGACATTTCTCATCCAGCTGCATTGACAGCAAGCCATTCACATTCACTATGGATGTCTGGGTATTCATTTTATAGTTTAAGATATTTATTTCTTCATAAAATTGGTGTTGCTGGTTCCATACCCAAACAAGGCCAAAACTCCAAGTTCCCAAGGTGTACTTGAGAATCTTCCCCCACATACCCACCTTGGTGCTCTGGCGGGCCAGGGAGGAGGGGAGCAGTGGGGGGAGGCAGCAGCCCAGGTATTTTTAAGAACCTTATCCATAGAGCCACAATCTCCCTCAACACAGTTCCTTGATTTTTAAGATCAATTATTATTAAATTAATTGCCTAAAAACGTCTACTGTTCCCAGCTAGCTGCAGGGGAAAAACAAACCAAACTAGAAGACCAAGTAGCAAACAGAATAAAGGCAATGCTAGAAAATGCTTAAGAGCTGCTTTTACAAAGCGTCTTTATAAAATATATATCTCCTTAAAAGGATATGCTTCTACACATACCGGTGACGTGTGCTTTAAAAACTGCAACTGAAAATGTGTAGAAGCCCTTGATTTTGTTAAGGAATCCTGTTTTACCCTCAAATATTTTTAACAACTGAAGTACTTTGTGGGCGTGCTTTTGTTTTGCTTAAAGCTTGAAAACATTCCAGTACCCCAAGTATAACTGAGGAGAAAAAAAAAAAAAAAAGGCAACCGGACAGAGTGTTGCTGATGATTTACTGGAGAATCTTGATGTGTGATAATGAATAAAATGCAATTCTGTTTTACTGGCAATCCTTAGTTTTGATTTACAAGCAATTATTAATTTTTAGATTGCTTCCAGTTGGAAGAAAACGGAGATTTTACCAAACTAGTTTTTTATTCCTGCTGTGATTAAGTATATCCATTTCTTCCTTCTTGTAGGAAACCAAGAAATCCTTTCCCAAAAGGTCCGAGGAGCGGTGCCTTTGCAGTGCGTGCAGCAAGGGGCACAGGTAGGCTGGTGCGTGGTGCTGAGCAGTGGGGGGGAGCTGGGGACAGCACAGGGCCAGCTCAGTGTCCGCCCCTCGCCCCTCCTGCCCCCACAGCTGCTCCGAGGGGGTGCCTGAGGGGCTGAGTGCGGCTTTGATGGGAGCAGCCCCAGCAGGGCAGGGCTGAGGCGTCCTGCCCTACCCAGGGGACAGGCCAAGGGGCAGGGGCTGCAGCTCAGAGGTCTCGGAGTATTAGAAATGAAATGAAATATTCAGTACCTTAAGAGGAAGCACCAAAATAAAAACCCCACTCCCTGAAGGGTAAGGTGCTCTTCTACAATGACAAAGTGACAGTTGTAATAATTAAATGTGCCCAAATATTTCAAATTAGATGAATGCAGATGTTATAAATAAAGTCTGCAATGACTTTAAGCTGTACATGCTTTTAAAATATACAACTATGAAAACCCACTTTAAACAAGACAGTAGCAATAGCTTCATCCTTAACTTCCGGTTCCCATTCTACCCCATGCTATCTATTAAGACTATACAGATAGAATAAAAATGAAGGATTATGAATTCTAATTTAGCCCATAAAAGAAAAAAGCTTTTTCTTAACAACATCTCTTAATGATATTGCAAAACACTGTTCTAAAATGTCTTAGTTGATAAAGTGTGTATGAATGACAAAATACTTTCAAAAATAATTTTTGTTTCACATTGTGATTTATCCATTACTCAGAATATTGGTTCATTTAATTATTTCAGTAAACATAATAATGGTATCACTTACTATGTTACACAGTATTTCCCCTTTTTTAAGGAATATGAGCCTACTTGTAATTAAAGAAATGCTATATTAATGATGCTGAAAGTCTCAGAGGCAAAGATTTAATGTCCGCCTCATAATATTATGCCAGAATTACATGTGCAGAATACTTTTTAATAATCTTTGTTTCTTAATTTAGTTTTTATTGGCTATGAAATACCGAGTAGCACTCAAAGGCTCAAATTTCTACTGTCATCAGCATTTCTGCTCTATAAATTGTACAAATGCAAGGACTCCCAGCTGCAGGCTCCTTTTCAAGCTTCTGTTTAACCTACAGAGGAAATTAGCTGCGGGCAACTGTAATTGATGATAATTTCATCATTTTTTAGCTGTTAGGATGGTGTTACGATAGCTAGGTCTAAACACAAACAGAAAATTACATTTTCATGTTGCCATTTGAGCTGCAAACACAGGTCGGTAACATAAATTTGTCTCTAGTTTGCAAATTACAGCAATAGCCACTAGGAGTCTCCTGGTTAAATTCATGATGAATTAGCAGAGTAATCCCGGCTCATTTGAATGCAAACCTCATGCTAAAGGCTCGATATCAGCAGAGGGGCCAGTCCATGTGCAGGGCAGGTGGGACTGGGGTGACAAGGTCCCTGAGCTGTGAGCAGCATCATCAGGCTCCTGATGCTTGTACCAGGGATACAGCTGCCAAACGTTTTAGAAGGAAAGCCAGAAGCCACATACACACTGTTTTGGTAGAGCAAAAGGTGGCGATGGTCATGAGAAGTCGGATTTGTTTCTCTTTATGACTGGACAGAGTATTACAAAGAGGGAAGTCGATTTTACCAACTGTTAGTTACTCCCAGGGACCTAAAGCAGATTTGTTTTGTACTGAAATTCTGCAGCGCACAAGAACTTGCACTGCCAGGTACTTCAAAATTTGCTTAGTGTCTCTGCAAAGTGAAACCTGCAGTTCAAACATGAAAATGTAAATAGCTTCTTTCTCTTCTCCTCTCTCCTCCTTCCCCTTCCCTCTCCTCCCAGGCCAACTATGCACAAGCATATGGTGCCAGACACACTCTTAGCAATGCCAAATGCTCAGAGTTCATAAATTACAGACCTGCAGGAATGGTCACGCTGGCTCAAACACTGTGGCTGTTCAGTCTAACTCTGTGACTGACAAAGGATGTCCAAAGTTCCTCAATGGAATATCACAGAAAGCAGACATGCACCTTCTGCCAGTGTGTGTACCTCACTCTAGGCAGCTAGAGATTGCTTTAAAACGTGCAGGGAAGCCAGAGGTGACAGCAAGCCCTTTCCCCATGGTGCTGGCTATTCCATAGGCAGGAGGAGCGCTATTTATTGTGGAAGAATGTTGTCACATCCTCCTTACAGACACATGCAACTCCACAGCTAGAAATCGTAAGTGTTCGCTGCTCTTAGCAACTTACTTGTTCATAAGTTTATTTTATGCACCTCTCCTCTTGAACAAAAATCCATTCCAAGCCATAAAACTCCTGAATTACTTTAAATCTGATGAGATGTTAAACAAATAATAATTTGGAAGGCTATTTATTTGGCTTTTGCTTTTTTGAGCTTCTTGGTTTCATTTTCAAACTTTTCCCTGCAACCAGAAGGACTAAGGAAATAAAGATGATGTTTTAAATGAAAGCTGAGAATCTCACATAATCATAATTGTAGGACTCCAGGGGTTTGAGGTTTCAGAATAATCTCATAAGCTGTCAATATTGAATGTCACCAGAAACTATAAGGTTACTCTCAGAATAGATGCCTAAAAGTAAAGGTGGGATAGTTCTCCTGCTGCATGCTCCCCATAATACTTACAACTGCTGTTCTGGAGGGATACCCCAAAGGTACCTGCAAGTGCTGAGCTGCCAAATGCTGGCTTTAGCTGCCAACTAGGGCTGTTATATTTTGCAACAAATTTACATATGCAAAGCCCTGTTATTCAGTCTGTCAGCTAAACAAGCTCACTAAGTAAAAATTCCTCATAGACTCATAATTCCATGGGGAATACGCAGAAATAAGGTAGGGGGCAAATTTAACCACCCATCTCCTCTGTATGGTATGCTTGCACGCCTTGCAATGCACAGCTATGTTGTGTGTTATTGCAGATTATTATCAGCTACTCTCACAGACTGCCTTAGATTCTACCATAATCTCCCAGCAGGACTTGAATGGAATTCTCAGTCTGGTTTGTTTCAAGGATCTAATCTATATTACATCGAAGGCTGACAGAGACTCAACAGCTAGAACCTTAGTCCATTTGGTGAACAGCAAATTATGAAGCCTGATGAGGGAGCTGACATGCAAATAAAACAGGAGGTTGCTTCAACCTCCTTGTCATCCTGCAGAAGCAGACTTGGCTGCTTGGTACCCTTGCATATTGTTAGATTTTCTGAAAAGTCTCTGATCTTCTCCAAGTCAGTGTTAACCTGAGTTCAATAACAAAACAGTGGTACAGGTTTAGTAGGCACATAGCCAGTATTCAAAACAAGAAAACCAAGTATTTGTGTAAGCCAGTTTGGCACTTCACCATGCTGAAAAGAAACCTTTGCATCTTTGTCACTTCAAATTTGGGATATTTTAGCACAAGAACATGCCTAACACGAAAGAACTCTTTTTTCTACTGCCCACTTTCTCCAAGTATGTCAGTGCTATCTTCTCAACTCATTTTCTAAAACTAAAAGTGAGCACAAAAATAAAAGATCTCTCCACAAATGCCAAAGGCTCAACCCTACAAAATATATAAAACCTCACTTTGAAGGAAATACCTTATTCCTACAGGTAGCTACAGTACAGATAGACATGAAGCATTTTTAGGGATGAGAACACTGCTGTGAGCCATGGGCAGTACCTTAGGAACATCAAATATTTCTGTCATTTTTCTTATGTTTCAAGCAAGCCAAGCCACTACCAATGCATATCTAAACACAGTGTATATATGATCTACATCTACACTGGAAACAAATCCCACAGTTTACCATGTAAGAGTCAGTCACTCTACGCTTGTGTAGCTAAATACACACGCTCATTCTGCGTGTTCTCTCTCCCTCTTCCCCAGTTACTCCTCTTTCTCTGCTTCTCGTGTGAGGATTCTGCTGGTTTTCTGCATCGCCCAGGCTTAAGCTGCAAGTGAGCTATAGCTGTAACCTCAGGTCATTCCCAAGCAAACTTTCATCTCACATCACAGCATTGATGACCTTGTGGGGTCAAATGTTTTCAGGGGGCATTCTGGCACCGTTTTTAACACTTAAATTTAATCAAAATGTCTTTTGGTTTGGTTGGTTGTTTTTTGTTTAAAATTATTATTCCAAGTTGAGTGCATACTGATAACAAAGGCCTTCAGAAATGTAAAGAATTACTTAAGATAGGAACTACTGCAATGTTTAGCTGTACTAAAAGGAAGAAACAAGTTTTACTGGCCAGGTTTGTTTGTTTTGGTTTGTTTTTTTCATTAGAAGAACAACTTTTTGCATTACATAATGAGTTACTAAATATTACTGAGTGCTAAATCACAGTTATTACTATTCAGAGGGAGAAAATATAATTCAAGATTAAGAAAAAAACCAGTAAGACAATATTATGTGGCTTTTATTTGTTTTTAAACAGTGGCTGCTTGAAGCTGCTCGGAGGTTTAGAGTGTCAAAGCGATGTCAGCAGAGATGGATTAGTGGGCAGAGAGCAAGTGGTGCAGTCAAAGGTTCATAGTGAATGTAATTTATTCATATAGCTCTGCAATTTATCACGTGGCTATTACCATAATGTACGTGGGAAGCAGCTGCATGCATGCAAATAATGCCTTAAATGTATGTGTGGTTGGATCTGAACTCCTTACAGAACAGCGGTGGTGGAAAATGATGCCACAAGGCATTTAAAAGCAAATTTCCTTCCTGCGGGGATGCTGTCACCCAGCAATGATGATTTGTACACAAGCAAATAAATATCTTGCAGACTCTTCTCAGTTGTGATAGCCTCACTTACCAGAACTCATTGGTTTTTCAAACCTAAAATGTAGGTAATGTGATGCGCTTTTCCGGTGCTGTACTAACAGATGTAAGTATGCATGTTTTATACTCCCAACTCATATTTTCCAGTCAAGGAACTCAATATTTTCCATCCAATATTTAACAAAAATATTCAGTGGCAAAGAAAAGGAATCCTCTGTGTTTGAGGACAAAGAAGTTATCTACAAGTTAAAGACTTCCTTTAACTGAAGTGACTTCTCACAGCATGATCTATCAAACACTTGGGAGCAGCACAGCTGTAAATGACTGATATATATACATACATATATATGTGTTTATATGTATAGCATCTGCCTAGTTTCTTATACCTGTACAATTATTTACCCAGCCAACCATTTCCAAACCCAGTCTATTTTAGGACCATGTAAAATCAGGAGCTTTGATCTCTCTTAGTTTGCTCGAATGCCAACAGTTTCAGTTAGGAAGAAAGCTGTGAGTAGTTGCTAGAGCTTGGAGGGCTTTTTTGCCGCACTGTCCATACACACCTGCTGCAGCTCCTTGCACAGCTGGGAAAACTGTAACAGCCCAGCTCCCACCACCACTTTTTAAGCTTTAGCTATTTGAGTTCAATTGGTCTCACTGTTTGGAAATTATGCTTAATAATACCATGCTATGATGCTTTAAACTGATTTTTGTGGAATCGGTTTGATCAAGTCTTTCTTGATCAGGCAAAGGCCACCCCAGTTATGGGTTAGTCCATTAGGAGTTTTATGCTTTCTTTTGATACATTAAAAGTTGAGGTAGAGAGACACTGAGTTCAGATAAAGTCGAATTAGGTTCTCATAAGCAGAACATCTCATTGCTCAGCTTAATGTACTGCTCAGAATTTTGTACAGCAGAACCTTTCACATTTGGAATATGATGCAGGTTTTCTTGGATAATTTCATGTACGCTCTAGAGCTTCTATTTGGAAGCCATCTATCACAAATATATCCCCACTAACTATGCAAAATGAAAAGCTTGCCTTACCATTGCACAGAAAGTCTCAGGAGGATCTCCACACGTTATGTCTGGGGGATCCAGAGTCACTTTTACATATTTGATCATGTCTCTGGCTTCTGGCTGGCAGGCCATGTAATCCCATACTTTTCCTTCTTCCGTGTAAATCTGAGTCTTACACACGTCATAGTGTCCCCACACAGAAGGGTAGTGCTGCATCACGGAGGATACAGTAACCCAGAGGGCGTGAAGTGACAGGAATCTTGACAAATACATTTCTAAATCCTTTTCTGTCAGCTTCGTAAGGATGCTCAGTGCTGGCGTATTTGCAGTGTATAGATTATATGTACATATACATGTGTATATTTATAAAATAGGTTCCAACTCAAACGTGAAGCATTAGGATAGGATGTTTGTTTCACTATGGTAAAGACTTTGGTAGAAGCCACCCAGGCCCTGATGACAACAGCCTTTCACAGCAATGCAGCACTCGTCCTTCGTCTTCTAACTTATCTGTCAGGGCTTCTTGTAAAAGATGTCCAATAGCAGATAATAATTTGTGAAGTTGCAGGTCTTCAGCTACACTGTCGATAACCCTGAGTGATCCTCCGTGTTCAGGGCTGGCAGGGGATGCCCGGACACACTGATAGATCAGTATCCGAAGGAAAAGGGTGAGTGTCTACAGGCTGGTGTCTGTTTCCCATCAATCATTCTTTTCTTCTGGCACCAGCACCCTTTTAGAAACAATAAAAATTAGAGTTATTGTCCAAGAATCAATGCATTACAAAATATACAATATGTTGACATTTTGGAGGTTTGATGCAATATAAAGCAAATTGGTATAATATGGATAACCTTTACTGTAGGTTCTGTGCTAGAATGAACAAACTACCAAAATCATTCACAGTGAAAAGTATTTTGACATGAAGGATTTAGCTGTTCTCTAACAAAGACAGATTTATAATGTTCCAGGTGAGTAAAAGGTTCCTGCTTCCAAAACTGTATTTTCACCCCAGCAAAACTGGAGAACAAACTACTGAGCTCAGCTATGGCCCAGATGGTGCAGGCAGGCTGGGGAGAGGGCAGCCCAGCACCGTGGGGCAGCAGCAGGAAGGTTCTTTTATTCAAGTGACACAAAGATAGGCATCAGGGCTATCAGGTGCTGGTAGTTTCTTGGCAAGAGGACCTCATGGAGCTCCAAAAGGCTTGCATATTTCTTTTATTATTATTACTATTATTTTAACAATAACAAAGATATAGCAAGTGTTACTCAATTTCCTTGACATTTCTCATTAGCACTGCAAGAGCTTTGCTCCCTTTTTTGTTTCCCTTTGAACTGTGATTTACCGACCACATTGATAACAAACTACTGATAAAGATAATGGCTTATTTTGTAGCTTACTATACGGTTGTTTTTTCCCCTCTTATTTTCTTAGGTTTGAGGGTGGCTGTACCTGAGCACTCAGCATGTATTTCACAGTGGATCTATGCCCTTTCCCCTCTTCAGAAAGCAACCAGAAATTCCCTCACTTTGTAGCACCTGAATCACATAATTACAGGTATAAAATGCTAGAATGTCATCACATCAACATATACATATTTCCTAAAAAGCACAGGTAAAAATCCAAATTGTGTATGAGGAAAACTGCAAAGAGTAAGTACCCTAAACAGGGACAAGGAAAGCCGGGACTAGGAAAGCCAGGAAAGCCAGGGCTAGCAATTTCAGTGCATTTCTGTCAGCCTGCGCCTGGTGTCAGCCTGTGCCACCCGAGGTTGGGGAGCCAAGGCACTGGGCTCTCGGCAGGAGGAGGATTTCCTCCAGCTGCTGCAGCACTTCCACACTTCCTTTGTCTGGATGTTAAAATCTAGGTAGCCTCATCGGACAGATGTGAAGAAACAACCATAAGTCGCCACTTTCTGCAGCCTGCTTTGCTTCCCAGCTTTAAATTACGCCCAGTGTCACGAACCCTCCTAGACCCCAAAGCCACGGGAAGAGGTATGTGACCTGTAAGCTCCTTAATGTGTCACACTGGGAATATGCATTTTCAAAACTTATCTTCAAAGCTATTCGCAAACAGCCCCCCTATATTTAAATAATGCTTCATCTTAAACTGAGCTAAACTACAGACACCATGAAATGCCAACAGATGGTTGAATTGTGTTTCCATAGCAAAGTAATTTACAATAATTGCTATATGGACGTAAATGCAATTTTCCATTATATTCATTTTATCAAGTGCTACCATACAACTCTCATGTATTTTATCAGACTACGCAGAGAATATCTGAATTTTTATGCAGTAACAATTCTCAATTCATTCAAGCATATTTAAGCTTCAAATCTAAATTTGACACAAAAGCAGATATATCTAAGACCAAATTAAATCATTTAAAGAAGCATGCTGTGTAGTACTGTTGGTTTTGTAGCAACCTTACATTCTTTTTTTTTGTTTTCAGTGGATACATTTGCTTAATATTTTGGAATTTGGTAATTCAGAAAACACTTCCCATGTCATTCTAAGGACACCACATACTCTTCCACTCTGTTTCCTTTCCAATGTATTTTGAATGGGGGAAAAAGACATTCCCAAGACCCTTCAGTTTAGAACAGTCACTATGAAAACAGGAAACAACTCCTTGCTAGAAAAGGAGCCAAATTATTTAAATTTATGGCAAATCAAATACCCTTTACTGGAGATGGCTTCATCATAGCTGGAATAAACAGTAAGTAAATATAATTTTTCAGTGTAGAAATAAGAAGTTACTGGGTTTAATTTTCTTTAGCCTGCAAATTTGTATATTCAAGCAAAAAAAAATATTTTGTTTTCTTTTATATCTTCCTTTCTAGCTCTTCAGTTACCTGTAACCTTTTAAAACTGCTGAGACTCAGATCCACTAATAAACAGGACTGGGTAGGACTAAATAATGTGAAGCAAGCCACTGCCTTAACACACTGTGCTAAAATACTTCCCATATAACGAATTCTCATTAAAGTAAGCCAGTCATAATGATGGTCGTTACACAGAATTATAGACTATAACATCGATTGAATTTAGTGCACTGACAAGAAAAAAGTGCAGAGGAGTGCAAGACATCTGAGCATTAGGCAGCTGTAGCAGTGTACGACAGACATTCCTGACAAGAAGCAGCCAATTATAGCTTAAATTTCTGGCATATAACCAGTTCTGATTAATAGTTTTCCATTACATTACAGACATATTATTAATGTATTAAAAATGTCAAGCTTTGGCAAGAACTAGTATGGCATGGCTCAGTTAGTCTGCAATATCTCCTTTTAATGAGCTTCCATTGATATAGAGAAAGATATTGACCAAAGCACATTAAGGATCATGTGCTGAGTGCTGCTAGGTTTTTTTCTGATGGAGCTATATGATTTGTCTTGCTTATATTTGTTTCTGCAGAGTCACTCATGATATGCATTTTACATTTCAGTGCCCTATTGCTAAGGACATATCTATTTGAATTATTTTGTAAACAACATTTAAAGAAACATTTCTGAAGTTCACAGCTGTACCAGATGCGTGGTGACAAGCCTCTACCTGTGGGCAACACACAGCAATGGGGTTTTTGTCGTGGGGTAATGCCTGCACGTTTGACCTTAGAAGAAGGTAATCAAGCAAATGAGGAATAACTACTGTCTGATGCCCTGATTCCCTCCACCCTGCCCTGCTCTGCTAGTCACACACCCTGGGTGTTCGGGGCCATGGAGGTGGCAAAGAGGGATCCGCATCCTTGCCGGCTGAGGGAGAGGGAACGGCAAAGGGACTTTAGGTAATGTATGCAAAGCCTCCAGGGCACACTGCTCACGGCGACCTTCTGTGTGGGACGACAGCGCTGTGAACTGCAGCGCGTTTGTGGCCTTGAACATTCCCATGTGCCACAGCCTCTGCAATCTGGAAAACACTAGGAGGCACCTGGGAGGCACCGGTGCAGGAGGCCACATCTGCTCTCTCTGCCTTCCCCTCTGAGCGCTGCTCCGTCTGCGAAGCGCTGGTCTGGTTGTTCTGGCCAAAAGTGAGTATGCCACAGCCATTTGAGAAGAATGGCGTGCAGCTGACCCCCACACTAAAATCAGCTGTGAGGAGGCTCTGAGCGCATGCATCCCTTTCCAGGTGGGGAAGTCACACCTCACGCAGCGTGTTAATTCTGCAGATGGAGCAGACACCCCCTTTACAGAATAGATAAAATGCATTTTGACAGAATCAGTGTCAGGAAACAACTTCAGGTCTCATTAGGGATTGGTAGCAAACACTCCTCTTTTGCCTTCTTGCATCACTGTGAAATTCCACCCCCTTCCCTAAATAACTCCGTCCTCACAAACCCCAGAGGCTGGATGCCCTGCACGAGGCTCCCTGCAGGGAGATCCATAGGGGTGGGCTCTGGGCCTCTCTCTTTGGCAAACCACAGGAACGTGAAGGAGGTAATAAAAAAAAAGTGACCACTTCTCACGCTGACCATGCATTGGATCGAGCGTACCCCGCCACCACACGAGCAGGAATGAGAGCCAACAGCAGAGATTGCAGTGCACGGCAGCCTGAGGAGAACTGGCTAAAATAACGAAGCAAGGCAAGGAGTGCCGGCTGTCACCTCCCAACAGCGGCAGCTGCGGAACAGATTTTTCCAAACGAAACATGTTTCAAGTTTGTATCCCTAGCAGCTTAAGCAGATGAATGTATCCAATGAAGCCCAAGAAAAAAGCTCCTTTGCGTCCACTCCAGTAATTAATTATTTAAAGCCAGTTTAGAACATAGGCAATAATGTGTATTAGAAAACAGAACTAACCCTCATGCAACTTAGATTTACTAAACCTCGTGTTTTATACCATGCTACACCTAGGCAACTTGAGAGCCTGGTACATACACAAGCCAACCCCTTTTAAAAAGGCAAAATTATTTATCTATTCAAAGAAGGGAACCTGTATTTAACGATTTAATACACATTATTTCTGTCAATACTTGTATGAAATGCAGTATACTCAAGCAACTGCTTTGATGTCTTTGGCCTCAAATGCTGTTCCAATCAAAGTTTAGGTTCTATTCTTATCCAGCTTATTTAACTATTTAGCAGAAAAATATTTCTTTGCCTCAGGAGAAATTTAAAATGTCAATACCTATTGGCTAAAGCAAATAAAATACAGCAATCTGGTACCAAAAAAACCTGGGATTTGGCACTATACTTGAAATACTTTTGGTTTTCACACATTATTCTTTGCTGACTGACACATCATACTACCACTGCCATTACTTGCCAGGTATCATCAGCTGTCAGAATATGGAGTAGAAAGCATTTCAGCTATTTAAATTTTAGAGCCTTAGTATATAGCTGCTTTTTTTCCTCTAGCATCTCTATAATTGTAGCTTATTGCCTTAACTCTCTCTGTACCTAGCATCAATCTGTTCTGCGAGTTTTTCTTCCAGGAATTTAAGTTAGCATTTAGGGCAGTCACAGGCTTTGGCTGTTTTGTTGTTGTTTTTTTTCAATTATTTTTCACACTCAATAAGGCGATGCATGCTTATCACACAGTGGATCCAGGGCTACAAAGATTTCAAGTTATGGTGTGAGCTGATGACTAACTGAAAGTTCTTAGCCTTAAAAATTAATGCCTACCAGTTGCTGAATTTGTTCTGTGCTATTGCTATATTTTACATAAATAGCTAGAAAGTTGGTGCTGCTTATCAGTTTCAAAGGGCTGAGGGTTGAGGCAAAGTTCATAACTGCATGAGAGTATCGCCACTAACTGCTGGAAACTCTCTGGTAATCATCTTTTTAAGGTCCAGAAATATACCAGAAATAAACCTTTATTTTTTCCACATAAAAACCACAAAATGAAAAAAAACCAAAACAAACTACCACCACAACAACAACAAAAAACAAGCCAGGGGAAGTTCTGCTGTGGTTTTCTTCCCTTTGACAGGCTTCCCAGGCCACAGCTTCTCATCCTCAACCGCATTGTCCTTAGGCAAGACAGTGACTTATTCCCTCTTTAAAACCATCTCCACCGCTTGTTCCACTCACTGTCTCCGCTAACATCTCTGGAGAAGTAATGCTGGCTCCTACCACATCAGATCCGGAATACTGAAAAGTTGATTGCAGAACAATAAAAGTATATTCATCAGAAGCCAAAACCGCACATGCACCAACTTTGAGAGTAGAAAAGCATCTGTTTTATCGCGTTTAGCCGATCTGCGCTGCTCACCGCCATGAGGGGTTTTCTTTGGGGGTTCTGTGTGCGTGTGACTGTTTAGAGAAGCCGCCTGTAATTTCCGATGCAAGGGAGGAACTGTGTCCAGGCTCGGGACCAGTGACCTGCCCGCTGCTCCTCGCCGGCGGGGCGATGCCCTGCGCCGCCGCCCCCGCTCAGCCCAACGGGACCGCCGCTCTCCCTCAGCGCCCGCGCGGGTCAATCCGCGCTGCGGTGCGCGAGGGGCGCGCCCCTCCCTCAGGGCTCGCGCTCCCTCAGGGCTCTCCCACCGCCCGCGCCCCTTCAAAGCTCGGCGCGGCGCAGCCCGGCCGGGGTCCAGCTCCGGCTCCCGGTTCCGAGCTCCGGCGGAGGAGGCACCGCGCAGGTACCGCCCCGGCCCGGCCCCAGCC
>VZTX01028448.1:437957-642718 GCA_013400915.1 Pardalotus punctatus
GGACGGGACCCGCCGCCCCGGACCGAGCGGGAGGCGCCCAGGAGCCGGCGGGGCTACGGCTGCTCCCTGCGCGCTGGAGTAGCCTTAATTCTCCCGTGTTATTTCGGCTTCAGCCTGGTAACGCGCTGGCGGGGTTGCTGTCCGTGCTGCTGCCGTCCGAGCCCCGAGCCCGGCGGGCTGACCCCAGCGCCCCGCCGCAGCCGCGCTTGGCCGCGGTGACAGGGCAGCGTCGCGCCCAACTCGCCGGAGGGTCCCTCCGCAGTGCTGGGCACGCCGGGGAAGCGCCGGTTCGTCCTCTGCCCACAGCACCGAAGTGCCACCGACACAGGCAGGGAGCGCGACTTGTGCTTTTGTTGTGCTGCTGTGACCGCCCGCCCCGTACCAGCCCTTCGGGGCTGCTGAAAGACGAGAAAACTCCGTCCCCGGGTTCTGCTGTGTTTTCTCGTTTCCTCCTGCACGGCCTCTACTTCTCTAGCTCAGACGAGAGGCGCACACACTTCTCCCTTTCAGATTTCTCCAAGCTACAAAGCAGTATCTAAAACTAATAATGACTATTGAGTCCCGTGTAGGAATTGTGCTTACTTCTGGCAACTACCTGGTTACTGAATTTGACCGTCTGCAGCTGCCAGCGCTGGGCAGTGGGACACTGACTGCATTGTGAAGGCTCAGAAGCTGCGTTTATCATTTGTTTGCGTGTTTTGCATGTTAAGAGGTGTGAAATGTATTTATGTAGACAGAAGTGCCATTGCATTTGTTGACAAAATTTGGCGTTTTGCAATGTCATTAGGTAACCAGATTAAATGAGGCAGGGGATTTCTGGAAAAGTAAGAAATTTGTTCTCCAGCTGAGCCATGGAATTTGGTAGGTTGCGGAAATAACTGGCAGGAGCCATTAGGAAGGAGAGTTTTCTTCTTGCCCTTATGCCAGATAACCCAGCAATGCAAAAAAGATGCCTCTTAGTTCCTCTCAGCTTTTGTTTCCCTGTGTGGGCAGTGGTGTTGTTTTGGCCTTTCCATTCATTCTCTGGAATCTCTGTGGTCGTGTTAGTGCAGGTACCATATACATGGAAAAGTTCTTTGTGTGGGAAAGCCAGGAATGATCAAAGGGGTGGGAAAAATCAGCTTCAGGGATTTTCAATCCCCAAAAGCAGTTCTTGCTTTGTTTGCAGCCTCCTGCTCCCTGAGGTGGTACAAAAGGATAGAAGATGGAAATCAGTAATTTTTTCTTTCCACTTGAACTGGAAGCATGTCAGGCATTGAGGCTCCGTAGGGCCTTTTGTAAAGAAGAGGGGCAGAGTTTCACTGCAGTTGGAAGAAAAGGGTTGTTTTCCTAATTACTAGACAGATGGTGGGCTGTACAGCAAAGTGCAAGAGACTGTACACACTGAGCCAAGTCCCTGCAGTGGCACGTGCAAATGGACCAGCCCTGCTGCCTGTGATAGCTGTGGGGTTCCTCTGCCTGCTGGTGCTCCAAGTGTGGTGGCTTTGTCTGGGCCAGGCTGGATCAGCTGTTTGCAGGTGCTGCAAGAGGAGTGGTTTGGAAGTGCTTGAGGAGTGCTCTCTTGCTTTAGACATGAATTGGGAGAGGATGCCTTCCTCCCATGTGCAGGGAGTGCAGCTCTTCGTGCCACAGTAATGCCAGTGGTGTACTTGGAGAGCAGAGCCAGGTGTGCCATACACACCTGCTCTGTACCTTGTGCTGCTCGGGTTACTTGCCCTAAACCTCACCTGCAGGGCTGTGTTGGAAGTTTTGTCTCTGCGCTGAGTCTTTGGCCTCTCTCCTGAGAGCATTATTTGCCTGGTGGGTCTGGCTGGTCACAAAGATTAAAGGCAGAACCAAGTCATCTGATACGTCAAACATCATTAAGTTCTTCATGCTAATGGTATTAGCCTCTTCTGCATCAAAGCTAGAGCAGCAGCTGGTTTGAGTGTAGTGTCACCAAGTCTGAGATTAGATGTGCCTTAGTGGTAAAAATGATGGCCAAAAATCAAATCTAGGCTGAAAATGTGGCCAAACTTTATAGCCAAATTTTAAGATCAACAGAAGAAAATATCTGCTTTAAATTCTTTGCCAAATGCTGTTGAAAGGATGGAAAAGCAGGTAGAATTCATCAGCTAGAGACTTGTCTGTGTTGTTTTTGTTGTCATAAACGAGTTAAAGGGAGAAGGGACAATGCTTGTGTAACGAAACTGAAAATACTGCACCACAGTGCCTGTATTAAATTCCTGACAGCTCCTTTAGCAGGTGAGTAATGATTGTTCACATGTAAATGGACTGGGCAATTGCTGTCACAGCAACTTGAGACTGGACTTTAGCAGGATTCCTAAAGCAGATTTGATATGTAGACAGATGATAAGATTAACCAAAATTTGAAAGGAATATTTAAAAACACTGAAGGTCCCACTGCCTGCCTTACAGGTTTGGAAATTGACTAAAATGAAGATTTAGCCAGTTGTTAAATACCAAAGGATGGAAAGTCACAACACTGGGAAAGTGTTATCTTGAAAGTGCTTCCGGCAGTATTTCTTATGTCTTCTCAGTAATAGCTGGCATTGGGCCCTAACAGAATCAGGGAAAGGGATTAATTTTTGATTACTGGCCTGAACATGGGAGCACCTATGCCTATTAGGACACTCCTTGCTACAAGGCATAATTTATACTAGAAGCAGCATAAATTGCTGGTACAGAAGCGATATCGCTGATTGCAAAGTTTTCTGTGAAACACCAGCTGAACTGCAAGTTTTTAACCAAGTGCTAAATCTAAACAAGCTTTGCATGTTTTCAAGCTGTGGTTTGGCTATTTAGTGCATCCCCACATGTGCCATTATGAATCTTTTATTACTTGCTGTAGTCCAAGTTGACCTCTAATGATACAGCAGAATTATTTTATTAGTGCTTTCCCCACAGCAGAGTACTGCTGCGCTGGGCAGTAGCAGAGTACCTGGCTTCGCCTGAAGTAGCACCTGTCCCTGGAAATGTATCCAGAGACACGGGGAGCTTCTCTGCCTGAAGCTCGGTGTTTCAGCATGGTGGTATCTGAGTGCCACAGTGAAAAATGCAGGTGTGATGTGGTGCAGAGGCTGGGGCCTGGCCTCAATACAGAGAGGCTGATCATGGTGGGGCCGGTGCCCTGGCAGGAGAGGAGAGGAGGCAGTGGGTACAGCTGGTGGGGGCTGAGTGGTGGCAGGGAGGGTCCTGCTGTGCGGAGAGTGGCTCGGTGCTCCCGTGCATCTCTGCACTGTAGAGCCACTACCTGCCCCATGTGCTGCTCTGCTCCTCCATCACACTGCATACATATTTCTGACCTCTTTTTCCACCAGCTGAAGGAGGTTTTGCAAAGCAGCAGGCAAAAGGTGTGGGAGATGAGCAGGAGTAGTGCTAATTTGCCCCTGCCTCCCACTGCTGAGCTGAGACAGGGGTAGAAATGGCAAGAAACAGCAAATTCTCCCAGATGCAGAGCTCATCTGTCCATTTTATTGCTGCTTTGCCCACAGTAGTTTAGCCTTCTGTAAAATCAATTGGTTGTCTAGAATTTGAATGTTCTGGGCTTCCATCTTTAGTGCCTCCAGTGCTTAAAGCAGAATTATTGGAAAACTGTATTTAGATAAATGACAAAATCAAAAGGTTTCTGCATTAGTGTTGGAGTTGTGCAACCTGGAGAAGAGAAGGCTCTGGAGCGACCTTATAACGCCTTCCAGTACCTAAAGGAGACCAACAGCAAGAGAGCCTGAGAGGGACTTTTTGTAAGGGCTTGTACTGATATGGGAAGGGAAAATGGCTTTAAACTGAAAGGAGATAGATTTAAATTAGGTATTAGGAAGAAATCTTTTACTGAGAGCGTGTTGAGGCACTGGAACAGGCTGCCCAAAGAAGTGGTAGATGCCCCCTTCCTGGAAATGTTCAAGGAGGAGCAGGATGGGGCTTTGAGCAACCTGGTGTAGTGGAAGGTGTGTTCCTGCCTATGTTGGGAGGATTGGAACTAAAAGCCAGCCCAGGCCATTGTATGATTCTATGATTTATACAGGCAGGGGGACAAATCTGGACTGTTCAGCAAAGCAGTGATGAATGCACAGACATCCCTGTGTAGTGTTTTAACACTGCTTGAGCTTCAGCATAGCTTGAGGGCAGAGGACAGGGAGGCTACTGAAAAAAAGTCACCCCTTGCTCTGAAACATCCGTCAGAGTAGAGTTTGTGAGAAGTTTTCTCAGAGCACAATGGGTGACCGGACAGAAAAATCCTGGCAGCTACAGGTGCCTTGTCTAGACCATGGCTTCCATCCCAGCACTCTGCACCAGCAGACCCAGTTTAGCAGCCCTGGGAAATTCTAATGGAAAAGGCCTGTGGAGGCACGCCCCTGAGTAAGGTAATCTGGGCAGCCAGCTGGGAGTATGATGTTACACTGATGAACACTACATCAAGAGATATGTGAGACATCCTACTCCTGCCTTCATTCCCATACAGCTTGATAATGACTTTTTCTCCTTAGAGGGTAAGGAGATCTTTTCCAATGATGTTTCAGGGCTGAGAGCTTCTCTGAACAGGACATTGGGGTCTGAAATCTTGAAATAGGGTATGTATGAAATCTGGGAGAAAGACTACCTCATCAGCAGCATATTTCATTTGGCTGGGACTGTTTCCTGCTAGCAGGCTGTGGGACCCCATTACTCTCTCCTCAGGTTTAGGATAGAAAATGGACCATTTCAGGTCTCCTGGGAGCAGTGTTTTTGTAATTCCCACGCGGTTCCCCAGGGAATGCAGGCAAAGAATTTCCATGAGATGTGCCCTCAGCGAGAAGGCAAAGTCAGTTATTTTTTTATACAAAGTGTTGTTCTTAAGTATTGTACTTGTTGATTCAGAGATGCACATAAATTACAGCCTGGATTTCCACTTGCAGAATGAAAAATGTTTTGTTCTAATAATAAATACTGAATCTCTGCTGTTCCCATTTACATAACATACATGACACAATGTGTAAATCCTCAACAATATTTTTTCAGAATTTAGCAGCTTGTTTTTCTGCAAACATAAACATTTATTTTGGTGTTAATAATTAATAATATGCCACATGCCCATAATAAATGCAAAATCTAATCTTGTATAGACATAAATGTGTCTGCCAAAGTGGTCTTTCTGTGCTGTAAATGACTTTCACAAAGTGATAGCATACATTCTATTTTTGATCGCTGTTTTTTGTTTTGTGAACAGATATCTCATTAAATTAAATGTTTTCCTTTGCAATTAAATACTTAATTTTTTTAATAAAAAAAGAAAAATAGTTAATAATTACTAAAAACCAGGACATGGCTAATAGGAAAGTGTTTGCAGCTGCATCCTAAGCAAAATACAAACAGAAGTGTGGAAAATCCCAGCAATGGAGGGGAGAACAGATATGAGAGTATCAGTCCTCTTCTGCAGTGAAAAGAAGGAAATGACCTACTTGGGGTCAGAGTCACTCCTGCAGTTGGACAGAGAATGGCTCTATGCTGTGCAGAGCAAGATACTGGAGTGATGCAGGGTAGCAGATATAGATACACCCTTCTCTCACTTATCGATTCCTCCCTCCAGAGTCCAGTATTTTTAGGTTTCATCACTTCCTAGAAACCAGCAGTAGCTGAGAAACCTCCTGACAAAGCCTTGGGGTTGTATTGCTGCTAATGGCTGTCCCACCTGGCAGCCGGTGGTGCGGCTGCTCTCAGAGATGCTGTGACTGCTCTTCCTCCCAGTGTGACTGCTCTTCCTCACGGTGTTAGCACAGCCAGCAGCAGCTGCTGGGCTGCAAGCTGTGGCTGTGCTTGTGAACCCTGGGTAACAAATTAGACGGTACTTTAGCACTGATTTCTGGTACGAGGTGCGATGTAGTTTATCTCATTTTCAGGGAAGCCACGTGGAACTGTGGTTTGCTAAACTGCAGAGGAAATAGCCTTTCCAGAGTAGGCTGAGCTGGCTTTTTGGAAAATGTAGTGATGTGCTAACACCAATGGCTTAACAAAATAGGAGATATTTATTAAGCTGTTTTGTAAAGACTTCTTATTTATATATGTGTTTTGCTTTTATTTATACTATTCCAACCGTTAACTCTTGTAACATTTCATTGGTTGTGGTTAGTAGTGGGGGTGACATAAGTGTCCTCAGAAATTTGTCAAACCTTCTAGAAAAAGTAAACCTTAATATTCCACCATGAAATAAGAGAGGAGATGGAAGAGATGTATCTGAAGCATTTTTGTGCTATCATTATGCATTCTGTAGAAGACAAAGAACATAAAAGTCCAGTTGCTATTCATGAGCCAATACTTATTAATCAAATGAAAATATGGTGCCCTAAGAAGGGTGAGTGCAGAGTAACTGGGCTGGGATGACTCAACCATCTTTACAGTGACAAACGCGCTGAATGGTATTGTCCAAAGTGCTTTGGAGGAAAGATTTCAGAATTCCCTGTTTTCTGAATTTCTCTCTGCTCAGTTCACCTTCTGTTTGGGTACTTTTCCTGGCAACTCTGGACACTCTTTTCATGGAAACACACAGTTGCATAGAGCTTCACGGAGGCTCAAGCTGCTGTAACTGAACTGAGTTCTGGGGGAGCCTACTTACCCACATGGGTGATCATAGGGTACAGCTGTCAATACAATTGATCCAAAATGTGCATAGCAAGGTTTTTTTGCACTTCCAAAAAGGCTTTTAAAAATGAAATGTTCTGTAGAAATGACCAGCACCAATGCAAGCTTCAGCCATTTTTCAAACATAATAGTAAACACAATATATTCTAAATAGGAATAGATTATTTGTCAAAAAATATTGAACCTGTTTTTGAAATGGAGGTTCTATCTTTTGATTCTATATTTTGAAAGTATTTCATGTACTTGGGCTTTTTTTTGGCAGATAGACTTGTCAGGACTTGGAGTCAGGGACTACTGCTTGTTTGTGTACAGAACTGAGCACCGCTCTCATCTCAGTTATGCATCTAAGGTTGGACTTGCTGCATATAACACATACAGTAATTAACAGTCATTCATCATCTGTCATCAGATACCTTCTAGCTGTTAATACTATCCTAAATGTATTTTCTTTGGAAAAATAGCTTTTTAAAAGACACATAGGTCTCATAGTATGTATATCATGACTAGCTGAAACAACCAACTCATCCACATTCAGTTCCCAGGTGAAACTCAATGTTTGGACACAGTGACTATTACATTTACTGTGTTAAAAACCAAGTATATTCTGTTCCCTCAGCAGGGCAAAATGCACATGTTGAGGACTACTCGTTATTTACCTGATCCTACCTGTTCCTATGCAAATACAGATATTACTTAGTACCACTTTTAATCGGTCTAATGTTTTAATATTGAATAGAAACATTCCAGAGATAATTTTCATTATTCTATTATTGATTTCTTTCATGGGGGAAAAGCGTAATTTAACATTGAGGAGGGAATTACAGTAGCACTCTGACGTGGAATAAAAACACAAGAGCAATGGGCAGAGATAGTATTGGCAGCTATCTTATGCCTCCCAATGAAAGGGATAAGTAAGTATATAAAAGCATTTATTACGTGAAAACTTAGATTATGGTGAGGCAGTTTTGGGTGTTCATTTGATAGGAATGTGGAAGTCTTGGAGGGAGAAGTAGGGAAAACTCACTTTTAATGTGGCTGAGCCACAGTTTTGTCAGGTAGCCATTAGTTTTGATTTGTGGTATACCATTATGAACCAGTGAAGGGCAGCACTATCCAACTGTTCTAGGTAACTAGATAGATCACTAATTATGTTTTCAAGTTTACAATGATGTAAACATTAAGTATTTGACTGGATTTGCTAAGAAAATGGTTGTGTTGCTGTATTAATGCAAAACAGTAACTTCAAGAGCATTTTGTAATCGTCAACAGATTTCTGCAGCTACAAATTAATGGCTTACTTGTAATGGATTTTAGGAAAGGGCATTTCATTTATTGAAAAGCTGAATCTCTTGCTAAGAGTATGGTCAGTTCAATTGCTGTATTAGGTTGCAGCTTAGGGTCTACACATCAAACCGGATTTTAACAAATAGGAATATGATTAATATTGGAACTATGCAAACAATAATACAGATATTTTTGCAATTCAAAACACTGGAGGTATGGTTTTCTACACAAATTGGTAGATGAGATTGCTACTTTTATTTCTGAACTTTTCTTCAGCATTTTTCAATAGGAATTAATGATCTGTGTGTCTGATACTCATATTTATGCTCAATATAACAGGATATTGGAAAGAAATTTCATTAACAATTTTAGGTTTTTTCTTCGTGCATGAAAATTTAGCTGTATAACTTATAGAAACCCTTTAAAGTGCTATGTTATTTCTTGTGTTTGGGAGGGAATAAAATTAAAAGATGCTCCACTGTTTAGTCTCTTTTTAAAGGTCTATGCCCATGTGCACATCTAAAAATTCCTTTAATAGTGTTCTGGTTTTTACTCCAAAAACTCTATCTTGATCTTCCAGAGGAAGCTATGTTATACTATGAGTCTATACTAACAATAGTTCATTTACTTTCTTGTAAAAGCAAAGCTATACATTGTTCTGGATTTGAATTATTTGCCATGTGAATTCAGATGGTGACACTGTGTCCTTTCAATGTTTTGCATTATGTGAGTGCTTTAGTGTTTTTTAAAGATGTCTAAGTCTTTCTGGCATACAGCTGGCTCTTCTGTCAAAAAAAAAAAGTCTAACTGGTGCGTACCAGAGAAGGAATTTCACCAGTGGTGCTTCAGACACAGAAAAGTAGGTGCTGATTGAGGAAGCTGTCTTGGCTCCCTTGGCGAGGGGATTGGATAGGCAATGATTCACCATCCTGTGGAAGAGACCTGAGTTAGTGAGAATCCAACGGGGAACCTTATGGCTTAGGGGTGGGCTCCAAGTGAGAGGGCCCCTGGGTGCTGCCTCTCCAGCCCCAGGATAGCTCTCCCAAACTGTATTTGAGAGAAGTTCTGGCTTTATTTCCTTGTCTTTTATTTCACACAGATGTATGATTCCTTCAGCCCTGCAGTACTGTAGAGAGGATGTCAGGGCCAAGATGATGTTAGTGGCTTTCTTTCTCTAGCAGACTTGTGCACTTACTAAGCATAAATATCAGGATATTCACATTCCTATAGCTAATGCCATCTATTTATTTTTTAAATTTAAATTTCACCTGCACTGCAAGACATTTATTACTACATTTAATGTGCAAGACTGTCCAATTAATTTATGAAAAATTCTGGGACACTGATTACAAATTAAAATGGCGACATTTGCTGCAATAATGGTTTTTATGTTGGAGAACCAGACCAATAGATCAGATTATAGAAAGATGAATGAATCCACAAATGAATTAAATGATTAAAAGCTTAAGCTGGCAGTGAAGTTTATATGTTTACTCTGGTATGTAAAACATCTATTGATCTGAAGTTTGATCAGTAATATTTACAAATTTATTCTCATATACATCATTATGATTGTATTCTCTTGTGCTAAAAGTTTACTGGTTTACTTGGCTAGGGTATACTGATTACCCAGGCTTCTGCAGATGCTCAGACATCTTAGGGAGCTCTGCTTTCCATCCATTGGTAGGGCTTCCACCTGAGGTGGGGAAAAAAAGTGAGCAGGAGGGAAAATGTCCCAGGTGAAATGCATCAGTTCTCTCTGTGGTGTGTGCTGTGTGTGAAAGCAGGCTGAGGAGAGCTGGCAGGGCTGGCCCTGGCTTCCAAGCGTCTGTGGCTGGAGAAGGAGGGAGAGCAGCCTGGGGCTCTCAGTGCTGCCTCTTCCCTCAGGACAGGCATGTCTTTCCCTGCAGGAACAGTGGAACAGAGAAGGCCACAGAGCAATGACTACATGAGTTTGGCCACTGGCATGAATAAGAGTAAGAGGAGACCAGACCTGTGTCAGGCTTGTGAGCTCAGACCGCAGTGCAGTGCATCTCTGGAGATTTCTTTAAAGAGGAAGGTTCCTGAGGGTAAGCATTTCTTTTCCTAGTCTCTTGTTCCTCATTTCATTGATGCTCTGAAAAGACATTATATTAAACATCACACGTGCCCTCCCCTCCTCTGAGTTTGGAAATTTTGAGGGATTCAAGCACCAATTTCAGGACCTGAGATGATGGGAACTCACTGTATTATGCTCCGAAAAGGTATATACAGAGAGAAAAAGATGTGGACCTGGAGGTTTCTCTTGTAAAATTGAGCTTAAAAAGAACTGTGAACAGTAGACAAGTAATTTCAAAAAGCAAAATTGGATTAGGCAGAACCTGGGGTTTGTTAAGAGGGGAAAGCTGGGCAATGGACATGGCCTGCTGATAAAAGAGAAAGTACAAAGGATCACTGAAAGCAAATATTTTAACAGAATTAACATTTTTCAGAATGGTTCCTAAACACATAAAAAGGATTAGAAAGAAAAGTTTCTAAAATCAGAAGTTAGATGCCAAGGAGATGCATCTAGCATCCGTATTGTAGTTGATGGTTAAGCTATAGCTGCTTTCAAGAAGTGCAGGGTTCAGATTTGGCTCTTTCAAAGATGCCTGCCAGGTGTCCTTTGGAACACCTACCCTCTCTGGCTCTTTGATTTCAGCAGCTTTGTTTGCAAGATCTGGGGCTGGGAGAAGCATGTTTTGACATTAGTGTCTGTCCCACTGGGGAATCTGCCACTGGCTTCCAGTCCTGCCCAGCATTTCACGCAGATCAGAATCACTATCAGCTAAAGCTGTAACTTTAAGTATTGGCCATGTGTATCCTTCTGATTTATGTAAAAACATAAACTAAAATACATATTCTCATTTTTCATATGCTTCACCTGATGTCTGAAATCACAAATTGTATCCAAAATGAGAAATACTGTGTGCTCAACTAGTATATATTCCAACTTTTTTTAAATACAGGGTCATAATATATTGTAGTTGTATATATTTAGTGGCACGGATCTAAGCAATACTTTTACAGGAAATATAAATGCACTGCTCTGATTGGAGTCTGCAGTAGCCCTGCTGGAATGTTCCATAATGGGCACCACCAGCAGGCAAAATGGGGCAGGGAATCAGCAGGAAGGGTGTGCTAAATACTCATAGGAGAGCAGAGGCAGTACAATTTATAGCTGCAGATGCTAAAGCTTGTAAGTAACTTTACTTAGGGGAATAATTTCATATTAGTTCTTAAGGCTTCTTTTGTCTTTGTAATTGCATTCTCTTGTAAATAAAAATGTAGGTTATCTTACCAAATAGATAACACAGTCTTTTACAATAGTAAATTGAAATATTTAAAGTCATGTCATGTAATAAGTTGTTGCATGAAAACTCATTTGATTCTGAGAAACTTGGCCCAGCTGCCCTAAAAGAGCTGCTTACTCATTCAGATTCTTATTTTAAAATTATGTTTAAAATAGGGATCTGAACTAGTTTTTGTTGGGTCTTTTCTTTGGTTGGCTTTTAATTTTGTTTTAAGGCCCTGTTTTGCTCAGCCCAGCAGTCTGAGAGTTCAAAAGATAAGCGTTTTGTGATGTGAACAATCTGAAATATATTTTAAAAGAAAGCCACTAAGAATATTGTTTTCTATCACATTTCACAGTTTATTGATATTGCATAGTGAAAAAAAATGGAGGAATACATCTAGAGTAACTTTGTCACTGGAGCATTAGGGAAAGTGTGATTAGTCTCATAATGAAAAATAAACAATGTGCACCTGGAACTGCAGGGAGGAACCGTGTACGACTGCAGTAGAGATCTCATGGGTCAATTGTGTGTGTTAGGGTCCTCTCCCCTCCCCCAAATGTAGAAATGAACATCTGGCAGCACAAACAATTGCTGTTCTGTTGTCTTTCATATACAGGCTGCTAAAAGAGTATGGGAAATGAATTGAGTTGTGTGTCAAAAATGACATTAGCATGGAAAGTCTATTTTCTTTCCTTGGGGGTCTCCATGATAACTTGCTTCTGGATGTCTCATTGAAGCTGTGGTCTTAACATCACCATCAATTGCATCTACTTGCTTATTTCTGCACCCTTTTATTCACCACAGATCAAAATCAGAAGGTCCATTTCAGCTGTATGCATGTTCTCCAGTCAATCCAATAACTTCAACTATTTCTTCCTGCGGATGGGCTTCTTCACCCCCATCTGCCGCATAGATCTCCAAAGTGGTGTGGAAATTGCTTGAGCAACCTCAGTGTATCAGATGAGGATGCACTCACTGTGGAACAGATAGAGAACTTTTCTTCCCTTTTAACAGTTTTTAATCATTTAGTTAATAGATGGTTAGTGGCTCAGGTAGCTTTATGGCTTCTTGGCAGCTTGCTGAGCAGGTTGGAATCCTTGGATGGTCTCATTGCACTGTGGTTACATAATATATGTGATGTCATCCTCTGCCACAATGGTTGTTAGCAGGAGTATGGAATTAATCCTGGGGATTTCTGAAGAAGCTGTTCTACCTTTCTCCTGATGGATACTGAAATTATTAAGTGATGAATATGGTGAAGTTTGTGTTAATGCCACCCTTGCTCCACCCTCTATGGTATGTTAACCATAGCTCAGTCACCTGTCTTTATCTGTGCCTGTCAATCCTACTGCCAGTTACTGGAACGAGCCACTCTCCCTATGTATTTTAGAAATTAGTCTCTGATTATTAAATCATGACTGCATGTTAACACACATTATTTTTATAAACCCACTGCAGACTCCCATGCATTATAAATAAATTGTATTAACTCCAGTTCATATGAAATATTTATAAATATTATGGAAAGGGCTCACTTTCTGTGCATAGTTATTAGACATTTTAGATTATAAAAGATTGCAAATGGTCAATTATGTAAAATTATGAGAATACAAACTTAAAACTAGGCTCATAATCCTACAATGAGAGAAACAGAAAACCAAGATTCCAACTGGGTTCAAGAAGAGTGGCATGCTTTATGTTTCTTAATTATCTTTATTTCCCAATAGCATTGCTCTTGCCAGAGCTCAATTTACTATGTGCCAATGAAAGAGTAGTAAGTTGCAGAGACACTCCTATATCAGATGAGAGAGTTTCACTCTCCTTTGTTGTCAGAGCATAAACCCATAGAGGTCAGATGGTTTTATCTGTACTGTGTTTGATTCAGAGCAATTTTGTAATCTGGGCAAAAATCAGCTGTGAAGTAAATGGTTCTTACCAAAAACCCTTCTGGAGATGGGCAATGAGGATGTTGATGTCACTTAATGTTAAACAGCTAATAGGAATTACAAATCTGAATTACAAATCATTTTCCTTTTGTAAATCTAGGTCATAACTCCTGAGTCTTTAAAAATATACCCAGGTGTGGTAATAAACCCCAGATGCCAGAGCAGGAGTACCAAGCTTGCTGGTTTTCAGTGCTCTAGTTTATGGACTAGGGAAGGACATGGCTAAATGACAGGAAGAAGTTTTTTAAAATATTCATTGAAGTTCCTCTGAATCCAATGGAATTGGATCCAAATCCAATCTTTTCTTCTCTGGGAGAACCTGGGGAAACTAGTGAAAAATAGCTCTGAAACCCTCAGCCTGGTGGTCCAAGCTGACCTTCACAGAGCTGCCTGTTAGTTGCCCCATCAGGAATTTGAAGATTTTGAGATGTTTTACGTTTTTGTTTTGGTGAGGAAGCACCTCTAAGAGGACTCTGTATGTTCTTTTACATAAATATGATAAACCTGTTTACCCAACCTCCTCTCATCCACAGCTTTCTTCTAACTAAATCTAGGTTATGTCCCTAGTTAGAAAATTAATAAATAAGTTAAATGTTTGTACAGCACCTTGAAGCTGTAAAGTGCTGTCTAAATCCCAAGTACTAGCAAGGCTCTCAATTATGATACAGCGTGTTTATACAAATATGCTTGATGTCCTCAGAACATTTGGACTAAGTGGAGCATATTTCCTGTTGAGAATAGATTTTGCTAGTTGGAAGCCATGCCTTATGAAATGCAGACTGCTGTCATAGCATCCAGTTCAGGAAAATAACGACATAAAGAAACATAATTTGCTACATTAAACCCACATTTTCTAAATATTTGGAAGCAGGAGTAAAAGATTTCAAAGAATCCCTTCCTTTTGGTTTAATAAGAATCGTGTTGCTTTGCTGATTACAGAAGCACCTGCAAGTTTTATTATAGTGGCATTGCATTTGACTTTAGTTAATGGTCTGACTATTTTCATTGTGTACTTTTATGAGTTTATCTTTTGGACATTTTAAAATGGAAACATAATGAAAATCATAATGGAATTAAGAAGCTTTTCTCTAGAAGAGCCATTTTCACCATAGCCTGCTCCTACCAGTGCTATTTTTCTCACTGTAAGCAGAGGAGAGGATTGGCTTTGGGAATACTGGCATTTGCTGTGAGGTCCAGGACTGCAGCCAGGGAGAAGGCTTGCTCTAAAGCAGTTCTTCTGCCACAGTTGCAGGAGAGATGTAATAAGGTGCATGAAAAGACTAAAAGAAAATGTAGTCAAAGTCAGTCTTCTATTTTCACTCTTAATACAATGACTTCTCCCTCCATATACCAGGCTATACTTTATTACTGTAAGTTTTCTTTGACTCAGAATATCTTTAGCATTATGATTCTTGAGTGTTGAAACTGTCAGGCAGTACCTCAGCTAGCAGAGTCTATTTTTTTCAGGGAGGTATTTCTCATCATTACAATCCTTTTTAGCCCAAATTAAGGATAGTTTATGAATTACAATATCACTGCTAATGCCAGTAAAGAGGTCACATTTTGCTGTGATGGAGAAGAAAAAGTGTGTCTAAGGACTCCAGAGAATGCATGTACATTTTGGGTAAAGAGCTGTTAGACTTCTAACAGCCATGTCAGAATTCATATGCTCATAGTTGAAAGCTGATACTGGATAATTAAGCCATGCCAACAGATAGCCTCAAAGATATGCTACCAAGGATACAGCATGCTATTCATGGCATTAAAAAAGCTCTAAGGTAGAAAATTCTGAATTGCTCACCATTAGGGTGGCTCTGCTGCCACTGAAGTAAAAAGTAGAAGTCCTGTCAGCCTTCACAGGAACCACACTGGTCTACTGACACGTGTCAGATATCTTCATCATTAATTGCATGGCCAAATATCTTAATTGTAAAACTGATTCAGCCTTACTCATAAGTAATGTATTAAAAGTATAGATGGGCAAAGATCAACTGTTCTTGCAATGACTATCAAACCTTCAGCATTGTGTTTCTTTTTGCCAGATTAAATTGAAATTTAGAGGAAATAGAGAAAACCCTTTCCAGAATAGTGTTCTGATAAGAAATAGCTGCATACACAGTGATTAGGGAGCCACCTAAGTGATGGTTAAGAGAATGATTCCCCATACTTGAGCACTAGCCTGCTTGTGCATTGCTTTCCCTCCACAGCCTGGGAACCACTGTGCCCCAGCAGAAGTTACAAATCACAGCAGGCAGGGCTGCAAGAGGCTCTCCTGGTCCCCATCCTGTGCCCTCCCTCCTGCAAGGTCCCTGGGTGCCCCACTCCCTCCTGCATGCCCTCTCTCCAGGCTGCCAGCAGTGCTCACGCTGCACTACTCCTTTCACTGCAAAAACCTCCTGCCCTAAACCCCTCCTTCTGCAGCCTTGCCATCTTTCGTCATGCTGCTTTCTGAGTCCATGGTTAATCCCCATCTTTCATGTCATGTCAACTGTTGCTCTGAAAACCATTTCTGAATGGTGCTCAGAGGTCTGGGAGTTTCCCCCTCCCAGGCTACTGCCATTTGCTTCCTGGAGTTGTTCTTCATAGCAAGGCTGTTAATTCTGCTTTTTTTTATTTTCCTTTTTTTTTTTTTCCCCCCAGCTCTTTTCTCTGATATTTTCTATTCTATGGAAAGCAGATGATAGTCAGAACTACAGATGGAATTAAACTGAGTAATACTCAAATTCATTATGCCAGACTTCTACCTATGTTTTCCATGTCTGAAATCTGGTAATAATTTTTCTGTGGATAATTTATCATTGATGCAACCTTTTCTTGCCTTACCTTTTTGTTTATCTTATCAGCTGAGACCAAGCCTGTAGAATAGAGCATCCTTCACTTCCCTGCCCAACTTTGTACAGAAACCTGCTGGTTTCTCTGTCTGTGATCCCCTACCTGCTGCATCACTGGACTTTCCTCACCATCTCATGATTTTTTATTAAATACATGAGATGGTATTGCAGACAAGTCGAGCTGTCTTCAGTGTAGGCTTTTTGTTCCCGTAACACAGTGGCCGTGGGAATGGGTTGCTCTACTTTAGCCTACTCCGTGTGTTCGTTCCATACCTGCTTAATTGCCTAAATGTCTGAGTTTCTGTGTACTTTAAATCTTGTTTGTTAGATGGATTTTTTGATGTGTCATTTGGGTGTAGAAACTTCTCATCTTTTCCTGGGGGTGTCTTGCTGTTGAGGTGGCCTATCAGTGCAGGCTCCCTGGCCCTGTGTGACCTCAAAGGACTTGTCCATAGGAATTTCAAATCATTATTTAAGCTGATTAGTAAAGAATATTTACTATAGATACTAAAATCCCAAATGTGTAAGAGGTCTTCACACTGCATAAACTGTTATGCAGTATCTTCACTGCTTGTGGGTTTTTTTTTCTGAAATAATCAATATGTCTTATAGTTGGGTGTTCATTGTGAGCAATTTCCAGAGTTGGTAGAATATTTTATGGCGCAGCTTTTTGGCTGTCACCTGGAGTAGTGACCCAATATGTATTTTTGGTGTGCAGTATGTAACTTTCTTCTTGAGAATGATCAGGAATCCTAATATCAAGTTGGGAGATTGGTGAATTTTGTTCCCAAGAGCCAAGCCTCTTTACCCACCAGGTTGTCCAGCTGGGCAAAGTTGCAGCTAGTATCTAAACTATCTGTTTTAATGATGATGAAGTGATGGATGATCACAGTGTGGATCCTTACCTTGTTTCTTTAGTAAATATTCAGACTTTTCTGTGCTTTACTGGGCAAAATCCTATAATCATAATTGCATAATTTACATGAATGTAATAGTATTAACATACATTGGATTATGTTGTTAAAACTGAGCAGAATTTTATTTATTAAATTTTATTTAATTAAATGCAATTTCTAATTTAAAAGTAGGAGTTCCTATGATATTATTTGCATTCTTTGTAGCATGTGTGTGTTTTAAAGAAATGTACAGTATATATTGAGATCATACTAATTGGCATGAGGGTAACCAGAGCAATAGCTTTCACTGAAATCTACAGTAAATAGAAGAATAATCCCCAAGATAAATATCAATAGCTTTATATCTTCCCATAGCACAACAGGGACTGCTACAGGAAAGTAGTCAATTTTTATACAAGCTTTACTTTTCAGTGCTGGTTTTCCAGCAGTTATTGTAATTTGGAACGAAAATGGACAGAAATATTGCTTTCGCATAAGCAAAATGTTTTCTCCAACACTCTTCTCCAATGGCCAGTGAGACATGTAAGAGATCCCCAGGCTACAGCTCTATTGACCTGGCTGAAATGAGGCTCCCCTGGCACGCTTGTGTGGCACTGTGCGGTGTGAGATTCTCTGCCCATCCCAGCCTAGGTGTTGTGCCCACAATGCGAGGTGAAATGTGGAGGGGCCAAGGGCTGCATCTCAGAGGTGAATGCTGCCTTTCAGCTCTCCCCTTTGGGCTGTCATGTCTAATGACTCTTTGAAAGCTACTTTTGTTTGGTTCCAGTTCTAGCTCTCCAGTTTTATTCTTTCGTTACTATGAAATACTTTATAAATATATATATATATATGTATGTATAAAATGTTCCCTAACAAACTATATGAAGAGAGTTTTACTTCCTGCTATTTATTAAAGTATTTTCTAGATGTGACATCGGGATGTACGTTATAATCTAAATGTGCATTGAAATACATGAATGATTTAGCTGTTGAAATATTCTTAATTAACAAAATTTATAATATTCTTTTCACAGACCAGGGGAAGAAAGGAATTAAGCATGGACAAGTAAAGTTGTCTGATTTTGACAAGAAGTATGAATTGCACTTTCTTAAATCAGAGTACTTCCCAGTTTCCCTCTCCACTCTGAAATTCGGAGTGCAGGGCCAGAAGGGTCTTGAGGTTGTCCAGGCAAACCTTCTCTTTCTGTTACACTATTCAGTTTCTCCATTTGCTATCAGGCTCAATAGGTTTCTGAATAAATTATTTAAAATATATTCTTGATTTTTAGTTTGAATTAATCTGCTTTCAGCCATTGCTTCCTGTTACACTTTTTTTCTGATAGATTAAAGATTCCTTTAGTGCCTGGTATTTTCTCCCCACGAGGTGCTTATCTGTTGTAATCAACTCACCACTCAATCTTCTTCTTGATAAGATAAACAGATTGAGCTGTTCAGGTTTCTTACTGTAAGGTATTTCCTCCAGCCTAAAATAGCATATGTGAGCCTCTTCTGGACATACTTCAATATTTTTTTTTTTAACATCCTCTCTCTTACACAGCTTTTCAGATCTAAAAGGGGCAATCTAGCACAAAAATTGCCTTTCTTTTTTTCCCCCCAAGGAACAATCATCATACAGTGACCCTATGCAAGCTTCAAAATAACAAGAACTGGATTTCTTTTGACAGCATTCATTTATTAGGGAGCAAGGGAAGCTGAATGTGTCTGAATCTTACTGCTTCATTTTTTGGGTGAACCAGGTTGCGGTAAAATCCTCTGATTCATCAGAGGGGAAGGTGAACAATGATACCTGTCTGCAGGAGAAGCCACCTTGCCATGTCACAGCTGCTGATGTGTTGGACTTAAATGTGAAAGCTTTGTAGAGGAGACAGGAATTGCTTCCAGCACTGGGACAAAGCTAAGGATCAGGCCATGGCCAGCCCTGCTATGCCAAACCTGGGAGCATCTTTGTACCATAGTGATTTGGGGAATTTAAACAAATCCCACACCAAGCAGTAAAAATCGTATTGTGGGTGCAGAGTGCTCTGGGAAGACAAGTCACATGAGTCATGCTGGTACTTCTGCCTTTGGGGGTGGGGGAAAGGGAAGGTTTATCCTTGCTGTGCAGGGAATGGCTGAGAGCAGAGGGAAACTGCTTCCCTGCTTGCCCAGGTCACTCAAACCCCTTGTTTACTACTCTTGTGATACTCACTGGTATTGTTGTTAGTGATGTGGTCCACAAGAACCAAATGGTATCAACTATCATATGTTGGAAAAAAAAAAAGTGATTTGCCCAAATTTGGTAATTACCTCACATTAAAAAACACAGAATAAATTGCAGATAATTAAAAAGGAAGTTTTAGGGCTAGTAGAAAGAATAGTAGAATAAAAGACAGACTAATTAAGTTTCTCTCTAATCTATATACCTGGTGGAATCAAATTGCGTTTTAGAAGGCAAAGTGAATTACAGGTAAGTTGCTCCTGATGCCATCTTACCGAGCTTGACTTTTCTGCTGTTTATATTGGGGGAAAAACCTCCAGAGTACAGGAAACTGGCCATAGAGACTTCATTGTGTGGCTGGGTTCTAAATAACCAAAAATTCCATCACTCTTTTACAGGAATGCTGTATATGGTGAAACACGTGGCATGTCTGCCTTCAGCTGCTGAAGGGTGGAGGAGATGAGGTGCTGGGATTTCAATAGTTGCCCATGACTGAACAGTCATGGTTCAATAGTTTTTCCCTGCTGTTAAAAAAAGCTATTTAAGAAATTGCTAATACCTCATTTAAAATCTTGATCCTTTTGATGTGATGACAGGGGGTTAGGCTTGGAGGCGGTGTCACAAACAGAAATATATGAATGTTCAGCAGCATATAGAAGTTTCATTAATGACTCATAAGCAAGTATGCCTGGCGACTAATTGGAGATTTTTGTGCAGAAAGATTGTATTTATGGGCTCCATAGAATCTAACTTATTTTTGTTCTCCTGCTTGTGAGGCTATCATTTTGGCAGCAAGAACTCATTAATCAAAATCCTTCCTTTTGTAAATGACAGAATATTGAGAGGGTGGAGAGAGAGGAGGGCAGGTAGAACATGCATCTGAAATGCCAGAGAGATTTGGTACTGATACAGCTCATACCACCAAATAGGAGAAGGGATGTCAGAAAAGAGGAAAACCTCTCTTCTAATGCTCCTTATGTCAGGGCATCATTGATGAAACCCAGCTCTACTTCTCTGTGTGAAATCTGAAGTTACACTTTTATGATCCCTTTGTATTTGTTAATTTTTTTTAAAGCAATGCATCTAAAATACAGTCTGCTTACCATCAAAGTATTTGAATTAGCATTTTACATTTTATATTCTCAGCTGATTTCTCGCTGTCTAAGGGCTCTTGTTGGAATAAGTGTTTGTGGGGAGGTGTGGGGTTTGGGCAGGGAGCCTGATCCTGTTCCTACTGGGTACAGGGTATCCCCTCTCCACCCATGTGCAGGGGTTGCTCTCCAGTTACCAGAGGCAGGGCAGCCCGGAGAGCAGGCTGCACACAGCAGTGGTGGAGTGCATGGGGTACCTAGACACAGAGAACAGCTGTGTATGTGCCTGACAATAACTCCCCTTGAGCTAAGGCCAATGCTGTTTTCACATTTTATTGTTATTGAGCAAGAATCAGGGATAATAGATTGAAAGGTATCTCCACCCTTTCAAAGAACTGACATATGCATTCTCTGAAACAGTTTCCTTGGAATAGAAAACTTAGTATTTAAGCTCTTTTTGCTTTCACTGTATCAGACTAACTCATAGGGATTTCATGTGTTTCTACTGGCAGAATCACTTTTTATCCTGTTCTACCAAGGCCAGATGAATCTGTTTTTTAAGATAATAAATATGTCATTGACCCTGTCTGCTCCCATACTTTACAAATTCATTAACAGTTTTCTACATTGTATTATTTACTGTGCTATACAGCTATGCAAAGTGAACTCCAGCCATTGTACTGTAAATCACTAATACTCAGACTGAAAGCAGTTGCTGTTAATGAGATAGCTCAGCTACCACTCACATGTCAGAGATGTTAAAAGCAGGATGATGTGTGCAGCTTTGGTAGAGGCTGAATTTGTGTCTCTAATAAATGCAGGAAAAATGGACAGGATGTTTGGCCACACATCTGAGCAGCCTGTCTGCAATGCCAGCACTTCACAAAGAACATTAGACAAATTAACAGAGATGTCCCTCTGATTAGACAGCTTTTCCAAGTCTAGCTAGCATAAGCTCTTTACTCTTTGGAAGGAAATACTTCCAAGGAGGATAGAGAATTGTTTCTAATGGTGGTAATCTTCTAATAAATTACTTCTGACCAAGGGAAGACTTGGAGGGGCAAGGTAATCCCAGAGTAAAGTTGATTTAACTTCTCCATTATCCTCAGGAAGGCTCTGGGATTGGAGCTTTGAAGAGCTGTATGTGACATTTTTAAAAGGTTTCAGCAGAGGCTTAAACTCCTAAAATGTTAAATATATTTTCTGAAGCGATGAGATTCTCATGCCAGGGGCAAGACACGAGGAACACTTTTGTGTGTGCACTAAAGTAGACGACATTGCCTTTTTGACAAGGTCACAAGATGCAAAAGTACTTCTGAGTACAGTCTTATTACTGTTCCAATTAATAAAAAACAGGGGGGTTCCATTTTTCTCTGGAAGTCAGCAATGTGCACAGAAGGAACTTATGCTGTCAGACATGACTGTAGATCAAAACTGCGTCTGATCCAACCTCTGCCCGCGTGCTCTAGGTCTGGCATGGAGCACATTGGCAAGGCTCATAGTGTAGCTGGCTGCCCTCACTGGCCTATGCATAAAGAGGATATGACTTTGCACGTCTTGAGAACAGGCACCTTTTCCATTCAGGTACAAGAAGGAAACCTGAAATTGTCATTTTTTGTCAGGATGTACTGATTTGCATTACAAGGCTGGGAAGAAAACATGCACTTCATCTGCTTTGACAGTTGGCCTTCTGAATTACATTTATCAGCTGTATTAGCCCAGCAGCCTTTGGCAGAAGAGGAGCAGGGGTGGGTAGCGTTGTTCTTGTCGATTGGGGACGATGCATGGCTCTGGATTTCTGCATTCCCTTTGGCACTTCAGTGGCATTTAAAAATATGACAGCTGTGAATTAGCTCAGCTATTTACAGGCTGGATTGCACATGGCTCACTGACAGGGAAGGTGCAAAAGGTTTTTCTCTTCTCTTTCACTTAGTGTTTGATTTCCACCAGGAAAGCTGTGGCAGCCAAATACAATAGCGGTCACAAGCCGCAATAAGACTCTGCTGATCTATTTGCCTTGCTAATTTCTGTAGACAGTTATGTTTGCATCTGCAGTAGGTCTCGGCAGGAGAATCTTCCTCTGTGTGCTTGTGTTGTGGGATAATGAAGATGAAGGAGGCTGCACAGCTGAATTCCTGTCCTTACAGAGGACCCTCACCCTTGTTGCTGTTTGGGTGCTAATCATGCTTCTGGCTTTCCCATGGCCTGTTTGATTGGTGTTCCCTGCTGAATGGGCTCTGTAATGAGCTGTGGTGCAGGGTGAGCAGATCACGTGCCCCCTGTACCATTACTTTGTCTTCCTTCGTAGGAGTAGGGGAAAAAAACTCCACAACCACTCTTGCTTTTATTTTCACAAGTTTCTCTCTATATTCCACTTAGTTTGAAAGTTTAAACTGTTGCTGAATTTCTTTGCTGTCATACACAGAAATTACTTTTTCCTTAGACTGCACTGGCATGTCTGTATACAAGGGTGTGCAGAAAGCACCCAGTGTTGTGGGAGAATAGAGGATGGGAGCTCATCAGGAAAGGCAGAGGGCAGCCAGAGCCTCAAATCTATCTGGGATAGGCAAGAGTGGAGTCTCCTAAAACTCTGTTTTGCTTTGCAGCAGGCTGTGTCCTGGGGGGGGTGAGACTGGGCATCCATCCAGGCTGGACCATTCTATGAGTGGCTGTCATGTTCTTGCCTACTTCCCCCTCTCATGAAGAGAGTTCCTGTAAGCCACCAGGAATGGGGAAGACATGCTCCTTCCTCCAGACACTAAAAAGTCTCCCTGCTGCCTTCTGTTTAAGCTAGGAAATTATCCATGTTCTTATTGATGCTGCTGAGGTTTCCCATGCATCCGTGTCTAATGGTCTTAAAATAGGGAGATGCTTTTCCCTCTCAGCTCTCAGGGAAACCTGGACTTCCCTTGTCAGATTGTACCTCAGCAGCACCTCTGTAATGTCTTGTTGTATAGATGTAATTATATGTCTCTCTTATGTTATATACTGTGTGTTTGTGGCATAGAGTAGAGGATTGATGTGGAAAATTATTTTATGTCTTATAAGAGTTATTTCTGTGTTTGCACCCTCTTCACCTCATCAGACTGCTACAGTGATCTTTTAAAATTTCTTCAGTACCTCCCATACAATTCTGCACAGTCACCACCAAAATCAGTTATCACGGAAAATCCTTCCCCTTCTGCCCCCTCACATTGCTAAAATCTAATTTTAGCCTGGGAAAAAAAAAGATTTAAAGGATTCATATGGGTAGGGTGAATTTTGTGACAGACTTGTCCAGAGCTCCATCCTAGAAGCAGCCCTGCCTGTCAGCTGAGCCATTGCAGTATCTGTAATTTTTATGTATTAGGGATCTGGCACCTTTCTCTGGCATCTTATGCCATACAAAATTAGCCCAGCATATGGGTAGTGAGAATTGGAGGACACAGGTTTGAGTAATGAACAAACAGTGACTATGCTAATTGGCTTCATGGATGTGGAGTTTAATGTCTTCAGATCAGAATCACCTCAGCTGTTTTAAAATCAAAAATAATAAAAATGAGGGTCTCTGGTTGGGTGGTTTTTGTTTTTTCTTTTTGTTTTGGCAATGGCAAGTATTTCCAGCCTCCTGCTTATTGTGATTAGAGTTTGTGTTCAACCCAATTCTCTGCATATTGTAATGAATGGCACTTACAAACTGGTGAGCCAACATCCTTTTCCTTTAAGTTGTTTAGTGTAGCTGCAGTTGATAATAAAGATCCTCAGATCTGAAGGTGTTCATCAAGTTCTAACATCAAAACAGTAAGGAAAGCAGGAATCGCTGTGCTTGTAAGAGCTGTAAATATCTCATAAAACTGAATATCAATTTTCAAAAAATAAAGCTTGCTATGAAAAGAAAACCTCAGAAAGATATATTTTGCAGTAAGATTTATTTTATGAATTTCTACTTACTACAGTGGTTTTCAAAGTTTGCAGGCTGTTTGTTGGGTTTTTCCCTGTGAGTGTTTTAATGACCCTCATTCTTCCTCTGCCTGCTCCTAATTCTGCTGCCAATGGTCACTGCTGGCTTCTGTGCAGGAGTGACCTACGGCCCGGAGAACGCTGAGTCAGCAGCAGCACTCTCTCCCTTGCCAGCCCTGCTCCTACACTGGCTGGCAGAAGCACCCTATTGCTGCAGGGCTGAGTGTGTGCTTTGTCCTTCCAAAAGCTGTGGGCCTTGGTGGGTGGGCAAGGGGGATCTGGCACAGAGTGGGAAGCTGGAACACCTTTGGAAAGTTTGCTGCCATTTAGTTCCCTGTTCTCGGTGCGGGCAGGTCTTGCCAAGCACTAGTATTGGGATTTAGTGCAGGCTGAACTCATACAAAGGGACTGCAAGCAATTTCACTTCTCCTCACACTATATAAAAAAGGATGGGGTAGAGGGAAAAGGAAAGACAAAAAGGTGGTTTTGCCTTGTGAAAGCCAGCTCCTTGAGAGAAGGTAAACTTTCTCATTGCTGTAGAAGCACACCTCAGTTCTCACATTGAATTTTGCAATCAGTGTTTTGGGGAACATAAAAAATGATCTTTCAAATGGGGTATTCTGGATTTTGTCTGTGGCTCTTGGGGTTATGGGGGTATTAAGAAATTGAGACGTGTGATCTAAGTGCAGTCTACAGAGAACTTCTTATGCAGCCTTTGTTCTTTGTGTTAGTTTAGAACACCACAGGCCTGCATTTTAGGTGCTGTTCATGTAGTTTTAACTGTGAATAAGTGGAGGAATTTGATGGTCCCAAATATCCTGGATGAGAGGTAACAGTAACGTATGCATGTTCTTTGGTCATAAATCATAGTGACAGGTCACAGAATATTCTGAGTTGAAGGGGGCCTACAAGGATCATCAAGTCCAACTCATAAGTGAGTGGCCCATATGGGGATTGAACCCACAAGCCTGGTGTTATTAGCACCATGCTCTAACCCACTAGGCCCATCTCAGGGTTATAAGGATCACAGCGACTCATAAGGATTGACCATTATTCGTGGTAAATGAGCTAGATAAAATCTCCTTCCTGTCATACCCCTCCTCAATAACCTGATGATCATTACTGTGCTAAAAACCTTAAGGAATATCCTAAACAATTTGCTTATCGATACAAGCCTTTATAATGGGGATATGTGTATATTTATATATGTATATGCAAAAGGCTAATAGTACTGGTTTTGTAGTTCTGATATTCTAGGATTTAAATGGGTAGGATTTTTAGAAGGATAATGTCTTTCATTGGATCAACAGTTTTAGTTGGTGAACACTGGTAAATGCTTGTGTCTGTTCTCTCTCTGCCTTGCAACAATAGTGTGTGTTAGTGCAATGCTCACACGATTGTTGTCTGTTACTACTGGCACTGGGACTTGGGTTCCTCCTCTAATCATGATCAATTAAAAACACATTTTAGTTGCTTTACATTGCACCTTCTGTAATTCTCTGTGGGGAAAAAAGTCCTGACAGTGACTCCTCTAGCAAAGGGCATACTCACAGTACATGTTACTTAGAAATTTCCTACTCATGGTTGTCCACAATTCTTCTCAATAATTTTTCAGACATACTGCTCTTTTCTGAAAATTGAATTGCAGAGTGCTCCTCATCTCATGCAGTGGGATCAGGACAGCAGCAAATGCTGTAGCTGTTGGCCAGTGTTTTATATCACCAGCTGATCTGCTCTTTGTAAGAGAAGTGGCCCTTTGTTACTGTCCGTGTACCTCCATTGGTGAGCAATGACTGCATCTGCTGGGAGTGTAAGTAACCTAACTTTGAGTAATTTTTAGAACAGACGTGGCTAAAATCTCCTGCTGGCTTTGCTATCTGCAAGATTTTATGAAGTAGAGAAGCTATGACTGTTTTACCTCCCATATGCTAATTTCTGTCTTAACTATCTGAGGACTAAGAGAAGAATCAGTTGGGTGATGTCATGATAATGAAAAATTTGTCTAAACATGAGAACATATCTTAACAGCAAAAAATCATGACCTACACTTCTTTTTTTGCCTCACACTTTTCATGAGTTCTTCTACACAGCACATGCAACAATAATGAATTCTTTTTACTCTGACATGACCGAGAACAGCCACTTACTCTGAAACTCAGGTATCAAACAGTTTCAACCTTACTAGCAGATAATTTTAATTCTTTCCAAATAAAGCAGCACAATTCAAGCAGTACAAAGCTTGGCAGGTAGCATGATGATGAAGATTGAACAACTTAATTGTGTTCTAGATAGAAAGTGCCAAAATGAATCGATGATATCTGAGCCAGTAAGAAGCAAACTTGGGCAGTCACCCTCTCTTGCTTTCCATCAGAGAATGGGATGGTTTGTAATTTAGCATTCCTGCATCCAATATTTTTTGTTTTTCTTCCATGGAAGTGTTCATAGGAAAAATTCAGAAACTTTTATTAATGCTTAATTAAAGTCTCAGGTTTTCTTTATTGTTTTTCCATTTGTAAGGGCATATCTAGCAAAAGACTTCTTTTTAGACTTGTTCAATGTTTAAACTGTATTTGAAGAGGCTCATTTCAATTTAATAGCTGCCGACATATCCTAAAACAAAATCACAACTTGAACAAGCTAACTGCATTTTGCAGGTCACAAGCAGAAGCTTGGTGCAAAGCATTTTCCAATTCCATTGTTTTTACCTGATCTCTTTTTTTAATAAAGAAATTAGGCACACACTTTTAAAATGTATTTAATAATATAATACCTAGCAATTTCATGTAGATAATAAGGAATTAGCTTACTGTCTTCAAAAATAAATAGAAACATACCCTTTATGTTACCTGCTCGATGTGATCCATTGAGTGCCAAGGGTTACAGTTGTAAATGTACACGAAAAGAAACAATAATGAAGACAAAAATCCTTGAACAAGGGAAATAACATCTCTTAGCTGGAGAATAACATCTCTGTTGTTCCTTTTGAAGTAGAAGAGATTTATAACAGATTTACTCATGCCAGAGCTGAGCTGATGGTCACCCCCCCACCAACTACTGGTAGAAATAATCAAGGATGCCATAAAAGCACTTCAATCTTACACATTTTTGCTTTAATAGTATACAAAATAGAGTTAATAGGTATCATATCACTACTTCTAGATTTCAATTTTAACTTCTCTGTAAGTCAAAAAAAAAAAAAGAGACAAAAGAGACAAGACAGGGAAAATGAAAAGACACCTTCCTTTCAAAGACAGAAATGCTTTTACCTCCTGGGCTGGGCCACTGTAGCTCAGAAATATCACAGAACAATTTGGCAGAGAAAGAGAAGTTAATTCTGCATTTGACTGTAAATCCAGAAATAATTCAGTTTATCCAAATTGCAATTTCTCCCACACACTGTTATGTTTAACCCTCCCACGCTTCGAGACAATGGCGCGGGCTCTTTGGCAGTCGCTGTCTCTGGGACCTTGGCATTGTTTCCCACAGAAGCTGAGCTGCCTCCCCACACAGGCACTGGGATTGCTCCTGAAAGATTGCATTGGGTCTCTGAGCTTTCCTCTCACAAACTTCTTTACTGGAGGAGAGTAGCCGGCCCGTCCCTGCCAGAGCTGAAATACCTTGGCATGGCTTTTGTTCACGGTGTCACCATTCTCAGACGTGTCAGACAAGGTCCCTGCCTGGGAGCAGGGCAGGACCCCCATGGCCTGGGCGCCCACCGAGGCTCTTGCACAGTCCCTACCCCGTTGGCAGCTTTGCTCTTACAAATGCTGTGCTGCTCTCTTGGCAGATGAGTAGTTACAAATCGGCCCTTGGAGGGCCCTGTTTGACCAGTGCCACCTCCCCTCTTCCTACACCTTTCCGAAGCCTAACGAGGAGGAAGCTGGGGAGATGCAGTGTGCTCTCTTCCCTGGCCTCTAGCCCTGCTCCTGATGAAACAGCATTGCTGTGGCAGATCCTGTTCTTGGAAGAAGCTGTCTTTCCTGGTGGCTCAGTGGCACAGTTTTCAGGAGCTGTTTATACGGTCTCCTCTCTGCCTTGTGAATCAATGAGCTGCAGCGAGCTTCCAGTGGGGCTTGCCAGCTCTTCTGCTGCTGGCAATGCTTGCACCCTTCTTGGTTAGATGTGCTCCGAATGTGCAGGGTTTGTAGCCAGGCTGGGCAGGCGTTGTAGGGCATTGCTGACTCTTCTGTTTATTTCCCTAAACTAATTAGATGCAAAAGGGAAACTTGTGCCTTTCAATACTGAGTATAAAATCTGCATTAGTTTGGAACTGGAATAAACTGTGTACATAATTTTTGTTAAAAAAATGAGGTCTGCTCAGGTAAAACATGGAGATGAGTATATATGGCAATAAAGGTGTTAATGTCAGGAATATACAGAACCTAAGCCTTTTTTCTGATGTGTTGGTTATTATTAGAATAGGTGTAGGCCTACACAGGATGGAATGGAAAGTGCTTCTTCAAAATATAGTGACCAATTCTACATTTTAATGCTTCCTACTGTATATACACTTGTTTTTATTACAGCATAAAGTACTTTTCTGCTGCACAATCAGGAGAAATACAGTATATGCATGTGTATTTATCACATTTTTGGCTGATATACTTCTGGTGAAAATTAGGAATAGAAATAGGGCTATGAATAGTAGGGCAATGTGACAAGTAACTTAAAAAGAAGAGAGTAAGCTGCTATCTGGGACTAAACTTTGTACAAGGATATTCTTTGTAAGGATTTAAGGATAAATCTGAAACAATTCCACTAAATTTATTGGGGTGAAAAACAAAGAAAAAATTGAGGCACATAAAGCCCTGAGTCCTCGCCATTCTGGGGGAGAATTTTGGAGACTGCAATTTAGTCTTAATTCTCATCAGAATGTATGCTCAGATATAACTGTTTATAGCTGAAGTCCAAGCCCAGAACTAAAACCAGTGAGTGGCCTGAATTTATATGAATTATTTAATTACATCTGTAGTTATAAAAAAATTGGAAATAGTCTAAATTTTGAGGAAAACAACCATTATTCAAATCCCACTTTAATGTAGTTCTTGCCAATTTGCCTGCAATAACAGATGTTACTTCTCTTGACAGTTTATTGTGGCCAAACCATTTATTTCTAGCCAGAAAACTGAATAAATGACAAAAGCCACACTAGAACAAGAGATATGTTTTTGTCAATGGAAAATCTTACCTTGTAGAGACTGAAACCATCTTGACCCCAGTTCCAAAAGAAGACCAAAGATTTCTGCAGAAATACCAAGGAGTTGAAATATTTTTCCAGAAGCCATTGGGAGATGGGTACAATGAGAAGTAAGGATTTTGCAGAGGTAAAAGCAATTTCAGATCTCAGATTCATGGACAGGCTGTGACTTTCATCATCTTGATTTCTTCATTTGTGCTCAGCTGCCAGGATGCTTTTGTCTGTGCTCTGGACAGACAGGCACAGTCAAGCACCAGGGCTGACCTTCAGTGTGCCTATCTGTCTTGAGGGTCTGAAAATGAGATCCTGCCAATAGATTGCAAGAGTGACCAGAATCCTCCTGGCCAAAATGATCTGTGTAAAAGTAAGAAACCACTCTTACTCATGAGACTTTTCAGATTCCCTTTGTTGCAATTACATTCACAACATGACTGTGGACATGCTGCCAAGACTAAACTTGATGCTTGCACTATTATAGGTAAAAATGAATATAATTTTCGACAGAAAAGGAGAATAAAAAGAACATTTTCTGCCTTTACTGATGCCGTAGCAAACTACCAATTGTTCAGCCTACCATCAGCTCTATACTGCTGTGTTACATGGGAAGGAGGCAAAAGTTTCATGCACTTTGAAACCTTTAATTTCTCTGACTAAGAAACTAATTTTGCATTATTTGTAATTTTACACATTTCATGGCTTGTCACAATCTTACTTACATTTGAATGCAGTTTCTGTGTGTGTTAAATATAGCCTTTTAAAATAAGTGAAATTTCCTGTATTTTGTGTGGTGATAAAGTGCAATTGTCAAAGTAAAGGTTTTAGAAATACTAAATGACCTGCATGATAGGCCAGTGAAAATAGGAATCTTGGTGTTTCACCTCCGCGAGTGGTTTCAAGCAGTGAGTAGTCTATATTCAAGGTGTCAGCAAATACACCACAGGATGTCATGTAACAGACTTTGTTGTCTTGTTTCTCTTTGTGTCAGTTCCTAAAAGCTGGAGCCATGACTTGAGTTCAGTGTGTTCTTGGGTACTGTGTGACAGTCTTTGCCCCAAAGGACTTGTGGTCAAAGCCAATCTTACTCAGATTTTTAATTTTATTTTTTCCCCAGAATGTTATAGATAAAAATTAATTCTACTGCCAATGGTGCAAGTAGTTTCTCTTGATTTCACTGAGCATATAAAGTGAATTATTTTTTATCAGGTTTCAGAAACATTTAACCCTAAATTGCCTGATTCTATCCTACAGTTATGCATGCAAAGGATCACCAAGGACTGCAGTTTACTTGCAACATTATAGTTTAGGAACTGATGAATCAAGTTTTTCCTGCTGTATGCCAAGGCAACAGATTTTACTTTCTTTGGCACAGGAAAAATCAAGGGAAAACATTGTACAAAAATTTTTTAGTAACAAATCACTGACCATCACCAACATCATAGATAGGGGCGAGCCAACATTAAATTAATAAAACCAATCCAGACTTGCACACATTTAAGCTCAAAGATGATTCTAAGCAGCGTAACACATCTCTATTGCATGTTGCTATATCTTGTTAATGTCAGCCTGAAAACATTCCAGGCAAATCTGTTCAGAAAAAGAGCACAGTATGTACGAATCTCACTAATCTAAACAAGATGGGATGCTACTTACAGGTATGCAGTTTACAAGGCATGGAACATATGTTGAGTGAGGAAAACAAAAGAAATCGTGATCATGTAGCAATCAACCATCTGAATAAACAAGGATGCTGTGGACAAATGTCTTTCACTACTTAAATGATCACCTGCATTTTCAAAAAGCTTTATTAATGTATTTAATTGCTTTTTTGCCTCTAATGCCATTGTTTTATGTTCAGCTGAAGTACTACTCAATATAGTTCATGCAGGCAACAAGCAATAGTCTTAATAAACTAATAAAAAAGTCTTAATAGACTGTAACTATAACAAAGTATCTTGATGAAGAAACCCCAATACTCCTAACTCTCCAAATCCAACCTGATTGTAACAGTATGTTTGCCAGCTGTTCACATGGGAATGGGCCAGAATTCTTCATTTAAAATAATACCTAATTAATATTTTCCTGCAACAGATGTCAAGTTGTTTTTTTTAGACCTGAATGCTTATAACTTTCATCTTGTACTAAACATGTCCTCAGAACCCCAATTTTGACCTCTGTTTTAGTACAACCCAACCAGAACTTGCCATAAAGGAATAGCTGTGAAACACCCTGGTGTTCAGATGTGCAAAAGTCAGAGTAGGCAGTAGCTCTGGGGGCTGGAGCTGTGCCCCGGGGCTGCTGAGGGGTGTGTAACACAAACCCGGGTCACAGCTGGTCACTTGCCTGCCCTGCACTGATCTGCCTCTGTGACATCCCAGGGTCTTAGGGCATCAGGAGGCCAAGGGCACAAAACTGTGGTGACGGTTTTTCCTCGGTTTTGTCCATTTCTGGGCCAGTTAGTTCTGCCTGTACACTCCTATGGCTTTTATACCACTCGTGTTCCTGATCAGCGCCTGCCGAGGCTGTCTGCAAGCCCATGTTGTAGCCAGGCACAGCAAAGTGAGTCAGCTGCAGCCTGCATGGCAGCGATGAGCTGTGTCTCAGCAGAGCTGCTGACGGGTCCCAGACCTCCCACTGCAGGTAGTTTTGTTCTGTAGTCAGGAGAATTTGCTACAATTCACCCACCCCCGGTGATTTCCCTGGCTGCCCCAGCTCCCTGTGCCCAGCTGCCATGCGGGCACTCCAAGGCTGGCACTGGCAGCGCTGCTCAGGATCAGGTCAGGGCCCTGTTTGGGCTTGGCTTGCCAGGGACTGCCACAGTGCTGGCACAGCCATGACATCATGTGCCCTTCTACCAAAGCCACAGCTATGCAAGGTGCATGGAGAATTATTTACAGGGGCGTCTGAGGAGTTTTACAGAGAAGCCCCATTTTACAGACTCAGAGAGATAAAAACCGCACCCAACCATAAGAGATATGACAAGGAAAGTGAAAGAGATGAAAACTGGAGAGACAGAGAGTGCAGTAATAGGAAGGCAGCTCTGAAATGCGGCATGGTTTTGTTTTCTCTGTCATCTCATCTGCTGTCTAACCTGTAGTTCTTCCAAACAGAAATAAAATACAACTTAGCTTGTGGAAGTACAAAGAGCAAGTCTGGAGTTGGATATGACCCACTTTGTATAGGGTCCAAAATTCTAGGGGTAACAGCGTAAGCCACAGAGTGATGGATTGGAGACAAGCACAGAGGTGGGCATAGAAGGATGCTCAGCAGGGCAGGCTTGATATTTTTAAAACAAAGTGCAGTAAAAAAGGCACATGTACGCGTCTGTATGCAGAAAACTGACCTTACCTCCAAAACACGGCCAAACTGAATTTTGCAGGTGTGACCATAAATTTAAAAGGAAAGACTTGTATATTCCTTCTCTCGTATATTCTCCTTCTATTTTCACCTGTGAGAGGGAGGTGAAACAGAAGTGGAGTTAACGCATCTTGTAGCAGGAGCAGACGATACTTCTACAGCTGACAGCACTGGCTAAGGCTGATGTCGATGAACACGCTTTGGTGTTTTGCTGATGCTTTTAAATATTCTAGGGGCAGATGCTAAAATATTTGAAACAAATGACATGGAGAAATGGCATGGAGAAACCAACCTTTGGAGTGCACAATCTATAGGGATATTTGAAAAACTCATTTCTGGAGTCCAAAGTCTCTCCAATCAAGACATTAAAAAAGTGCTCTGATCAGGAAATAGTATTTTTCTTTGTTTAGGGCTTCCCAGCTTTTGTTTGCTTATAACATGCAGAAGTATAATAAAAAACAGTTTAGCATATACCAAGATGCTTTAAAATTTGGCATAAAAATATAAACTATTTACCTTCTTTAGAGAACTTACTTACTTTTAGAAGCTCTCCCTTCCCTCCTCCCCCAGTATATAAGAATGCATGGGGAGAATGCAAAAAATGAAAACTGTGTGATGATGGGATAGCTTGCTTGACATTTCTCAACAAAAAACTGAGTTCTTGATTTCAGGCTATTTTTCTAGCCTGAATGAATTTTCATGGTTACATCGTAAACCCTTGAAAATCACAGTTTATAGGGAAATGGGTGATACAACCTTAGTTATAATACATAATGAGCTGCCATTCTAAAAAAAAATTGTTAACTCCTTCTGGGAACTTGTGTCTATATTGTGATGTTCATGCACCATCTGTTTGGTTATATTAAAAAAAAACCGTGATGATGAAACATGTATAGTCTAAGTGTCAGTTTGGATTAAGTGATCAGCTCCATGAACTACAAACACAGACACACACCTACGCAGCTAATCAATCTAGACTTCATTTGTCAGTTCAGTGCATATCATTTGCAGAGGAGAGAACAAATTCATATGTTCAGCGTGGTTAACTTTGCAATGAGGAGGCTTTTCCTGATCTATATGTTTTCCCTGGGTTATAAATCTGTTTTGGTAACAAAGTTTGAAACGGGAGTCAAACTCACAGGAATGCTGATGTTGGCTTAGAAATCATGACTTTTGGGATGTAAAGACTTGGAAAACTTATTAATTAGTCTCTAGACTCCTTAAAACCACAGGCAGGATTTTCACAAATTAGCAGACGTCTAAGGGTGGGACTTTGAACAAAATTAGCAATTATTTTGACAAGCAAACACTTTGAGCAGGTAGGTAATAGGGTCCGCCCTCTGACACCATGGTGTGGATCAGGCTGGAGCCACGGGGCTGAGCAGTTCCCTGGCTTTCGTTGCTACACTTTCACTGCACACACACTCAGCACTTGTAGGTCACAAAGCCAGCAAGACTGCAGGTACAAGGAAATTTTATTGGTTTAGTACAGCTATCAAAAGTTATTGGCCAAAGAAATCTCAGCAGGTGGGAATGGATCTGTTGGAATTACTGGCTGAAAAAAAGCAGAAAGGGTCTTCCTCCTCCCAACTCTGCAGCTGAGGAATGAGTGAAGCATAGGGATTTCAGTTAAAGTTAATGCCGTGTTAGCTGATGCACAGGCAGCTTCAATTCTCTTTAATTAGTGCAGCATTAAGTGACAAAGTATTTAATCAGCAAGCTAACAAGTGCAGCAGCTGATTGCTCTGTGCATGCACTTGTGTGGGGGCGTGACTGAAAAAAGTAAATAAAATTACTTTCCTTGCTTTAAATGAAATGGGATCCCTAATTTTATTATAGCTGCAATCGGTTTAGAGGCATGATAGAGCAATAAAAATTGATTCTATCCTGTTTTATTCCTTTAACAAAGTATTTCATTTAAAAAGCTAATACTGTAATTTAACCATTTAGCTTCTTGAGGTATGAATTTAGGCCTTATTTCCACAGTGTCTCTGTCAAGGGAATGGTCCAGCAGTCTTATCTTGATGTTGTACTCTTGCATCTAAAGCACACGTATTTCTATTTGCCATTGATCAGATTGAAGATTGAGCCCTCTTTTCTTAGAAAGGTCTAGAAATCATGACCCAAGTACATAAGCTTATTAACTTTCCGTATTGCAATTCATTACATCAAGGTCTTAAGATAAATACTGTGAAAACCCTCTAACTGCTGCAAGCCACTTACTGGCTTAGTAATGCAGATTACCATCAGCATGTCACCCTGCACTACACTCTGCTGGGTTCCTGTTGAATAAGGTGCAATTCAGGATTTCTGTCTTAGATCCAAAGCCCTTTGCAGTTACCTGTGAGATTGTCACTCTAATGTACTAAACCAAAACTGCATGAACTGGCAGAGGGTGGTTTGTGTGGTCCTTTATTGCCCCTGAGCTCATGGATCTCACACACATGAGCTGGAAATGGCCTGTGTACCTGTTCACTTTCAGACTCAGAACTTCCAGTTCCAAGAGGAATTATTGCCATACCTGATGCTCCAGGCACAGCTGGGACTCCATGCGTCAGGTACCCATCAGTCAGAAAGGCAAACCTTATCCTAAGCAATTTCTGAAACTAAATCAGACAGGAGGCAATGGAGATAGGTGGAGGAGCTCAGAGAAATAGTGAGTCTGTATTAATTTATGTGAGCATTACTGTGAGAGCAGTAAAAACTCAAATGGGCTTTGAAGTAAATGAACCAACTATTTTAGTATTAGCTAACTACTTTACCTATTTGAGAACTTCCTTTTAGTAAGTCTCTAAGCAGGGGAAAAGAGACTTTTCAATTAATTGATAAAAAACATGAGTCACAAATGCAAAGTGACCCCTTGTAGCTGAGTGGCAAAAATCCTAAATATTCATTGAGATTTTTGTCATTGGTTTCAAAGAGCTCACAATTTCAGCTACAATCGATAATTTATAGTAGGGGCCATCCCAGAAACACTATTTGAGCCCAGCACTGGGGGCTGAAATAACTCAGATGAAAAGGCTGAAGTAGCTCTGATGTGATTAGGTGGTTTGTAGAGGAGAGCTGTGCAGAGCACACCACAATCCAGCCCTGGGAGCAGGGGAGAGTGGCACATGCCCACAGCTCCACGCCTGAGGCAGTGGAAGTCATCAAAAATCTGTAGTGTTTTCTCCACTCTTTATCAACAGCAGCACTCCTGGGAACTTTGTTTTTTGAGTTTACAGTAGAGTGCTGAGAGAGGTTAGCTTGAGAAGACAGACATAGAAAACAGCCTCTTGAATATGAAGTTGACAGGTTTTATTTAGAAAGCTGGCATATGCACTGGCTGCATTCATATCTGCAGTGTTCCCCAAGCTGACAGGCAATCTAGAGTATGGTGTATATTAAAGAGAAGTACTTTTGAACTCAGATTTTGGTTCCCTTCATCCAATTCCTGTAACTGAACATTTTTAGACAACTACTGGTTTTGTTTTTCAGTAAAGACTACATGGCTTTTTTATTTTTAACAACTCACTGAAAAAAATTGTCTAGTAGCATAAGTCTGGCTGCTTAGTTAGGCAATTTTACTTGCATTTTTTTCAATGCAAATATACCATCGGAGTTGATCATAAAGCCCTGCCTGAAGAGAGTATAGGTATGCATGACAAAGTTTTATATGGTTTTAATTTAATCTCTGAAATAATGTCCACCAAGTAGAATACTTGATATAACTACATAAACAGTATCAACATAACCAGAATTCCTTTGAATTTCTCAGTGACATTAGGAGGATGGGTTGATGCTGCAGGTTTTCTTGGGCTGAAGCCTCTTCTCTGAGATGACAAAGTAAATGGCCTGTTCATGGGACCTAATGCTGAGTTATGTTCCCTCATACACAAAGAAATATATGTATAAAAAGTACATGGTTGCTCATCCATATGCTATCGACCTCGGTTCAAGTCTTGACTCAAGAAAATGTCTTTGGGAGAGCACTTAAACACAATAGCTGTGTTTACAGGCTTTCCTCAGGGGAGGTGGGCTGTGGAACATGTGCAAGTTCTTTCTTCAACTAAGATTAAAGAAGATTTATGTAGTACTGTTTGTAAATCTTCCAGAATGGGAAAAACCAGTAAACATCAAAAAACCTGCTAGACATAATTGTTGAAGTGTATTGGTCCAGAGTCAAGGTGTTGCTAGATCTCTGTAATGAAGACTATTAGGCTGTACTTTAAATGTTGCATTTTAATCAATTTCTTGCAGTTATTAGAGAGGGAGTTCCCGCACAAGTCTTGCCTTGTGCGTAGAAGTGTTATTGAAGAACTCTACTATGTAATTTCTTAACCTTCCCATGCAAATTCTGATTGCATAGAGAGCACACCAACACCATTGTGATGCCCCATCATGATCCTAGAACAAGAGGACTAGCTGCTGGGAAAGATGTAGATCCTGGGAAAGAAGCTGAACAGTTCTGTGGATTAAATGGATCCCAATGGTTAAAAATTATCAACTATTTTAGAGTTAGTATGAAATGACTTTTTAAAAGTAGCAAACAGAGAAGCCCTCTGCAACTTTCAAATTAAACCAATCTCAGAGATGGCTCAAAAAAAAAAAAAGAAGTTTAAATTCTATTATGCAAGTTAAAACAATTTAGGTTTTGCATTAAACTGTGTAATATTTTCTTTCTTGGACTTATACAGACTTATCAATATATCCCACGAGTTTTACAGTTCTCTTACAGATCTTCATTATAGTGATTCAGTAATTGCAAGTATGAAAAGAACAGAAAATAGGCATATGACAAAAATGAATTATTAGGATTTCTGCCAGAGTGGGGGCTTAATGTATGTAAGTTCTCTCACATGGAAATAAGCCCAGGTGTTAATGGTTTTTAGCTCAGGAGATGACAAGACCTGAAATCTGGCACCAGAGTGACTCACTCAGTGGGCAGCTGGAGGTGATTTTTCTGTGACCAATCAGACCATTTCCCAAGTAATATCAGGGAACTCTCAAGGCAGGTGTTGCTGATTCCGAGATTTTAAGATTAGCTCTTAAAAAAGCAAACAGTTTACTCTCTCTTTCCCCCACAGCCCCCAAAACCAAGCAACTTGAAAAAGGGTTATGTAGTCCTTTGGAATATAAAGTGTTTTGGCTTCTGGATGTAGCTAAGAAGGCTGAATAGCTGGAGGAATTACAGAAAGCTGATTGTTTATTGACTGGTAAGTGAAATGAACTTGTGGTTTTAATCCAAACCTCACAAATGTGTTTAGATAATAAATCCCTTAGCTATTGCTACTTCTACTTTACTAATCTTAAGAGAATGTTCCCTGGAAATGTTGTCTGGGACTGAAGCTAAAATACAGAAAATAAGGGTCAGGGATCACACTGTCAAGAAGGTTTCCTTTTTCATCTGTCCATTAAATGCTGCTTCTCTTTATAGTTAAAGATTGCTAATAGTAAAATGATGCTCGTGAGGGAGGATGCTACTTCATGGTATGAAAAGTCTTAAATGCCCTTCTGGTAACATGAAGAGTTATTCCCTGACTGGAGACCAGAGCTTCTGGAGAGCCCTGGACTAGGAGGGAAAGTGTTGGCAGTGTTTTGCCTGTTAACAATATAAATACTGCATCTGTTTTCTGCAGACTGAGTTCTGGCTGGACTACCTGTGCAGCTCTGTGTCATCGCAGTGGTTTCATGACACTGCCTGCTGTGCAAACCCTGGAGCTGGTTTCTACTGAAAACTAAATACAGCAACCCAGGGAGCATAGATGCACATAGAAGTGAGAAGTACAAATGGAAGTGAAAATTTCAGAGTGATCCTTTCCTAGATTTTTAAGGCTCTTGATGTACTACACTGGTTTGTAGGAAATATTTTTAGTAAATACTTGTTTTTCCTTAGTTAAAATGAAATATTTAACATAGCAGGTTTTCCATGTACGTGGACAAAAGGGAGTAAACAAAGAGGAGCAAGGACAGGGAAAGGGGAGAAAAGAGAATCTCTGAAGAAGCTGAGGAGCTTTCCAAAGAACAAATAGTATGATCTACTTTGTGGCTAAACTGATTAGCTCTCTTATAATCACATCTCAGCTGATGAACTTTGTGATCTTTCTCTGTAGAGCCCTCTATGGCTGTTCTATTTCATTCCATAAGAAGATTAGGGAGGTAATCCTGAAGCTCCACAAAACCACCTGTTGTTTGGGCTGCTGTATAATACGGCTTTTGAGGCAATCCTTTGACAGTTCAGAAGTAGGATTGTGAGTACGCTCAGTTATTTGTGTACCTGCTGGTTCCAGCCTCTGTGTGCTGCGTGGCACTCTGTGCCGCGTTTCCAACAGCATAAATAGCTGCCCCTTCGGAAAACCGGACCCAATCAACCTACCCTCTCTCCTGCCTTCCCTTCCCAGGGGACCATTTCTGTCTGCAGCAATGCTGCTTTCATTGCTGTAATGACATTTGCAGAGAGTCTGTCTCTTTACCATCTGGCTGTTCTAGGGTTTAAAATGCACCAGGTGTTGGTAAATTCATCCACTTCATCAGGAAGGGTGCCTTGCAGCATGTCTAGAACAGAATTATTAAAGAAAACAACATATAACCTAAAAATGGAAAAACGCATTGGAAAGAGAGAGGTAAATGCAGGAAAGCCAGTCAGCTGCAGGTTGAGCTATAAACAACAGCCGTGCCAGAACTGGGTCAAAATCCTTGTTCTACATAATCTGCTGGGACACAATGGTAACTGTTCAGGCTGGGATGTTTTCCTGTAAGCCACCCTGTCTGACCATCCTACTGAAAATGTCACTTACTACAAGTGAAATTCCTAAATTTAAACCCACATCCCTAACTCCAGGGGAATGTAGGAACTTTCTTTTTTTCCTCTGAAGAGTTCAGAAACCTGTGATGATAGAATGTAAGATATGAGTTAAATATTCCAGGTTTCCTGTTTTTCTGCTCTGTCAGTGCTAAGGACACAGTCTAACAATATGTTAAGCTGGTGCTTAATTCTAAGCACCTTAATGATCTGATAGTAGTAGTTAGTAGTGTGGCTGTTTGTCTGCTTTGATTTAAAGACTTCCTTAAATGCATTGCTGACTTTGGCCTTCTCCCACCACAGGTTAATACATTGTGATTAAAAATGGATAAGTGTAGTCATATCATCGTCCACAAAATTGTCTTTGTCAATCCATTAAAATAAGATTCCTCTCATCAGTATGTTTATTCTTTTCCATCTCCCCCCTAATGAAGCCTGTGAGGGGAGGAAAAATAATTTTCAAATTATAAATCTTATTATCAGTGATAGAGGTATTTCAGGCAAAGGTCTTAAGGTCTTACATTTAGTGTCTTTTTATGTGAAAATAGAGGACAGACATTCAAGTAGCTCTCTGATGTCCTGCTTGCACATCTGTCTTTCATAGCCTAAAACAGTGTGTTTTGGTCAGAGGGTTTTCCAGCATCTGGAAAATGTCTCCTGGGAGTAAGAGTTGCACACTGCTCGTGCCCTTCCTTTGGGCCATGATGACGAGAGCTACAGCTGTGTGCTGCAGTTTGATTACAAACACAAGATTTTGTGAGCCGTGAGTGCTGAGACAATCATGCAACGATGTGTCAGTGCTTTTCTGACTGTGGAAATCTGATTACTTTTTTTAAAAAAAAAACCGTAAACACATGGCTGTTGTGTTTGATTAATCTGCTTCTTCACATTCCCTGGCAAGGAATGAAGGGGTCACCAGACTTGAGCATAGATAAGTCACTTCTAGTTGCCCTTCAATTTGATCTCAGTAATCACCATTAATGTTGGTGCAGCTTAATTGAATGTTTTGTATTGCAAAATGGATCTGTATGGTTAGCACTTTTCATGCTTAAAATGGCTCAGTAGAAAAAGAATTATCTGAAAAATGTTTTTGACAGGGTGTCTTAAGAGCCAGAGTGAGAGACTAAAACAAAAGATTACTGTTGTGAGAATCAATTTTAGCAGTGGTGCTAAGGGTAGATGGAAAATGGATTAATCATCCTATTCCTGACAGTGCAGGGCAGAGAGGGTTAATAATAGGAGTTTTCTTTAACAGTGCTCTTCTGGCCAAGGAAGCTCAAGGTAACCAAATGTAGGGATATGGTTTTACTGACAATTTATTCATCAAGGCATTGATTGTTTCCTGCCATTCAGCTTGAAGACAGGTTGTTGAGTAAAGAAGTGTCTAATTAAAATTCCTTTGTGGTGTGATTCCCCTAGAAACACACCAAATCAACAGTTGAGACAGCAGGAGAACTTAAAAATACTGTTTTCCAGTGTTTCAAAGTACCTGTTTTGCATGATCAGTTTAGAAGCCTGATTCTGGAGGTTTGTCCTTCAATGTAGCTGCCCTGTGAAGTTTCAAGGCAGGCACATGACTCTGCATTCTTTTTTGCTTTTGGCTAATGGCTTTGTATTTTCTAATGACAACTTGCAGGGAGAGAGCCCGAATAAACTGGACCTCCCTCAAGAGAAACAAATGAGGGAATTCACTCTAGTTTTGACTGAGAAGGTGAATGTGAGTTGTGGATGGCTTCTTTTCTTCCTCAGAAATTCATGCATGAACTTTGGAATAGAAAGGAGCTTACCTGTTTTAGCTCTCTAAAGGGTACAGGATATGAGAGAGAAAAAACGCTTTTTTTTGCTTGTAGCGGTTATGTGAACAGCAGCATTTAAACATTGAAATCTCTCCCACTCCAGGAAGTCAGCATGCTATAGTTCAACCTTGTGGTTGCTCCCATTGTACTGATAGTAATTTTTTGCCCAATGGTTTCTATAAGCCCAATATTCTCTATATTGAAGATATCTTCTCTTTACCCAAAGAATTCCCCAGCGTTCTTATCTCCCAAAGGAAGTGTTAGACAAACTAGGCTGGCACACAATAGTAAAATCCCAAATGTTTCATATGAAGAGCACTTCTAAAATGTAAATTAATGCTCAGCAAGTGCAACTTTTTGTCTTTTATAACTCTCTATTGCTATCTTTTAATCTGTAAGACAGTAAATAAAACCTTTTCCTAGTAGAGATCTCTAAATTGTATCTTGCAGAATTGTGGAACAGTTGAGTGGCATTATATTCCAAAGTACTGAGATACAGCTACAAAACCCTCGCAGGAGACAGAGTTGTAGTGTGTGTGTGTATATAAAGCACTAAAGAAAAGTTGACTTTTCCCCCATGAATTACTAGTTCCTATTCTTTAGCTGGCAATGGCCATAGTTTTTATTGCAATGAAATATAGGGATAATGACCCAGAGGTGCAAAGTGATTATAACACCATTTAATTCAGGTATTTGCATATTCCAGATGATAAAGGGATTAAATGATACTTCTTTCAGATCAGTATAAAAGGGTCTTTCAATATTGTGATCATTAATTCTAGATTTTACATAAAATACTTGTAAATTAAGCAATTTTTTTCATGTCTAGGTATTTCTAGAAGCTGTGACTGCAGTGTCATTGAAGTGTTCATTGGAAATAGGGGGGGGAAAAGAGTTGTATGACTTGAGACAGTGAGAAAAGTCAAAAAGTCACCTCTTAGAGAAACAAGGCCTGGACAGATGAAGAAAATAAGTTGCTGGATACTTTCTTATTAAAGTGTTTGGCTGTGGAAAATCTGTATTCCTTAACAGGATCATTTCTAATTACTTTGTTGTAATACTTTCATGAGGATCCAAGTTGAGCACAAACTGCAATCCGTCAGATTGTACAGGGGCTCTGATAAAAGGTAGCAGACAGCATGGTCACTGTCACGCAGTGCTATGCATAGACCTGCTGTTTTCTTTTACTTAGAGAAGATGTAGTAAATCTCCCCTGGAGCATAAGTGAGATAGAGAAGAGTAAGTCGCAGGAAAGATCTGGAATTATCCAAGTATCTAGTACTATTTTCTTAATGGAAGATGGACTTCAGTCCCAAAAGCGGCAAACAAATCATTTGACTACATTTGGTAAGAACATGAATAGTTCTGTGGTGTGATTTATCATGTGCCATTGAAAGCAATTTTGGTTTAATCAGAAATCATAGAAAATACGTAATTAAAAAGTTCTCAAAATGTATGGGTTAAAAATGTCACTTAGTATTGGTTTGTTACAGCTTCATTTGTCTATTCTGTACTTGGAGCTGTATGGCAGGGCACAATCACATGTACAGTGCAGTGATTTATAGAGCTGAGAGCAGACACTAATGAGAAAAAGCTTTTAAAATAAAGACTTCTATTATATCATTTATGTAGCTATGGCCATAAAGATTTAAAAAAAAACCTGAACAGATAGTTTCTAGGCTTAAATGTGAAAGTGTCCAAGCTTATACCCTTATGGATATAAGAATTATAGTAGGAAAAGAGCTGACAATAAATTTAAAGGGTGGCTATATCTTGCAAAGTGGCACTTCAAAACTTGTATTAATTCTAGAAGCTGAAGTCAAACTTGCATTTTTCCTTCCTTCTTTATGCAATGAGGAGTTTGGACTTCAGCTACTGTTGGGTTTTTGTATTGTAGATGAACAAATACCTCTTGCATACACTATAGAGACACTGGTTGGAGACAAGCCTGCTATTTAATACAATACAGGCAAAAAAGTTTGTAATAAATAATTTATCTAAGGAATTTTTGTGGTAGTGAAGGTGATGCCCAACTCTGTCTGGTACAAGTCAGCAATGCTGACCCTAAAAGCTCAGGGCTGACTTGCATCTGCTGCCAGGTGACAGAGTTCATCATCTGACTTGTAGCATCAGCTCTTGCTCCTGTCTACTAGTTGGCACTGCCAACCTGGAACACAGCTCTGCACACAAATAAGAAACTGTGGAGGGAATGCTGCTGCCTACTTGTCCCAAGTTACGTGGACCTTCTGCCATGCCTGTCTTCTGCAGTGAGCTATCTTTGCTGCTGTTAGCAGTTGTGTCTCTGTCAGAAAGTCCTGCTTGTGCTTTTGAGTTGAAAAAGGTTTTGCTAATGGCAAAAGGTTAAGGGAAGAAGGAAAAATGATAAATAACATTTCTAGTAGATAACTTCAGAAGCAAACAAAATCTTATGGGAGAGTTGAATGATCGATTGTCTAGGTACTTTGATGTACAAATAGGTTCCCAGTTCTTGAATCCGAGTTTACCAAGGCATGTAATGTTAAGTATGTTTGGACTTTTTTCTGACTGACATCTAATAAGTGGCTCAATAATACTCTATTGTTACCAGACAACTGTTCTTAAGGATATTGTGGGGCACTATATGCATTTCATACAGCTTCCATAAGTAATGCTGCAAACATTACAATGCTATTCCATCCAGGAGCTCAGAGCAGAGCCAACTTGGGATCCCCGTCCAAGAGGAACTTGAATGATGGTAAGTGAACATCTATATATTACAGAAGCTTCTACTATACTTGCTGAAAAATTCTTAAAAACCCTCCAAAACCAAAACAAAACCAAAAAAAATGAACTTGTTCAAGGACTAGTGGACTCTCAAACATGGATTTTATTTGTAAAGGATGGGAGTTTCTTTTTTTCTTTCTTTGCTTTTAGCAGCAGAATTGAGGAAGCTATGTGTGACACCATAGTAAATGTTCTCTGTAAACCAGGAACAGGACAGATTTATAAAGCTCGCTCCTTCCTGTGGAGTTGGTAGAGAGCCTGTAGGGTGGATGGGCCTTCCTTTTGGGGCAATGCTTCCTTTCACTAGAAGCTGTACAGGGGCCCAGTTACATATCCTTGTGAGGGCTGCCTCACCACCTGGGAAAGACCTTGCCTGCCTCCCCATGTAAGTTCTCTGTGGAAATCACAGCTGAGGAGAGAAACAGCTAAGTCTGTTGCCCAGCCCAGAAGCCTGAGCCAGGCTGGAGACCAGTGCTGTGTGGTGTGGATGATGAATGACTGCTAGTAAAAACCATTGCCTTGTTCACGTCCAAAAATATGTAAATCTTATTTTGGCTCTGTATTTCTGAGGCAAGTAGTTACGAAGGATGTTCAGAAACAGTCTGTCAAACCGACTGCATGAGGAGGAGCTATTGCATTCCCAAGTACAACCTCTAACATTTTGGAACCTTGGGAGCTGCTTCAGCCATGAGGGCTGTTTTGTGTGGTATAAAGTCTAGTGTGAGTCCATTGTATTATATAGTATGGGTGGGCTTTTACAAGGATATTAGTGGAAATAGTGATGTTAATATACCTGTTAGTTCACGTACCTAATGAATTGCAAATTCTTCTAATTATGAAGTAATTTTTATTTTTAAGAGCTTTTCATTCCTGAACAATAGTCAGTCTTAGTGGAAGCTACTGTGAGACTTTTCAGCCAATTAATAAAAAATGCAGTATCTCCAGAATGCATGATATTTGCTTGGCTTTTGTTAGATTAATAATTTAGTAAATATAGTTGAGTGTGTTTAATGCAATTTTCTCCTCTTTAACTTTAAAATGTTCTTGTTGGTAAAAGAAAAATCACTTTTATTTGTGCTTTCATGAAAACAATCCAATTTTCCCTCATTTCAGTATGATCTAATGCTGCAGCCAAATGGGGGGATGGAGGGGAAGGGTTGAGCAGCCAGATTAATCAAGCATTGCTGTCAAGTTTGAATGGCCAGTGCAAATTAAATGCTTTTCGTAGCTTACATCTTTGTAAGCTCTTTGCATATCACCATAACTTTAACCAAAGAAAGCCAGGTGGCAGTGCTGTGGCAAAGCAGGCAGTAGAGAGGTCTGGAAGCACAGGTGAGGCGTGAGGACAGCTGGAGAAGCAGAGCCCGTTCTTGCTTTGCCTGCCCCGTGGACACAGCAGAAGCGCAGTGTTTGATGGGCTGGGATTTGCTCCTCTGCTGCTCAGTGCCCAGTGTGGGGTCAGTGGGATTTCAGGTCCTGCTGTGCTGACAGCTAGATGTACCTGTAGCTCTTAGTGATTTCTCCTGGCCTGCTGCCCTTTCCCTCTTCCAAATGGTGCTCCTTCACTGTGTGCTCATACTATTAGCGCCACAAAACAGGGCAAGTCCCCAGTTGCTCCATGCACAATCCCCGAGGCTATGAAGGGTTGATGCGCGCTGTTGTGGCTGCCAGCAGGTCTCTCACACGACTCAGTCAGCTCTGATCCAGAGCAGATCATGTCATGGAAAAGGGAGGAAGGACATGGCCATCCACCAAGCAATATATTAAACAGGTCTGCTGCTTTCTGCTGCAAATAGAAACAAGCGGTAAGGAGAGAAACATGGGCACTACTTTGAGCATTAGCAGTGGTTTGTAGTGGAGGATGCTGCCTCTTGTCCCCTGGAGACTGCCCAGCACATGATCTGCTGCTATGGGCTGTATGCTCAGCAGCCAAAAATTGTCTCTCGGGGAGCAGATATTAAGTATTTTTGCCTAATTCTCCAGAAGTTCTATTAGAAATTGGGACCAGGAATTGCACCACCTGGTATGAAAATTTTATGTTAAGTAGTTCAAATGCTTAGTCCAAAAAAAATAAAAGCTCTTGTCCTTTTACAATTGGAATACAGAGCAGAATGTTCAGGTAAAAATAATTTATGATAGTAATTATGGTATAACCCAACTTTTCAGCAGCTAGTTGCTTAGATTCCTCCTTTTCAACTCCACACTTATGAAACCTGTAGGGAAATCACTGTAAGAAATACCCCTTCTGCCTGCTATATTCTTCAATAAATAGGATGTTGTATGTGAATGCTTAAATGTGTAATGAAAAAAGGATCTCATATGCAATGATCTGGAGTATCAAGAGGTCAACCAGTTTTCTGAAACTAAGTCTGATCTTTACTGGCAACATCTAATATTAATTACTACAGCTCACACCTTTCCCCATTAAAATCTGAACATTTATACAAATAATTTTGAGACATCTAATAGCTCGACAGCTTTAATTTTTTTCACTGTGTGCATTTCATTTTCTTTAACCACAAGAAAACTGAACTTCTATTTATTATGGGAAAAATTGATTCAGAATAAATCCTGACAGTTTGAGTTACTTCTGAGCTTTTGTATTTAATGGAAACACAGTATGAAATCCCTTTCTATGCTCCCTGTGTGGGAAGGGAGGATTTGACAGTAGGAGAGCAGATATCACCACTAATAAAAGTGACTGCATGGCAGGGTGGGACTGACATGTTGTGTAGTCATTTTGCTTCGGGGCCCTTCGCCACAGGGAAGCACCAGTACCATCACAGCACACTGGTACTTGAGTGCAGAGAACCAAGAGCAGCTCCAGCAGGCAGCGTTAGTTGTGATGAGCACGCCAGATTGCTGGCATTGCTGCCTTTACACCAGGGATTTCTGCAGACCACAGGTAGTCAATAGATGATCAGATGTCCCTTCCCCAACCATCTTGTGAAATCTCCAGGCAAACTGAAGCCTGTACTGTAGATGCAGATGCTGCAATCAGAAGACAAGCCTTGTCTGGTTGAGCTCTTCCTTGTTGCCACAATAACTTTGCAGAGGAGCAGTCCTTGAGGTCTGGTCTGGTGCTTGCTGGACTTTGGCTGAAATGCTCAGCGTGGTGTGACAAGCATGGATGCCAACTGGATCATGTATTTATTGCTGCAAAACTGGAAAATGGTCATCAACTCATTCCATACCAGGTACTGGACACATACCAACTGAATAGAAAGGCATAAACTTGGTATGGGATTCTTTTTAAAATAAAGAAGCTATCTTGTAATCCTTAAGAAACAAAGCATAAATGACATTCTGGCTACTGAAGAAAGCTAGGTAAGGACACTGTTAGGCCCCAAGGAAATTCCTTATAGGAGAACAGTTACTGCAGCAGAGTTCAGAAATGGTAGGGAGATGCTCAGCAGCAAGGAGAGAGTGCAGAGTGGGTTAGCAGTCCTTGATAGGACTGTGACTATTAAATAGTAATTTCTGCCATTGCTTGCTTGTCTACCTTGTTTTTTCACTTTGATCCAGCATGAATAGTAGCTTAATAACTGCTTTTGTATTGGTAGTCCCCTGGCACAGGAGTACTATCAGGCTGGATAAACTGTAAGAAATTCTGGACTCCTGAAGCAGAGGTGACTCTAACCTCAGGTGCTGAAGCTCAGTCCCTGCCCCAATGTCTTTTGCAACTCTGCTCTTGCTGCCAAGGGGGGGATTTCTCCTCATCCCTTCTCTGGCACTTTTCAGTCTTTAAGCTTGTTTTATAAATCATGGACGTTGTAATCATGTATATCTAAGCTGTCTAGAGTTCAGGCTCTTGTGCAAGGATATTATTGCTTGACAGAGGGAGAAATCCTTCATAGTCCTTATCCTGCACTAACATAAGATAGTGAGCAGGAAATGGTCTGATAGTTAAAGCAGATGGTTTCTCTGCAGAAACTGTCTGTGGCTTGTGTTCTCTGTAACTTTTTTTAGTGAGACAAACCAGCTTTCCTGATATGACAGCTTCATTGCTGTGCCTTGTGGAAACATGCTGCCACTTATACTAATTTTACCTTGTAAGAATATGAGAGCACAGTGGTAAAGCAAAAAAGTCAATGTTGCTATGATTTGAGAGATTTTTTTTATAATTTTTTTTTGTGGCATAAATGGTTGCCAATAGAGGGAAGCAATTTGTTAAACTATGCAGAGAACAATAGCATTAAAATATAGATGTGTTCCTGCTTTTCCTGATTTTTACATAGCTATGCCATGAGCCAATGCAATTGCTAAAAGACCACTCTCCGTAAGGGCTGTTCTACAGCTATGTGGTTTGTAAATGACAACAGTTAGAGGAAAAATAATAAAGAAAAAGTTATCCCAGAAGACTGCACTCGCAGGGTTTAGAGTCTGAAACAGGGTGTGTGTAAATGAATGTAGGGCACTGGTGTTGACAAAGGCCAGGGACTGCTGCTAACAGGGCTGGGGACCTGGGGGATGTAGGAGTGTGCCAGCCTTCCAGAGAGTGGGGGAACCAAGGAGGTGGTGACACATCTGCCCTTGGTTTGTCAGACCGAGGGAAAGGGGGGCGCTTCTGCCTTTCCTTGGAGGTATAATGGAGGAGGAGCATACTGATTCCCAGGGTCTTCTCTGACTGGTGCATCATAACTTTGTAGATTGCAGATGAAAACATGATCATTGGCTCCTTTCAGGCCATACTGACTTCCACTGAATATATCCAAAGGTTTCAGATTAGAGCCTGTGTGACACTGAGGTCTGTCTTCCTATGGTGCTATCAACGCTGCCTTGCAAAGATGCCAGGCACTGTCTGTGTTTGCTGGGAAGGGGTCATGGTGCTATCTGATTACCTTCATGCTTGTTCTTAGAGTTATCCTTTTTTGGAGTGATTTGAGGTCTCTGAAGGTCAAAGTACAGGAACTAAAACTAATAATCACCTATAACAATTCAGAAACGATCTCTGGAAATGGATTTGTCTTCACCATATTAACTGTTGGAGTAAAATAAGAATTCTTAAATGATTCTGCCTTCATCATTCACATTTCAGCTCTTTGAGGCTGAACTCATTGATTTTAAATTAATGTCCCAAGACACTTCCTTCAGTTTCCTAACTCTGTATTAAGGCTCTAAATGACAAGTTGATGGCATCATGATAATTTTTTAAATGTAATAAACGATGAAGACATTAACACATGACTCAACAGGAGTACGTGACTTTAGACCAAAGAGAATGGGTTTTCAAAGAAAAAAGTTCTTACTCAAAAACATATCTTCAACAATAGCAGGGAAAATACAGAAAATTACTGTCAAAGTAAATTGCATTTTGTATGAATACCATCTCCTTTCAGGTTGGACCCACCATGAGAATCCTTCTTTATTTACTGGTGTTGCCCTTTTCTCTTTAGAGACCTTTAGTGAAGACTTATTTTATATTTCATGTATCATTAAAGTGACTTAAATTATCAAGGATGTGGTAGGCTTGACATTTATTTTTAATTATTAGCATAAATAAAGAGCCATCTATATTCCACACCTGCTGCAATTATAAAAATATATTTTCTTCATTTATAAAACAAATTATGCTCTTCTGGGAGTCAACCAGAGCGATGAGAGGCTGTTCTTTTTGGTAATCTCTCTACATTGTCAATGTTTACTCCATCTGACCACAAAGAACCAACAATGTGGTTTTGATGCCACTCAATTGATGAATTCTGTGCAGTTCCTAGGAAGGGTATCTGCATAGTAATGAAAACAGAATTGTGGAAGAAAAATACTCTAGAAGTGCTTTATCACAGCCTCGTATCTGCATTGCTGGGCAGCGCTGCCTTAGATATTGTATTTCTGAAAAGAGCAGTTTGGTGAGAAATGTTATATTGGTTACAAACCCTTAAGCTAGAACAGAAAAGAGGCCCCTTCGGCTTTTAGATACCATCTAAAAAGCACTTCAGTTTAAATTTTGATCACTTTAAAGATGAAAAGTTTATTGAATTGAAAAAGCTGAGCTACATTTTGCTGAGCATTGCTTTCTATTTTTTGTTCTATTTGTATGTGTAAGTCAGCATTAGTTATAAAATGTCTATGTAATTACATTTTGGAAAATACAACACTTTCAATTAATCTAATCTGAGACTCCATTTGTCAAAGCACTCTGCTTTAGTAGTTCATACTCCCTTCTCACGCAGGCTGTCATTTTTTTTTTTTTTTTTAAATGAAAAGTCTATCATTAAAGGGTAATGGTATTTTAACACTCTTGGCAAGACTGGCTACAGCACAACAGTGGAATCAACTGGATACAACTAAATAATTCCTCTTCAGACAGTAGTGCCTTAGGTTAAACAGTCTGGTTTAACAAGGGTTGAGAGAAGCTTTCTGTGCTTTTTTGTTTGGTGGAAGAAAGTGTCTTTTATATTACACAAGATAATTTCTATTTCCTAGGTTCTTCTTACTGTTCAACAGTTAACTGACTTCAGTGAGTTGCAGTATCCTGTTTATCAAGTGAAGATGTCTTACATTTGTATGTTTTCGGTCTAGAGATTTCTTGTGATCCCAATAGATGTGTGGGGGGGGGGTCACACTGTGTCTTATGAGGTCCTTAGCCTCTCTGAGGCTTCCCCGTCTCACAACATGTCACAGTTCTTCACATTTGTGAAGGTTTTCACAGTACAGGGTGTCTAATGTGACATATTTGCTTCTTGTGACACACCAAGATTGTCTAGCATTTGTTACAGTGCAAGTTGTTAGCTGAATACCTTTTGATAAAATAAGATATGATGGCAATTTGGTAATTTAATGCAAATTCTTAAATTTGTTGTTTAAAAGTTAAAGTAATTAGTTAAAAGCTTTTTGATTAATGATAGCTAACAGCTTGTATGTATGAATATTATATTGCTGAGTGGCTGTATTCCAGGTGAAGTGATGGATTGTGTTCTGGGGGTGCACATATGTTCTGGGTGCATATAAATTATTGTTAGTCATGCAGTTTCACTAACAGGATTATTTTCAGTGGTATCTCTGCGATTTTAGTGTGCTCGCTTTTCAGTGTGATTCTAGATATCCAAGGCTGCTCTGTCTTGCATCACTCTATAGTTATTCTCTTGATCTCTTTCATGTAACTGTCATACCCTGGGGACAAAGGCAACAAAAAAAAAAAGGAAAGGAAAATGTATTTTGATGAATTGAAAGCGGCAACATAGACAAGAAAAAAAACCCCAAACCAAAAAACTGAAACACATAACGCTTTATATTTTAAGCAAATAGAAGGTCTACATCAAATTTCTTTTGACAAGGCAATTTGGCTTTTAGCTTTATATTTTCACATATGTTCAACAGCCACATAGGTAAAACTCTTTGGATGTCTGTCTTCTATTTGCTTCAGTTTGAGGTAGGGATCCAGACTATATGGTGAAAGAAACTGGTCTCTAAAACATTCACACAATTTGTTCCTCAGATTGTAGACCTCTATATCACTTGACATTCTGTGAAGCAAGTGTTCTTTTGTCACAAAATTGTTTCTTGAAATTTCATTTGAAGGCAACAGACTGAACTGTGTGGGCTCAGCTTACCAAGCGTATTGCAGCTGCTCTGGTGGCTTTGTTAGCACAGAGAGCCCCCTTGACATCTCTGGCTAGACCCAGCGATCTGTGTGAACACCAAGTTCTAGAACATGGCCAGAGCCCAAGAGTTTGACTGAGACTTTGCTGCATGGTGTTAGATTTCACTGTGACCTACTGGAGGTTTTGACATTTAATATAAAATGGACCAAACTATGAGGGGGTCAGTTTAATGCCAAGCCACCACAGGGCAGAAGGAATGCAGAGGTGGCATCAGTTCACTTTTGGTCCCACCCCCTGACTTGGGCATAGCTCTTTGGCTGCAGCCTGCAAATACAGAGCAATGTACTGTGCTGCTCTGAAAAACAAACCCAAGGTGCTAGACTGACAGCAATTGCTGTGGAGTGCTCGACTGTCTCAATGATGCAACTAAAAAGGCAGCAACCGGGCATGTCTTCTGCCATTCCCTGTTTCCATGAACCTCACCCAGGACTTGCCATAAAGGTGTCCTTGTGTTCTTTCAGGATTTGGCCTCTATCCTCTGTCTGGAATTTTGTGGGGAGGTTGCCTGTCTCCCGCAGCCCAGACTGGGACCATCCACTCGTTTCACACAGTGAGGAGAGCAACTGCCAGGCAGAAACTGCTTTCATCCACTGACCTGCTCCCTCTATTATTTGCACATTACTGTCATTTCTGCCTCTCTTCTCATGTGCAGCATATCTGCTTCTAGATGTTCAGAGAGGTTTCTGTATGCAGACCTGGAGCAGGTTTCCTATCAGAAATCAATATTTTAAATGATGTTTTCCCCACATGATTATTATCATTGTAAAATCAAAATATTTTGCAGATCTTGAAAGCTCCAAGAATATTCTGTGTATGAGCTGACAGGAAACCATAATCAAATTGTCAAGCAATTGCTTCTACTGTGGCAAAGTGAGAATGTTAGATTACATGTGTCAGCGTGTGAAGATAAAGACTGTGTAGTGAACAGCACGCTGAAGGCTTGATAGGAGATGGGAAGTTTATCGCTGTACGCTGTAACCTATTGTAGACAGTTCTGCTACCTCAGCAGTCCTTAGTTTGTGTTAAAAACTATGATCAATAAAATGCCTCAGTTTTGTCATTCTACCAACTTTATTTGGTCAATTAAACTGAAAACTAATTGCTATTCCAAAGGGTTAAGTAATAAAAGATGCAGAATACTAATGTATGTTCACTAGTTGTTTACTGAATCTAATATTATTATCGCTGCCCTAATCTCTTCAAACTGGCATCAAAATGTATGCCGCTGTGGTTATTTGAGTAAGAAAAATGGCTCATTTATTCAACATATGCATTGGCTGCTGATCTGGGTTTTCAGATGTTTAAAGATTTATGTTCAAATTATTTTTTTCTAGTGTTCCTGTCCTTTTACCTATTCTTCTGTAAACTCTTCAATCTTCCTGTTCTCTATGGCAGCTCTATGTTCTCTGAAAACTTCTTACCAATTTTTTGGTTGGTTCTGTGCTTGGGGCTCTAACCCAAAATGTGCCGAGAACCAGAACTCATTAAATTCAGTAAGAATTAATGACTCATCACCTTGCAAATCAGGGCTTGTGGGACATGTTCTCAAGTAGTTCAATCATTCTTGTAGCTTTTTCTGTTGTAGAGGTAGGATCAGAAAAAAGATTTGCAGGAGTGGAATTTAAAAGGTTTTTAACTCTGTTAACCAGATTGTCATTCAGGGTGGTTATTTAACTATAGCACAAAACAGGCATTTAATGTCAGTTAAATAAAGTAGACATTTTATAAAAGTACAGTATTTAGACAGTTAACTAATACAGACTTTGTCTGACTATGAAATGGCTTATAATTCTCTAACAAAATTTAAAAGTAAGTAAACAGTGATACATGTTGGGAGAAGGAAAATAAATAGTATGCAATCAGAATTAGGTTGCCAATGGTAGGTTAAACCAGAATTGTACATTGACAAGGTGAAGGGAATGCATAAAATTTCATAATTTTGCTTAGCAGGAAAATATATGGAAAGGTATTGTTTAAAAGTACATGGAGGGAAATACAATGGAGAATGATAAATGCATGAAGACTGGAAGTATTATGTGTATTTAATTTAAAGATAAGATAAGAAAAAAAAGGATAAATTGTGAATGTTTAGACCAATTTAGAAATAGATTTCTAATCTTCCTGGGGCAGGGGCTGAGAGCAGCCTTCCAGGAAGGCTAGTAAGTGGGAAATGTGCTTTCTCCTGCAACCATATGACTCAATTTCCTCTGACTTGCACTAGAAAGGGCAAAGCAGCTGGTGTTGGCTGTGCCTCTGCTTTTCTGTTAATGGGGGTACCCAGAGGACTGTCACCTTAATACCAAACAAGAAGGTAAACTTCCTTTTAAAGTGGAAATTAGTCAGCTAGTGAGACAATCATGTAATGTGGGGCTGAGACTAGACAGGGTGTCTAATGAGTCGACTCTAGTTCTCTAGTCTTGTTTATTTTCTCCCAGAGAGCACATTATTTCTCAGAACTATTCTACGTCTGGTAGGGCCATTAGGTCACAAATTGAAGGGCAGAGTCTGTTCTGTGATCAGTATATCTCCTCTGCTGCTTTAGAATGTATCATTTGGAGAATGGGTACTGGGGAGCAATAGGGCTTATACATTTATTTAGTACCTACCAGGTTAAGTCTCTCCAAGTTTGAATTTCTTTGCTCCTTCTGGGCTTCACATGCATTTATAGCTGAGTCCTATCCCCATTAAAGCAGCAGGAAGACAACAGATCAGATTCTCTTGATCTGGAGAAAATATTCTTTTTCAGGGTCTTGAAGGTTTATCAAATGTTAGAGGCTGAGCTTCAGAAGAAGAGAGACTGAGGCTGTGACTGGTCCAAGATCCAAATGCAGTCGTAGGGGTAAAAAAATCTGTTTGATTCTAAGCTACTTGTTCTTATAAATGAGCCCTTCAGTGTCTCCTCTCTCCTTGATCCCTCTCCATGAGAGCACTTTTCCTACAGTCAACAGCAAGGTGTATTTCCTCAATATAAACAATTTGAGAACATTGCTGAAAAAGGTATGATTTGAACCTGCATAAAAATGATCATATATGCACAGTATTCTAGAAAAATAATAAAGTACAAAAGGACAGTAAAGAAAAACCTGTGGGCTGAAGACTTGCTGTTGATGCAAGTTCAGTACACATTAGCTTAGTGCTTGAAAACTTGGGTTTGCCAGCAATCTGTAGGCCTTTTCATTAGCAAATTACTATTCATGTTCAATCACTGTTTTCTCATCCCAAAGGCTTATCAGTTCTATTTCACTAAGCAAATATATCTCTTCAGTGAAATTTGTTGATCATCACGCCCTTGCAGCCCAGAAAGCCAGCTGCACCCTGGGCTGCATCCAAAGCACCATGGCAAGCAGGGTGAGGTAGGGGATTCTGACCCTCTGCTCTGCCCTGGTGAGACCCCACCTGCAGTGCTGCATCCAGCTCTGGGGTTGGCAATCTAAGGACATGGACCTGTTGAACTGAGACCAGAGGAGACTGAAGATACTCAGAGGAGTGGAGCACCTTTCCTACGAAGACATGATGAGAGTTGGGGCTGTTCAGCCTGGAGAAAACAAGGCTTGAGGGTGACCTTAGAGACCCTATGAGTGCCTAAAGGGGGCCTGTAAGAGGGACTTTTTACAAGGAGGTGCAGTGCTAGGGCAAGAGGGAAGGGCTTTAAACTGAAAGAGGATAGGTTCATATTAGGCACTAGGAAGAAATTCTTTGCTTTGAGGGTGGTGAGGCACTGGAACAAGTTGTCCAGAGAGATTGTTCACTCCTTATCTCTGGGAGTGTTCAAGGCTACAGTGGATGTGGCTTTGAGCAACCTGATCTAGTGGGAGGTGTCCCTGCCCGTGACAGGGGGATTAGAACCAGATGATTTTTAAGGTCCCTCCCAACCCAAACTGTTCTATGATCTTACTTGACAACTAAACAGCTAATCAGTTTTGTGTCACTGTACATAATGAATCCTGACTGGCTACTTTCTTTGTTCTGTCACAATGGGAACTACAAATGAGTAGGAATTAAGTAAAAGTTTTACTGTTGCTTTAACTCTTGGTTTGAAACCTCTTACTTTTGGTTTATTTCTGCACAGCTCTCCAAGCTGCTTAGCTGCAAAGGCATTTAAAATGTTTGTTGTATTGCTGGGAAGGATAGCCTGCCAAGGGCTATTATGATGACAAAATAAATGCCAGTGACTGTACTTTGCCAGCACAATATTGGACCATAACTTTTTTTCTTCAGTATTTTCCACAGTCACTCTCTGAATGGAAGATGGCAAGAGTGTTGGGGTGAAATGCCACAGATTGAGCATTCTGCCTTGACTGACTCTCCTTTTTCCTTGGAGGACCTTAAGTATACATCTTCCTGGAGTGAATCTTATACAGGACCTACTTCATCTTCCTACCTCTTTCAATTGCTTTGATAATAATAAGAATTTTAGCATTAGAAGAATGCCTTTGTAGTATCACTCAAGGAGGAGTCTTTGTTGTCATACATCTTAATAATTTATCATGCTCTTGATAAGAATTCTAGATCAGTAGATGAGAGTAAACAGGCTCATGGAGACAGCCGTTTGATGCTGTTAATTTTGCAGCAACTGAATTGGTCTTCTGTCATTACAACTTAAGATGCATAATTGCAAGATCATCAACTTGGGGAAGTTACTAGTGCCAAATATTTTACAGAAGGTGTATTAATCAAGCACTTTAAAATAGAATACACCTTTCCTTACTGACATGGAAAAAGGAAAAAACCTGTAGTGTTGAGACCTTAAAACATTCATAAATGAGGAGGAGAGTGTGCTGCAATCTCTATGCTAAAATTAGAAAGATTTTTTTTGGAATATAACCAAGCCATTAGAAATGGGCAGACTAGTTCAGATAAAAATAGAATTAAACTGAACCTATAGTTAATATTCAAAAATACTGAATGCTTGAGAAACTGATAACCATTTTTGCATATCTCTGTAACCCCTCTGATTAGTAGGGGCTAGAAAGCAAGGAAATATGTCATGTTGTAAATAAGGTAATTCTCGAGAGGGAAGCGGTATAGTGATCTAAGTTTAGGTCTTTGGGAGTTTCTATGTGTTTTTTTTTGCGATCATGTCTGTTGTCATGTTTACAAATAACTATAGTAGGAAACCATATGGAAGAACAGCATATCCATGCAACATCAGCTTGGAGAGAAATGCCTGCAGCTGCTTGTGAACCTGACTGTATTTGGGAATGATGCACTTTGTAATGCCCTTTGTCAGAGGTAAAAAGAAGGTGGTGGTTCTTAGCTCCCTTTGCTACACTCCTTATGAGAACTGACAGCGGAACTGAGTGATCTGTGAAAAAGGAGAGCGCAAAATCTGTGGCTTGCATCAAGTTTCTGCTCAAGTGCAATGAGAACAGCAAAAATGGCTGTCGGTTGTTAATTGCTGTCTGTTTCTACCATACTGGAATAGTCTTAGCTTCTACAGAATTCTTGCTAAAGAATCCCAAAAATCCATTTGGCTGAGAGCAGATTGTAGCTGGTGATATAAAACTACAGCATTATGGAATATTTTGGGAAATTTGAGGAAATGAACCCAAAATCCCCAGAATCAATCCTTTGAGAAGTTTAACAATTTTGGAGCATAATGGAAGGGAGATAGTACAGGTTTATTTATTCTTATTAGAGAAAACTAGTGCTTAGGTTCTAGTCTAAGATTCAGTGGCAGAAGCCAGGAATTACTTTATAAAAATGGAAAGTATTACAGAAGTATAACAAAATCTGATCTTGTGGCTCGGTGTCTTAGGTTCTGCTTCTGGAGTTACGTTTGCTTTTAAAACAATATGTGTTCAAATATTTACCTCATTATTACTCTGAACTGGTTCTGCTTTCACCTTTCGGCAGACCTCTAGGACAGGGCAGATGCGTCTGTTGATCCATTTTGACTAGACCCCACTACACAGACCAGCTTTACTGCCCAAAGGCAGGAGAAGCCTGGCCTGTAAATCTGCTTCTTTGTGCCTTTGTAATCCAGTCCCTGTCCCAAAAGCACTGATTCCCTGCTAGCGTTTCTGGTATGAGGACAGCAGTAAAGACAGCTATTACAGCGGAAATGGAACCAAGCACAGCTAAGAAAAAGCTAATTAAAAATGAAGGGGATGAGGAGCCTGGAAGAGGTAATGGTCCTGGAAAACATTTTGGTCCTAGAACAAAGGGTTATTTCTGATAGGTTTTCATAAAAGCATTGTCAACATAAATTCCTTCTGTTCTGAAGAGATATCTGTTTCGGGTATCTTTCACAAAACCACTGTCATTGTGTAATTGTTGCTGCCTCATCCTTTCCATCTGGGCATTTTTTCTTCTTCAAAGTGATTTTAATTGTTGCAGTAACATAACTACTTTCTGGATCTTTGCTGCATTCTCTAAGAACTCTTGCCCAGTGCCGAACCAGGGTTGAAGCTGTCCATTATGAGCCAAACACAATGCGGCTTCACAAACAGCATTATTGAAGAGGCACTTTGCATTATTCCAAGTACCCACTTTACTAACATGTGTCTATTCTCAAGAGTAATAGGGGCTGCATTTGATTCTCTGTGAACAATTCAAGGGTCAGGGTCTAGACTCACTTGTGCTGGGATAAATGTAGTGGAGCACCACAGAAGTCAGTTGTTGTTATGGCTCTGTATGGCTGGAACAGAGATTGAAGTGGTTTTCTCTGTATCACAAATAGGGCTCTCCCAAGCCAAATACATAGATTATATTTCCTAAGCACTTACCAGCAAATGGGAGAAATATGTATTTAACAACCTTAGAGAAATGAAAATAGGATTTAGTAATTTAAGATATTAACATTTTTTGTCAATCTCCTGTTGTTTGTTTGCCCTTTTTCTCTAACATTATTACTTGTGGCTTTCTATTTTATTTGGACTTTAAAAAAAAAGATGAAAGAGACGAGTAATATCTTCTAGCATTTTTATAGTAACAGTTATGGTAATTTTAGAACATTGTCATGCCAGTTGGTGTGTTAAGGTAATTTGAAGACATTACAACAAGATGGAAAAAAAATAATCTTTTATGCTGATGATGGCTGATTTACTTGCAGCAGAAGCCTGGGTTTTCATCACTGTCAGTGTAGCAGGCCTGCTGTTACACCTGCCTCACTACTTCCCAAGTAAAGTATGATGGGCTTTTTGAAAGGAGATTGAGAAACTCGAAACAAGGAATATAGCCCAGTATAACTCCCGGGTTTTGGGCATTCCTGACAGGCCCCTCTGCTGAGAGTCTGACCTGTCTGGAGCTGCACAGTAATGTGTTATGTTATTTTAATGAAGAGGACTGAAGGCAGAGGGATGAAGGGTATTTTTCTCCAAATCATGCAGGAGTCTGTGCCAGAAAGCCTGGGGTCAGTTGAGGCTGTCAAGGCAGGTTTCTGGTGTGCACCCTGGCTGAGACAGTGTCTCCCCTATCTTGTACCTTGTTGCCTGCACTTTCCCAGGGCCTGGCCCTCCTTTCCTTTTCCTTCCATCTCAATGTGGGCAGGAAGATGTGGTTCCCTTGAGCTGAAAAGAAGAAAATGTCACTTTTCCACCTTCAGTTTTTTAGTGATTTTAAAGAGCATGGCAGGTATGGGAGGAAGGCTGGAGCTGGCTGAGGGCTAGAGGTTGCTATAGGATTGCCCTGGAATGTTAAGGTGGCACACAGGACCATCATCTAAGCCAACAGCTTTGCTGGGGAAATGTGAGGCTCCCCCTCCCTGAGGAGACAGGAGAACTCATGGCCATGGAAGCTGCTGAACCGCAAAGGCTGATCTGTTCAGAAGTGCTTTTGGTCCAGGATGGTTTGTGGAGCCACCTCTGCCTTGACCCTTTTTTCCAGGAGAGTGGGATGGGGGCAGTCATGTGGGAGAGCAGAAAGGGGCCAAGAGATTGAAGTAAGGGCTTTAGGGATTTGCGGGGGATGTCTTCAGAAGTGAGCTGTTCCCTGAACCAGTTCTTCCTTACTGAGGTGAGGACGACTGCTCCTTCCTCATGAATTCCTGCCTCTGGCTTCATGCCAGTGTCTTTATGCCTGTTGGATTTAACCAGTTTAGTGGGCTGAAGCTCTCAACCCATGGCTCTCTTGGAGGACAAGGGGGTTGGTTTTGCTTGTCCTGTTTAGCAGCGCAAACACAGAAGCCCGTGAAGGAAGCTGGTGCCCCTGTGAGGGAGTGGATGTGTAACCCGGGGAGAGCATGTCTGCAAAAACTTTTTCTCACCTACACAGGGAGCAACAAGGAAGGAGAAACAGAGGCAGTCTGTTGAGAAGTTAAAGCTTAAAGCATCCTTAACCGGAAAGTGGGAGTGAATACTGTTTAATCTCTGAGTTTTACCACTCTCAGGAGATAAGAGTGGAGGAGTGAGGAAAGTACATCATGACATACTCTGTGACATCGCAGAGAAATGTACTCCTTTTTTTTCAGCATTGCCAAAGAGCACAAGTTATTGACTTGCACTCAGTTGTTGCCAGGTACTGTACAAGCAAAGCAAACCCCTGTGAACTCCTTAGACAGAGGGTGTCTTTCTAATGGAGTAGAGACCCATTGTTTTATGCTCTGACAAGCTGGCTTTGCTGCAAGTCAGGCAGAATTTCCATAAAAATCAGAAACAGGAGCCCGTTTCACATGTTTTGCAAGTGGTACCTGGTTTTCACCGCCCTCTCTCAACATGTGCACAGTATGTGTGCCCAGGGGGCTCAGCATCTTTTTCCACAGTGAATTATCCATTGGACTTGTCTGAGCTTCCTGTGGTTTCACAGCACATAACTGTGTAAAGCATTCTCTGAGAATCAGCAATTTTTATTATTTGTTACAGATCCCTAAATTTATAGTTATTAAAAAAGGGTGAATTTCTTGATTTAGAAAACATTAGGATAAATTGTTCTCAGAATACAGCGATAGCAATTCCATGTTGCCTTTTCCATAGTGTCTGTTACAGGGAAGAGATGAGTGAAGGGTCCTTTTCACTGAATCTTTGCTCTGAATGGCATTTCAGGTGTGGCTACAAAATACAGAATAACACCATGTACAATTCTCATGGGAAGTGATCACTACCAATGAGAGACTCGTCTCTCACTGCTCACCCCTTTTTTTCTGGTGGTAGCCCTTGGTTTACAGCAAGTGACCTGATGATTTTCTTGTGTAAAGGTGACAAACCAGTCACCGTGCAGCACATGCCCCAATTAACGCCTGCTCCAGTCGGTGCAAGCAGCATCATAAGCAGGAGCAACCTGTTGGGAATTTGATCAGGTCCTGATGCAAACAGGATAGATACTGTGTGTGATGTGTTGGTAGATAATCTGCTGCACTGGTGAGGATGTCCAGGGTCGGGTACTCATCTCTCCCCAGCTGGTTACTGGACAGAGATCCAATTTGTCTTTTCTCTTTGTCCTTTTCTTGTAATTTTGTCACCAAAATAACTTGTGGTATTAGAGTATGCTGTTAACTATGGACCCTATTAATAAGTTTGTGCATGTGAGCCTGTCTCAGCATTTTTTCTGCTACAATTAATGAATTAGAACCCAATATCCATTTAGATCTTTGGTGGTGGTAGTAATGCAGCAAAACAGCATCACAGAGCTCATTTGTATAGGCTTTCAGGTGTTACTGTAGTGGCACATAACCCCTTCTACAAGGACAGGGAGACCTGAGAATTTTACAATAAACTGAAGAAGAAAAACTGTAACTTGTATTCATTTATAGTTAGGATTCTTGTCCAGTTCACACTTCAGATGGAGCAATAAGCTTTAAGCTTCCATGTAACTATGCACAGCAGGTCACCCACTTGGTCTGTCTGGATTTAGATGAGAAAGGAGGTTCTTGTCAGAAATCCAAAGAATGCTCTATGGACCAGATTTTTAAAAGAAAAGTCATTATCCACAATGTGAGCCAGAGTTCCTTCAAAAGCTTATCCCCAGTTTAGGCACCAAAACAAAGTGATCATATTCAGCCCAAGAGCTCAGTGTTGTGCGAATGTGTGCAGAGTCCTGATCTCTCTGGCACTGCCAGGGCAACGGGGGGGCAGCTGCTTCCTAAAATCATGAAAGTGTCTAAATATGACCTTGGCATATTGAAAAATCTGTCCATCCACAACTGAGGGTGTTGAGCCCTTGAAGATTAACCCCCTGGGCTCTTAGGGAAGTCTGGTCCTTCATCTGTTTGATCTGAAAGTGCTGGGAGGGAGCTCTTGCTATGCAGATTCACATTCCTTGTTGAATTCATTTAGAACTGGTTATCCTATTTTGTAATTACACTGTCATAAGCATAAACATATTTGGGGGAGTAAGAATTATTATTAATTTTTTAATGTACTATTGCAAATCTCTTTGGCATAGTTTCATTATTCTCTGTTTTCTTAGAACCATGTATCTTTTTCACAGCAAATTATGGTTCACTTGATTAAATGCTGGGACAAACTTTGCTCCCTGTCCATGGAACAGCCTTTACTAAGGCAGTGGTTGTTCTACACTTTTCACTTTGTCTAACTTCAGAGAAGTAAATTTAAGAAATAATTGAGAGTAGATTACATCTGGGAGAATTGGGAGAGTTTTAAATTTTTTGTTTTCTTCCTTTTTCCCCAGTTTTTTGCTTGAGTTCCTGGTGATGTTGGTAAAAGAGTTCTGTTCAAAACTCTCTTTCAGTTTCAACATGTCAGGAGGTCATGGAGACCCACAGGGCCTAAGGGTTCTCTGTGGCAGACTGTGGTCTGCCTTTACCTGTTCTATTATTTTTAACTTAGCTTATTACTTGCTTTGCAACAACTAGAAAATTCTGGGGTGTTGTAAGGATTTCTTAAGAGCACAAGCTTGTGCTCAGGAGAATGCAGAGAAGCTAACAGCTTAGCTGATGCCATGCACAAAAGTAATTGGTACAATTGAGAACAAGTATGAGCCTTGAAATCAATTATTTTTTCAGTGTTTTCCAGAATGGAAGCCCACTTATGCAGACAGTGGGTTTGTGCCATGAATACAGACAGTAAGACACTGTGATCCTCTGGCTGAAAGTTCAATCCATATGTGAAACTGTGGTTATTATTAAAGACACATTTTACCCATTGTTATAAATAATTTGTGGTTTTGCTAAAATAGTGCTTTGACCTATTGCAAACTTAACACACTTTTAGTATATTCTTTCAAGGCTTCAGCTGTAGTATTTAAAAACTTTTAATTTTGTTCTGTAGAATTTTATATTTGCTGATAAAATGTTTCAGTATACACTGTAACTTACATCTTATGTGATGTGCATTCCTTCTCAGTTTATCTTGCATTGTTGAATAATTTGCCAGAATACAGCCAGCACAATAATCTGGAAGAATTTGTGCTAAACTGTCTCTGATTTGCAATAAAATAAACACTGAGAGTCACATTCCCTTATGGCACAGTTTTAATCTCACTGGATTTATCCTAATTGAGAATATCATCCTTGCTACACTTGCTACAGGGACATACATTAAAAGTATCACTTTTTTTTTAAAATCTGTGGATATTCATTAACCTAAGGGAATACCCCTAAACTTGTCCTGTGGTGAACCTTTTGATAGCTGGACTAACAGAAGGGGCATTGAGAGAACAACTTCTGTCTGATAAATGATTATTCATTTCTCTTGCTGACTGGGGTTCAAAGATTAGCTCACGCAGCTTAACCAGAGATAACCTGCTATCCATGAAAGTCAAAGATCCCTTTCACTCATAACCTGTATCCCTGTATAACACTCATCTGTTAACTTCTCTACTTCCCATGGAGAGGCTGTGTTGCATGAAAATTACGTATAGTCCCTTCTACTTCATGGGTGGTTTTTGTAGTTGAGAATAGAAATCACATTGCTCCCCTTTTCTGTAGTTGCTTGTTGAAGAGGGAAGACTGTCAGTGGAATAAGGTTATGGTTCCACATCTCTCTTTAAACAAGAATGTGCAGTAAATGGTGGGTGACTTGGTTATTCAGCAGCATACTTGGGCCTGATTGACACCTAAAAAGAGCTTTTTCTCTCAGAATCTCAGGCCTTTTGCAAACACTAAACAGTGTCATTAACTTTATTTTATATATGGGAATAGAAGAGACAGATGTTAGTTATGACCTTTACATTAAAAAAAAATCTTCTGATATTTGGATGTCTCAGTTTTGTTGTAAGTGATTGAAAAATGATCTCTGCCAGGAAATCCCTTTTATACTCTTGCCTGTATCTTCTGTATATCTACATCTTGGACTAATCTTTCTAAGTAGATCGCTGTTTGAAGGGGTTGGGTTTGTTTTGTTTGGTTTTTTTTTTAATAGGTAATTTAAAAGGGTTGTGTTTGGTTTGTTTTGGCTGTTTTTTTTAATAGGCTATTTGCAAGGTTTGGTTTTATTTTGCTTTTTTTTTTTTTTAATGGGCTATTATGAATAGGTAGTACTTTCAAAAATCCCAAGTTTTATTAGAAGGATGGGAAGCGACTTCATCTTAGGGTTCAGGCAGTAAAATATGATGAATAAAAAGTAAAAATAACAGTTCAGATTTGGTGTTTCACAGAGATAAGAATTTCACATCCTTTGGTGGGTTTAATGTTGATATGACACAAAGGCGTTTGCAAAAGGCAGTGAAACTCCCAGAGTACAGCATGGATCTGGACTTTTACTGACCTAGCACAGAGTAGGTAATAAGTCCACGTGGGCATTGTGAACAGAGATAATAAGACGTGAAGGAAACCAAAATACCGTTCAAAATAGAAACAAAACTGTTTCTGACTGTCAAGAAACAAACCAGTGATTTCATTCATAGTCCGCCTTGAAATGTGAGAATGTAATCCCAACATTTCTTGGGGAAGAAATGTGTGCTTGTTGCAGTGTTTGATTTCAAATGCACAGCATAAGTTTCCGCTTCCACTGTTTTTACACGTGATTTTGACATCTGATGTACAAATATTACTGAAATACTTGATCATTCTTTGTCAGTAATTCCAGGTATCTTTTCAAGGGACACCATCAAGGAAATGTAATCCTTTTTTCCCTCTAAGTTGTTATAATTGGCTCAGAAAAACATTTGTGATAATTTTACAGTGTGCTTTCTTTGACTTATGGCATTTATTATTTTATTTGATTAACAATAAAATAGCTATTGTTGTGACTACATAAAAACCTTGAAACAAATGAAGTCTCAACTTAAGAACGTCAGATAACACTGACAAATGCTTGAGCCAAGTGTGCCCTGGTTTGCTTTTGCTGTTGGCAAGAAAGAAGAGGGGGGAGAAAAATTATATCGGCAGTTATTCCTTTCCTGGGGAGCAGATTTGAGGAATGAGTTCTGTGAACACCTGCAGCAACACTCAGTATTTCTCATATACTCAAAATTAACAGCCATGCAAAGAGCTTTTGCATAAGACACACATCCTCCAGTGAACTAGACAAGAACTATAGATATCCTCCAATAATGATAGATAGGCTGTACCTCCACAAGTGATTTAATGTGCAACAACATTGTTTATAGATATGAATCCTTGTCACATCTACGTGAGCGATTCTGTACAGCATCCTAATGGGTACCCAGAGCTTGTGAAACGGTCTGTCTCAAACTGGGCCTTAAAGGGACCTTAAAGATCATCTAATTCCAACCCCACATTCCTCAAGTATTCCAGCACCATGAGGACTGTGGTTCTTCTATCTTTCATTAAAACACTTCCATGCTGGAGACATGACTGCATGGATGTACCAGCTCATTAGCAGAAAATGCTTAAAATGTATATTCACTGTTTCCCTGTAGTTTTTTCAGGAATCTGGACCACCTACTTAACCTGTAATCTACTAAATAAAGAAAGCATTATTTATTTTTTTTTAAATAATCAAGACATGGATTTAGAAGCTTTATAGCACCGCTTTAAAACAGGCAAAATAGATCCTATGGGTGCATTCAGAGTGTTAAACAACATTTAACAAGGCATATCCTATTAAAATCATAGACTGCTGTCTGGAAAAAAAAGAGCAACAAGAATGTAATGGAAAACAAAATAAATCAAACAAATGCATGCTGAATCTTAGCTATGAATCTGGCCTTAGGCAATTTGGCACCAGTGTGCACCCTTGGAGATCAGCTGCATTGCAGAGGAGCTGCTCTCTGACGGGAGGGTGCCTTTACAAGCCTGTTCAAGGCTCTGCTGCAGCCCTCTGCCAAATGAGTTTCTTCTGCCCAGGGACAGGTGCTGAATCACGTCTCTCTTGGTCAAACAGGAGCCATCTGCTTCTGCACCAGCACTGTCCTTTGCTGGTGGAGATGTTGGCCTCTCCTCTGCCATGGAGATGCTGCAGGATAATTGTGATTCTGAACCTGAGGAGAGGGATCAGTGACTGAACAGTGAATCCAGTCCTGTGTTCTAAGGAGCTTAATTTTTTTGTTTGCTTGTTTATTTGTTTGTTTTTTTATTGTTGATATGGTGAAATAACTCATTTTACTAACCAGATGAAATGAGAGGATGATTCTGGAGCCACTGTAACAATATCTAAGCCTTTGGTAGAAACACTTATTTTTAACCAGCATCCCTGAGGTTGTATAAACTTATGAATTTGAGCAATAAGCACTAATTGAGAGCACCAGTTAAACAAGATTATTAAGTCAGGCTTACAATACAGGAGGAGAAAATCCACCTGCCTGTGCATCTGCATTTCTACAGGTCCCAAAATAGGGTGAAGGAGCTCAATTTTCAGTTGTAATGAAGTGCAATAAACCAGCAAAACCTAAGTCCTATGTGGCTTTGTGTTTAGTAGCATTGTTTGAAATGATCCTACTTTGGTGCCTTCTAAAATATGTAAATGTGACTTGTACTCAGATACTTTTGTGACTGAAGTTTTAAACCAAGGCTATAACTCTGCAGAAAAGGTGTTTTGGGGGAAAGTGTTTGACTGTGGCCTAAAATAAATGGCTGGTCCCCGAGTCCCCAGAGCAGCTTGCTTTCCTTGGACAGCACAGGACGGCAGCACACTAAGCTTCAAATACTGACAAATGTTTTTTGAAGTGCTACTAGCTATATTAAACCTGCAAATGCTCACAGTAGCCCCATTTTAGCCACTTACCCTCATTTTTCCTGTAGTCATTATTTGTTCCCTTCATTCTCCTGTAGCTTGGCAGTTCTTTGCCATGAAAATGGCACACAGAAACAATATTGACAAAAAAGAGGAGACTATATTGAAAATATATGTAGATGTAAATATTTATGCATTCCACATTAGCTATTTCATGTTCTCATGCCAATTTAAACTAGTCTTCATTGATAACTGCTATACAATTACTTGAAAATATTGCAAAACAGGACCTCGATGTGTGAAGAGCGCTGAGAAACAAATGCTGGAAAGCTGTCTGCTACAGGAAAGTATACATTTCATTTTAAGGCTGTTTAAATATGCTGAATATCTTAGAACTCAGCCATTTAAATATACTACTAAATAGTGACCTAAAGCTTTCCAGCTCTCTGAAACTGAGAGTAAAAATAAGAAGTGTATCTAAGTAGAGAAATGTTTTAAAATAATAAAAACAATAAAGTGTTGATGCTGGTTGTGTTCCAGGGATTAACAAAAGGTCACTGGACTTCCTCATATGAATCCAGGGGAAACTACACAAAATTTTGTTGTCATCCACCTCTTCCAGATGAAGAGTGAACTGTGCTGCTTGGTGGAATGTGGAGTTGTTAAATACCTCCCTTAGCCTTTTATAAGAGGTGTTCTTCCACTCTGGGGAAAAAGAGAAATTGGATCTTTAGCTATTTAAGACCAGACCAAATTTTACTTTTTTCCAGCCTGCCCAAGGACTGATATCTGTCTGGGCTGTTAAAAATAAGTAGTTCTTTCATTTCTCAAAAGGATTGTATTTATACTTATGGGAAAACAGCTTACTACTTTTTAGATGTAAATAAAAGTTGCATTTGAAGAGGTAATTCTTGCTGATAAGAAAAGTAAGTTGTTCCTAAGTAATTTCTTGATGTTATGAAAATATTTTGGAAAATGGTTTTATAAAGACCCTCATACCAGAATACTAACCTTTTATAACTAATATATTAACTAAATTTTTTTTGCTTATCAAAGATTCAATAGCAAGAAAATTATGGGAAAAATTAGTACAAAAAAAAAAAGATTGTTGTCAACTAGAGCAGAGTGCCTGCCAGAAATATTTAAAGGAGCTATTGATTGAGATACCATCTTACAGTCTTGGCAGTGAGATAAATTTTACACAGAACAGGCAAAGCCAAAAGGCTAAATTCTCCGAAGAGTAGGGTGTTCAAAAACCTGCCCAAGCTCATGACCCAAGAGCAGTCTCTTCAGAGTACTTCTGAGTGAAACAGTCTATTATTGATTCAACAGGCTTTCTTGCTTTCCTTGTCTTTAGTTTCTTCTGCTGTCCTTCATTTCAGTCATTTGGGGCTTTTCAGGAAATCTCAAAGATATATCTGATCTCTTGTTTTGCAATTTCTATTATTCTCATCCAGAATACTATGTTAAAATGCTATAAAGTTTGAGAACACAGTAGTAATGTAAAGATGTAGAGCATTAAAAGAATATTGTATACTTTTTTGTATATATAGTGTGTAATTTTTGTGTGTTTATATAAGTATATAAATATATTTATAAAGCCCTGCACTATTCTCACAAAATTTAAAATGCAGTTCAATGCACTATCGAGGCTGAATGTCAATGAAACTAGAGAATTCTGAATAATGGAGGTGCAAGGTTAAGGTCACTCCAGCCAACTTCTCTGCTGTTCTTGTTAGCAGGACTATGAACAGCCTTTTGCATAGTTTAGGGGATTAACCTGAGAGGAGGCGCACTTTTTCTGTAATGTGCAAGAACACTGTGCTCTTATAAGGAGCTCATTGCAAGTTTGCCAGCAGCATAAAGGTACATTTTTAGCTAAAACAAATTGATCTCTTCCTTTTAGAAAGCCGTGTGCTGAGCCATTTCTATTAGCAGAGGAATTAAAGTAAGTTTTTATGAAGAAATGCCAGATGAATATGGCTGCTGCTGCCCCACAGCCAAGGGAGTCTAAGGTGCTGTGGGTATTTTTGTTGTTAGCTTGTTGGGGTTTTTCTTGTTGCTTTGTGAGGGGGTTGGGAATTTTTATGGTTTGGTTGGTTTTCTTTCTTTTTTTTTAAGACCCGTTCTATTCATTGAGGATTTCATTCAGTGAGGTCAGTCAGGGCTGTAGCTCTCGCTAAGCTTCTTAGGAATGTGTCATTTGATGGGTACAAACACTTTTTTTGGAATTGAGAAAAATGGGGCAAATCAAATACCAAAAGACTTCTATTTTTTTTCCTTTTTTTTTCTTTTTTTAGGGGAAAAGGAATTATTTTTCTCTGTTTCTGAAGGACTGAATTGCAAAATGGCAAATACAGAATGCGTGTAGAAAATGGGAAATGGAGAGGAATAGTGGAGATGTTTGGAGAGAGGGGAGTGAAGAAACACAGTTGAGTTTTTTAACAGTCTTTCTGGTTATGGTCAGATTTGTTACCATTACAGGCACTTAAGACTATACAGTTTTTATTTATTTTTTCGTGTTCACTCAATAGAGAAGATACATTTTTATTTGATATCCTGGATCCATTAACTTCATTCTCAGATTTTTTCGGTTTCCATTGAAAGACTTTTCTTTTACTAGAGATTTCTGGAGCAGAAATATGTAAACTTTTAAATTTAAGTTTCAGTTTAAATGGACCATACAAAACAAGGGCACTAAAACTGGCTGGGTACACTGAGCCTCTATCTGTAACAGCATATCTGTGCCCAGTGCAGGTTTTTCTCTGAGCACCTTAGGTCAGAGTACAGTTTTATGAGGGCCTGGCTTGGGGCAACTCGGCCTGGGGCTTTTCCAAGCTGCCACTCCCATGCGCTGTAGATCTTAGTGATTTTCAGTCCCACCTTTTTTTACAGGACCATACTTCTTCAACAAGGGCATGAAACATTTTGCAGTATTTCTGGCACTTCTGGCTGTTTATGAATGGTTGGTGTTAAGTGGGCACACAGGACAGAGTAAGAGCTGCTTTTTCCATATAGTTAACACTACATCTTTTAGACTCTAAGTTTATGATCCAGTGGGTGGCAAAATTTTCTAGATGCTATGACTCCATGGGGATAGACTAGTTAGTGAATTTCCTTTTTTCTTATCATTTTAGTACAAGTTTGTATACTGGGGTATGATTTTATAGCAATATAAATCCATTTAATTTATTATAATCTTATCAATAGCTGGCTCTATTTGTCTCTAACATGTTTAACAATATAATCCATGGACTGGAGATCTTAAAATACAAATAATGTGCTGGTTTCAATCCTCAGGATAAAAGGTTCAGTAGATTTACTACAGCCGATCTTCCTTAAATTTCTGTCATTTACTAAATTCCTTAGAACTGAGACTTTGCATGCTGTATAGGAAACTTTAGAATTATTTCCTGAATGTAATACAGCAAGTCAATTATATAAATTCATTCTTTTTAGGTGATTTGTTACTGGCTGCTTATTGATCTTTGATGAAAAAGCATTATGAAAGGGAATTTATGTGCCCATAAACTTGATGGCCATAGTGATAAACAGGATTTGCATGCAGGCAGAGCAACTGCTTGCATTCCCAACAGAGAGGTTATATTGCTTCCCTCCATTGGAAGTGAGAAATAGAGCTCTGCCTTTTAGATTCATGAATTTGGTGTCTGTGCATGTGTGCAAGCATGGAATATACTCATCATATGGTATATTAGAGGTATTTAGCTCTTTCATTTACATTTAGTGACTGTAAAGCGTATCTTGGGTAGATCAGGCCCAGTTCAGATTCTATGCTAATGGCACACTTTCCACACAGGAACTGTTCCCGTGTTTTCAGGAAGCATTCCCCTGGTTTTTTTACTTTTCATGCCTATTCTACTGTGGGCATATCTCCAAAGGCTGTATCCTTTCTCAGTTTTTCAAACAGGGACAGACAATTTGTACCTGTTTAGTTTATTCTGGGGTTGGGTGCCATGAATTGAGTATTCCCTAAACATTTGCTTTGGTACTGCTGACAAATAGGGATGAGTTGTTGGATGTGAATGTAGGAGTTGATGGCACTTTGAGAGCTCCCCACTGGCATGGGGGAGATTGTCAGACCTTTTGACCTGCAGAGCACTTTGGTGCAAGGCCTGTAGGGCTCAGCCAAACATAGCAAATTGTCAGCAGGGATTACCGTTTTTTGCCATCATTTAAAGGAGAAGTCACAAAAATTGGTGACTCGTAATAACCTTGTGATCCATCCTCAAGGTGTTAATCATCCTTACAGTACATTAAACAGTCAGTTTGATCTGTGCATCAATCTCCCACAAAATGATGGGAAAAACAACATCATAGTAAGATAGCCCAACAAAATAATTAATATGCAGTATTAAATCTCTCATAAACGGACAGTGAGGAAAAGAAAGCTCAGTCATTACGCTGGATTTAATTTGCTGCGGGAAACAGCCTTCACACCTGAGCCACAGTCACAGCTTGGTTTTCTCTCAATTAAATCCATGCTTGTCTAAAGCAATGAGGGTTTGGAGGACAAGATCAGGGCACATGCTAATGAAATTCCCTGCAGAACAAGGACATTATGCAGAAACTGTTACAAGGCATATACCACATAATCTGTTTTTAAAATTCTCTCTTAAAGCAATGAATGTAAAAGCTTGATGAACATTAGATATAGGCCATGCTATTAATAAGAATGGTTTTTCAAAGTAAAATTCTAAAATTATATTTGTGACATGTTTAAGGACTGAAAAATTTGGAATGTTTTTAAAATATTTACTCAAGAATTATGGGTATTCTTAAATTATAGCATTAAAATACAGCTTTTGCTATAGGATATTGCCATTCAAGGGTACTTATCACAAGATTTATATTTTTTCACCTACCCTTTTGAAATCTAAACAAGAAGTTGTTGCTTAGTCCTATCCAGATCCATTTAGATTTCTTCCCTTCATACACTATGTTGTTGGCCAAATCAAACTATAGCGCTATGATCTACTGCAATACTGCTCTACTAATTAGGTTTTCTTGCCAGACTGTTAGAATTTCTGGCAGTATCACATAGCTCCCAGAGAATCTCTAAGTTGAGGCTTCCAGAAAGTTGCAGGTAGTTACTATTAAGGATACAGAATGGTTTTTGGGTTGATTTTTTTTTTTTTCCTCATTTACCGCAAAGATTTTTCAGAAATGTTTTCAAGATGCTTCATCTGTATACATGTATAAGCAAGTACCCCATTAAATAGTTCTCCACCATATGTGTATACATTCGCAAATTCCTTCCCCAAGTCTAGAATAGAATTTGAACAGTTTCAAGTCATTCCTAGCTAATCCCTTTCTTTAATTCTACATGGCATTTTTTGGCTTCTGTCCGTAGCGCTCAAGAGAATGTCATAAAAGAAATTTCAAGTAGCTTAAGAAGTTTGTTAAAATGAACACTTTTACATTTAAGAATGCTTTCATTTTCCTTCAAAATATTAATTCTGAGGGTGTTGGGTGTTTTTTTTTTTCCCCCGAGCCAAAGTCATGAATCTCAAAATTTGGCATTGGAGAAATACAGCATTGCAAGTTTGCAGCTCTAGGAATTCCATCCTATTTTGACTGGCTTCACTCCATATGGTTTATTTAAATAGAAATATAATAAAATAACTATAACTGATTTGCAACAGAACCCATTTTCAGAATTGTTTTCTTTGGAAAATTCTAATTAAAAACACTAGACATGAAAAGAGAGGGTCTAAGAAACGGATTAGTTCATCTCTTCCCTTTCCTTCTATCCCTAGGCTGCTCTTGGATTTGCCTAGTTTTATGCAGGGGTCTAGATGACCTATTTCCCCTCTATCTCAGGGCATTTTGTCAGCTATACAGCTATTTTTATCATATTCTTAATTTGATCCAACTTCTGTCATATGTCACATTTATGTCATTGCTATTCTTTGTCTAGTCTTGCTGTTTATATGTGAGAGAAAACTTCCTAGCTGAGCCTAATCATTGGGCTCCTATCCATAAACTGGATTTCAAATAGTGAGCTGGGTTTGAAACAGGAAACAAAACACTTCAGAAAGGATTAAAAAACCCCAAGACCAAACAACCCAACAAAAACATCACCATATGTTGGTAGCCACTTAGGATTACATCTTTTGAACACACTGAGGTACTTCTGCCAGGAACAGTGCTTAACTAGGCTATTTGAAGGTTTGCAATTTAATAATTAAAGAAAATCCCCCAACTAGTAATTTCCACTTTGGTATGGTTTCATGATTTGTTCAGGGTGTTTTTGAACACTGTGTTGGTGGACTTTTTTGTTTCGTTATTTTTTGCATTCTGACCTTGTGTGGTTTGTGTAATCTGATGAGTCAGCAGGAGTTGGACTCTGTGCTTATGTTACTTTATTTGCATATAAAGCCCAAAGTAGCAGTTGTCTGTTCACAGAATCAAAGAATATCCTCAGTTGTAAGGGACCCATGAGAATCACGGAGTCCACACCAGGCAAGATGTTAGACAATGCTCTCAGATGTATGGTTTAAGCGCTTACTGGGCACCAGGAGGCTTGGGAACATGGTTACTTCCCAGAGGAGCTGGTTCCAGTGCCCAGCCACCCTCACGTCTCTTTCACATTGACTTTTCTGGATGTTTTTTATTCTTTCAAAAGTAAATGGTCCGCTGCTTCTTTTGTTCAAAGGCATAACCCCACCATTGAAAATTCGTGTTGGCAGAAGAAAATTGAAAATTATAGATTCTTCAGACTGTGAAATGTGTACCAGTCAGCTTCAGAATGTTTATAAAGGCAACCCCATTTTTGGCATATCATGTTTATGCCACTTCCATGGAATCGCCTTGAATCTCCTAACACTATCAATAATAATTCTCAGTAAGACCTGAAAACAACTCTGTGGAATAAATAACTAACACTCCCAGGGGACCTGCGAATTCTGAGGTTGATGGGTATGGCAATAACCAATACATGACTCTGCAGATTTAAATATGCAAAGATAAGCAGAGTAAGAGATGTGAGAAAATTGGCAAAAAATAAAGAGCTATTTTTTAAAAAGCCTTAAATGATGGAATACTTGTATGGATTTAATGACTAAATTTAAAAAGCAATAAATGAATTAACTTCTTTTCACCTCAAACTACAAAATAAGATGCAGGTACAGTTTTTCTAAGAATATGAAAAACTAAAAAAGGATGGGTCTGTAAAGGATTTTGCTGTTGCCCATAAATCCAGAGGGGGGAAGAAAAAAAGAAACCCCCCACATCATGCACTAAAAATTATCCTAGAAGGATAATAAAAATGTGATACCAAGGGGAACTTAGCAGTATGACCGGAACTCTAACCAGTATTAGTGGTCACAGCAGCAGAACTGGAAAATGCAGAGCAACAGATCAGTGCAAAATGTTTTCATGTTAGAATTTGGCATTAGAGAGTTGGTGTGTTTTGCTGTGTTCTTTCCCTTTTAATGCAAAATGTTGTAATGATGCAAATCATTATTCTTTAATTCACTCTGATCAGAATTAGCTCTAAGAGGATCTAAGAGCCAGAAATGGTGCCTTATACATGTTCAGATTTGGGTTTCATTAGCAGCATTTAACCACGGCAGACACACGAATTTGAGGAGGAAAGAATTAGTAAAAAATTCTAATGTGGGTGCATAAATGATGGAATCAAACTATGTCTGTACTAAACCAACGGGAGCTTTAATGCGTTAAGGATCTGAAGGAGAGTGTGGTAACCATCTCTATGAGTACAACTTCATATTTTCAAAATTCTCCTACACTTCTTTTTGGTTTTCCTTCCTAAAATTTACAGCATGACTGATTTATTTATTTTTTTACTTCCTAAGTAAATAAAATACATGGCATGTATGACACAATTGAAGGTGTTTTTTCATATTATGGCAAATAAATGTCACATGTTTTTAAGGGGAAAAAAGAAAACAAAAATGTTAAGAGTAACTATACTTTAGTTTCCAAAAAGTGCACCAAAAGATTCCCTTTCTCTTTCTTTGTGGATTTGCAAGGGCAGCTGTCCTCCAATCTTTCTCCTTCTGCAAAAGTAATCCAAGAAGAAGACATGTAAGCTGGTAATTAAATCTGCTTCACACTGTGTGGTTCAAAATGCAGAGGTAAAGCAGAACAGAGAGAAAAGCTCTCTGCTGCACCTATTGAGCTGCAGAGAATTAACTTCTCTTTTAGCATCCTGTTATCTGAAAGGAAGGACTGCTTTCCAGAAAAACCCAAATGAAATCTCAATAATCACAAATACTCAGTGGTTTATAAACAAGCTGTTATAATGGGACTAAGGCATGCACAAAACAAATTTCAGGTTAGAATGGAAAGCAGTCTTCATGCTCACTGCCATGTTAGAAACCAGCATTTGTGACAGGCCCAAATTACAAAAAGGTAGTTCAAGGTGCATTCACTCAGTTGTGACTGGTCATGTTTTCCTATTACTGTTAACAAATGAAACGTTTATGTATGAAGTGCAGTGTTGAAGAGTATTAGCCTAAAAAGTAAAAACCAAACATAAACCTCTCCAAAACAAAACAACCCTTAAACCCCCACTTCTCCAAAGCAAAATAATCCCTGAAATAGATACCCAGGTTTCTTCATGTGAGTAATGTTTACAATTACTTTCTCAAGGCTTCCCCAGTGAGGAGCCAGAATGAATAAGATATAAAGTGATCTCATTTGTGAAGAGACACTGAACAAAGATTTTTCTTTTTCTTTTCCTAACCAAGTAGCTGTTTCTGTCAGTGCCTTTTCTGACAGAAACATTGGCTCTCAAGCCAGCTGTAGAAAGTTATAATGAGATAATAAACTTGCATAGGTTAGAGTAAGAAACTGGTGATATCATTTTAATAATAAGTTTGAAAAAGAAGCAGCTTCTAAGGGGTGCTATAGGCAGGTAACGGCTTAAATAATGAACATTTCTATGACCCAAAGTATTACTGGAAATGCCATAAGTAATTTCTAGGGTTCATAGCTTAACTGTGCAAGACATCTGATTGTAATGACTTTAATTTTGCACAAAGGTTTGACATGGAGAGAAGTGCATAAGAGTGATGTAATGCAATGGGCAAGGTTTTATGATTATTGAAGGCCTTTGGGAGCCCCTGCTCCCTGTGTGCAGCAGGGGCCCACGTCAGTCTGTTCCCAAGTGAAGGAACCCAGGGTTGTGGCCCTGATGACCTTGGACTCCTTGGGATACATGATATGGAAGAATCTTCTCAAAGAAGAAGAAATAGGGTTTAGACTAAAGAAACGATGTGACAGCAAATAGCCCCAGCAGTACTCTGAAAGTTTTGGCGTGCTCTCCAAATGATACATTGCCATTGCAAGCTGGTAACTGGCTGTTTAGGAAGAAAAGTTATTGTACTCTGATAGGTAGGATTGAGGTACAAGGATTAGAGGGTCATATCTTTATATTTTATCTGTATATTTATCATGGAAACTGTGAGGGAGGAATGGAAGCAGGTAGCTGAGAATAAGTTAATCAGCACCCACCACGATGTGCTCCAAGGCTTCTGTTGAACCAAGAGATATGCCCAGGACTGGAAGTTAGATCTTGCTGTGTTATATACCTTATATAATGATATCACATGTGGCACTTAATTTGAGTTCAAGCACTAAATTAATTATATAGCCTTGCCAGATACGTTGTTTTCAAATACATTTCTGAACAGGGAGAGAGATGTTACTGTGCAAAGAGCAATGGGTACAGTGCCAGACATGGAATTATTTTCACAGGAACATTTTAAGTGTGTATGTTGGATGCAAGCCTGAAGAAAAGGGTGTCAGAGTAACTAGAAGTTGAGAGGACTGAACTCTGTCCAAAGCTGCATGGAGAATGCAGTGATTCTAGAGAGGCGGTGGCTCTTGGTTAAAGGAAAGTGGGTCCCACCAGAACTTTATTAGATTTGCTGAAGTAATTTTTTATATTTTGACTTTATAGAGATGTGCAGTGGTGATATAACAAAAGAGAAATTTAAAAGAACAGAAATGTGTGTCATGTATTAAGTTGTACTATATCATAACTTGTTACAATATAGGAACTTAATTTTCATACATTTTGTTGTTGTTGCTTTCCCAATTCTTATGGATGTCAGCATTGTTTGTTGTTCTTGTTGTATCTTCTCAGTATGAATTTCCCATGGGAGCTTCATTTGACAGCTAGAACTTGGTTGAGAATTTAGTGATTAAGATTTGAGCTTGTCTTTTGTGCTACTGACTCCTTACATCCATAGCTTTGGACTGCCAGTATCAAGAGAACAACTAAACCAGCACATGTGAGCAAACCAGCAGGAATAAGGGCTGAAGAAAAAAAGGGCTTTGTGGAACCACCACAGACAGTTGGAGACAAACAGAATTGAGACTGTGGAGGAATAAATGGAGAAAGGAGAGAATCCAGAGAGGCAGCAGTAAGGGGAAACCATAATATGATGGAATTTCAGATTTTAATTTCTTGGGTTGGACCTATCTGATGACCTGCTGACCTATTAAAGAAAATACGACTAACTAAAGGTCTGAGATAGGGCTGATCTTTAGAGATATTTGCCTTGTAAGGACAGGTTTTAAAGAAAAATGAACAAAGTAGAAAAAGCCATGTATTTATGCGTAGGTATCTGAATTTCAAGATGTGTTTGTTTTCAATGTAATATTTAAATAGTGAATTGCTAGAATGTAATGACAAAACATTACAATTATAAAGGATATTTCTTCCTTTCTGGTAAACTACCTGGATGGATTGTAGTAACTGTAATACTAAGAAATGTGTTTGGGGCAGAAGTCAGGCAGATTCCAGATATTTCACATCCAAAAACTTTTAAATGTTTCGCCTTCATAAATTCTAGACAGAAGATATCAGATTGATTGTCAAGTATGTGTTAGTTACTGAATAGGGATAAAGCATGCTAAATCTAGATATTTGGCCATAATCCAGTAAAACCTTATTTTGTCCAGATTTTTACTATATACTTGCTAAATTAATTTCTGTGAAAGCCACCAACTGGAAGGAGCAGTAGAGCAGTACATGGGGGAGGTATGCTACAGCATATGCTCTGGTTCTGCCCTTGAATAGAACAGTTCTGAAAACAAATTATATAATGTGTTGACAGAAAACTATAATCCCTGAGGTAAATTTGGCTTCAGAAAATATTCTCTAAGAATCATTTGACAGGTCTTTTGAGAACAACAATATGGTAAGTATGGTATCTGATGAATTGTTAGCAGATTTGAATCTATCCAATCTTTTTTAAGAGATCTGAAATATCCATGATTTATTGTGGATATAGGGCAAATACTATAAGATTTGCTTAATTTTGAAGGGGAGTTTTTCTATCTACAGGGTTATGTTCTAACACATTTGTTCTTGATCCTATATCTTGCAAAAAGGGTGCAATTCTGCTAAGAGTCCTGCTGAGAATTTGATCAAATTTAGCTCTCAGCTGAACTTCTGGAAATCCAGAGCAACCGCTTTAGTTAGTAAGGTCTATGTGAACTTGTACAAAAATTGCTGTCAGAAGAACCTGACTCAGTCGAGTATTACCAAGGGGTGTGTATTTTATAAATGACTGGTATCAAACTTACAGTCTTCTCACTGATGTAAGCTGGAAATATAATAGGAGTGGAGGAGAGTGTGTGGTGCTGGGTCATGGCTCATGCTTCAATGGATTGTTTTCAGAGGTTCTTATGTGAGACTTTTAAAGAGTGAAATTTCAGCAAGGAAGGTTTAATACAGTTCTTTTGGTACTGGCTGGATTCCACTGCAATGAAAACTGAATAGCCCTTCTTACATTTTAAACCCCTTGTTAGTCATAGGAAGAATATTATATACTATGATTTTTACAACAAACACCATTTAGCTGCTTTTGCTGCGTGAGCCTGGGATTGAGAAGCTCATTTGCTTGAGACCTTTGTAACCACAAAGTCGGTGGCATGGCTCTGTCAGAACTGGTCACATGTACAGGTGTTCTACAGCTGACTAAGTATGATTGACACTTTAAGTTCCACAGAAAAAAATGGGAATCCCTGTAACAGACTGTTTTGGGTGTTTCTTTTGCAAAAAGAGGCATTCAACCTGCCAGTGAGTTAATAAACTCTAAGGGTTTAGTGGAATAAGAGAATAATCATTAGTGGTCTAATTAGAGAAGGTGAGACAGTTTTGGACAAGCCCAAAGGGCTGGTGACTTAAGCTTGCTCACAGAAACAGATTTGTGCTTTGCTGAAAATGAGCATGGTGGTGTTGATGTTTTCAATGCTACTTTGTGCCTTGAAACATAGGCAGCAAACACATAAAGGTCAAAAGTTGCGTTTCACTGGTGGAAGCCATTTAAAATGAAAAGGCTCTTCAAAAGCTTTGTGAAAAAAATGATAGTTTACAGCAGATCTTTTTTGCAGTTTTATTGGATGTGTTCCTACTTTTTCATACTTTCAGTGCATGATAGCACTGTTTGGTCTTTGATCATACAGTGCATTAAATGGCAATTGAATATCACTGGGAAGCCTTTTGTTTGGGTAAAAGGGTGAAATATCATGGTTCACATGCAAGTTCTTGCATGCTAGAAATAAAGGAGAATATTGCCAGTCTTTGGGTCCATATTTTAATTTATTCATACATACAAACTCAGTATTTGATGTATGGAGAATTTTATTTACTTATTCCAAATAGATGAAACTTTGTTCTGTTATTAGACATTTAAATGCTCACTGAAACTATGGCACCTCAAATATAGTCCAGCTTTCAAAGGAGTGCAAAAGGAGGACAATCCTTTTGGAAACCTCACACATTTCATATCAGAAATATAAAGTACCAAGGAAAACTGTTCCTTATTGCATAGTCAATTAGAAGAGATATTTCTATTTTTTTTATTTCAATTATTGTTTTACTAAAATATACCTTTCTTTTTTTGCTGTTCTAATTTTATTCCAGGGATAACATCTGTTGCCCTCATGGTACCCTGTCCTCCTCCAGCAAGGAGAGCAAAGTTTTTGCTCTGGATGCTGCATGCAAATTGGTCAGTAGGAATTATATCAGGAGCTGTGAAATTGTCACACTTGCTCTGTCTTAAGCAGGTATATACCACCCTATCCCAGATATCACAAAACTTCATTAGGGTACAGAAGGCTTGAGGCAGTACTTTTGCCCTGGTGTTGTGACTACGTGCAGCTGCTCTACTGAAACAGCAAGACTGTCACAGCATGAAAGTCTTCCCTTGCTTTGAGAAATGTATTCTGTGTTTTTGTGTTAAGTACTGGAAGGTTTTTTTTGAAAGTACTTTTACTTTCTCTCACTATTCTGTTCTTAGCTACAAAATGTTTCCACTCTGCACTTGTGAGGTCTTCTGTGACATTCATTTGGTCCTTGCAGGGAAATCTTTTATCTGCACAAATTCAAAGCAAGTCAAAGGCCACCTTGAGGAGACCATGGTGGATGAAGTTGCAGTATAACAGTATCACGCTCAGAATAATGATCCCTGTTCTACTTTCAATAGAAATCAGAGGTACTTCTCTGCAATGTAAAATTCTCATTCTGCTCACATTCTTTATTGATTTCCAGTGCCCGAATCCGATTTTATTGAAGTATCCTTCCCACCAACTGCAAAATGTCAACACAGCTTACAAAAATTTTCGTCTTTTCTATCACCAAATTCTACTTGATTAAACATATAGCATCAGCAAACATTTAAACTCCAGAGTTTTCTGAAGGAAATAATGCAGTAGAGTTTTATTTTTTTAGTTGTTTTTTTAACTTCCTGAAGTCTTCATTCAAATGCTGTAGAGTAAGACAACTGTCATTAACAGGCAGACTTTTCAGCAGCTGAAAATAACCGTGGAATTGCTGAGCGTCGTTTGTGTTTTAAACAAAGTCACTCTTAAATAATTATTTAGCAAAATTATATTACCTGACAATCTATGTGACTTTCAGGGATCAGAGTTTCTGTGAACAGGATGCTAGTAATCCACTGTGTGTGCTGGGACTGATTTTTGATCTGGTGCTTTTCAAAAGTATCTTGACTAAGAGCTAAATCCTGCTGCCTTACCAGTGTTAATGAGTACTGATACAGTGTTTTCAACAGTGTTTAAGGAATAAGACATTGCCGGGCACGTAGAAAGGAGGCAGAGTCATGCTTTACCATGAGAACTATTCATTCCTATAGCAGGGAAAAACTGGATATCACTAAAAAGAAAAAGGATATTTTAATTTTTTTTCTGTGTTGGGAATATTCAGCAAGGAGCTAAATGAAATCTGGAAACCTATTCAAAAACTCAAGTAAAAGTGTGTTGAGATGGCTGAATCTCACACAGTTCAAGTGTCTTACTCCAACCGCCCACAGTGCCTTCTGCAAGGGCGTTCATGTGTTTGTTGGCAATTAGCGATACTCTGGTCAGTCCTGCTCAGCGGGTATGAAATGAAAGATTGTCCTGCTGAACCTCACTCTTCAGATGTCATTTTAACTTTTTTCTTTAGGAATCACATGGATTTCAGTCGCAGCTCTAAAACTGTTCCTGTTCTCTGCCTTAGTGGACAGCCAGGTTCAGGTCATGCTGTCATAAATCAGGTACCTAGAAAAGAATAAACAGGAAAGCTGAGTCAGAGCTCTTCTCTTGCATTGCCCGTCAGGTTTTTGTGGCTTCAGGCAAACATCACCAGAGCCCCGCACATTCCCTCCTAAGCACACCAAAGAAGGGATGTCCCTTTCTGCCCTAGAAGAAGTAAGAATACAGGTACTACCTGCAGAGTTAAGAGATCCAGTTTCTAGCTTTCTGTGCCACTTTCCTGGCCTTGTAAAGGGATTTTGAAAAGGATTGCATAGGCAGTGACTCAGACTTGTTGATTTAGTGTCACATTGAATCAGGCTGCAGGAACTCGAGTGCAACATATATGCTTTATCTGACCCACTTGAGAAGATCAGATTTAAAAGGGTGATGACTAAAATATGGCAAATGAGAAGAACAAAAAAGATATGGAAGTCTGACCTATACTAAATTTTTCAGTGCTTTTTCACTTAAATTGGTTCACTTTACACAATAGGTCAAAGGAGCTACATAAACTTTGCACGAAAAGCTTGAATTTAACTTTTGTTACCTAACCTGATATGAGACACGAGCTTTCTTTATAGCTTGCTCTCTTCTAATGACAAACAGGGCTTTTTTTTTTTTTTAAACTTAATTACTTCATATCTGGGTTCTACTTTGGTCAGATTTTATGATCAACTTAGATAAACAACATATAGTAATTTTATTTTATTGGCTTTGTGATAGATTTTTTAATTCCTCTGGACTTGATAATGATCATAAAAATGAGCATGCATGAATAAATATTAAAATGGTTTCAGTCACTCATACAAGTGATCCATTTCCAAACAACTGAAGGACTCTCTTCAAAACTAGGGAAGAGAAACAGAGGGTTGTCCCATTGGAACTGCTGCAGGTAAAGAAAGGGCTCATCATTTTTTAAAATAAGATCTCTGTAGAGTCTTTAAATGATGAGAAGCTGTGTGAATTGTGAAGACAGCCAACTATTAATCATGTCACGTTAGGTGGAGGAATCCCAGGTTGTGTGTTTTGAAAGGTTTGTTTATCTGGTATGTCCTGAAAGAGAATTTTGTGCTGTTTTGGGCTCCCCTTCAGTTTGGGAACTTGCAGCAGCTCCCAGGCTCTGCCCTGCAATACTCTGCCCTGCCTGGGCAGGCACTTTGATTCTCACAGATCAGCTCCCTTGCCCATACAACAACTTGTATTTCTCACTTTGGAATTCTGTCATCTTTTTTCCTCTGTCAAGATTATTTCAAACCCTAATCCTGCTTGTCAACGTTACCTGCAGTCCCTCTTGGTTCTGTGTCAGTTATCTACTTAATTTTACATCTGTCTAATGGTAATTTCACTTGCATCATATTTCTGAAGCTTCCCTATGAGAATGTCATGCAAAACTGTCAAAAGCTTTACTAAAACCAAAGAACATGACACTTATTCCTTCTTTCCTGTTCCCACAGTCTGTCTTGAAAGGAAACTGGACAGATTTGATGTTTGCTCTTGACTTAACACAGTGGCTGCTGTTAACCTCCCTGCTGCTGTCCCAGCACTCACAAACAATTTTTAACAAGTGTTCCAGACTTTTTGTACATTGAGCCAATTCGCCTAAAATGATCCCATTCTTCTGCTTTATTATTTGAGCCCACAAAGAAGGAGGGTCACATATAAATGTATGGTTTATGGCATGATAGATCAGAAGTTTGTAGTGATGGCTTTTTTCTTTTTTCCCATTAGTCAGAATTGAGATTTGTAAAAGAAAACTGCTCGGAGACAAGCTTTTGGTTTGGTGAAAGAGATGACTAAATTTGCATCTGAGGAGAATCCTATAAACTTTTAGGCAATAATGTCTTTGGTAAGAGTCTAGTTGGGAAGAAAAGGTAATTTCCTTTAGAAAGAGCTATGTGATTTAGTACTAGTGAAACCAGAATCTAGGACTGTTATTGCAATTTTGGCAACGTATGAGTCTGAATCAATTATTTCCTGATTCAAGGCCAAACTTTTAATGTTTGCAACGAATAATACCTAATTTTAGTAAATAATCTATATCTGAGGGTATGCCTGGGCCTTTTAAATATTGCCAATAGAGAGAAATTCCTGTAGATTTTATTTTCTTCCGGTGCTTTGTTTTTCATTGGAAAGTACTGTCTCAGAAATGCCAACTATTGCAGATTTTTGCAGCAACATATACCTAGGTAATAAAAATTTCCCTGAATTGCTAAAAAATTGTTTTGTTTCAGCAAGTTCAAACCACACTGTTACACTCTTATAGTTTTGGAGTAGATCCTAAATATACATTTATGTAAAACTCATCGCATAATACATGTAAGACTTACAAAATGCTTGACAAGAAAGAGTTAAGATATTATATTTGTTTAGCACAGAAAAGAGAGGTTGGAGGAAGAAGTTTTCACAGTTTCTAAGATGCAGAAGGCTATAAAAAAGACAGTAATTACCTTAATTTTAAGAAAAGCTGATTTAGATCAAGAAAATATTAATTATATGGATATTTAAGAATCTAGAAAGGCTACCTTTTGTGGAGGCTGTGAAATGCCCTTAACTGCAGAATTTTAATTGTAGGTTAGGAAAATATCTTGCATGGACAGCATAGCTATACTTGACTTTGTATCAAGTTCTGGGGCATAAATGGGAAGACTTCTTAAGGTTCTTTCAGGTCTTGTATTATTTTTGTAATAAATATCAAAGTGGCCACATCTAAATATTTTGAAAAAGATAAAATGACATAGTATAATATATAACAATATAAAATGACCTTCAGATTCTCAAACGGATTAATGTTTTTTACATCAGCCTGGGCAATCAATATTGCTTTGTCTCCGTCTATTATTTAACACCATCATTTAGGCTTCTAAAAGCTGTGATTAAAAGCATTCTTCCCACAAATAGATCTTGAACTAATTGGCTGTCTTTGATAGAGTTTATCTAGCCAAAACCGCATGATTTCAACTGTTCAGGGACACATCACTGCATCTGGGATGAGGGTGATGCCGTGAGGGAATGGATCGTGTGTTTTACCAAAGAAAATGAAGGTGATGCATTATTATCTCTCGTTTGCATGGCACCAAGAATGACCCAAGGTGCTATCAAGGTAGGCAATAAAACAAAGGGGAATGAGCTCCAAACATAAATGATGCTGTTCTGCACAAATGTGGATCCAGGCATAAGAAGGGAATGAGCTGAAAGAAAAGCAATAAGTAGCTTTTAGCCTGAAGACTCAGCAATAATTATGTGGAACCTATTAATGCTGTGATGTACCAGGGTGCAGGATGGCATTCCAGGGCTGATCCTCGGGATCATTACGGAGGTGATGACATTTCTGCAAAACTGAGCATGGCTCTTCTGGAAGCAGTAGTTATTTCCCCTGAAAGGGGACCAAAATGTATCAAAGGAGAGAATTTGCAGAATCATGCATGCAGTGCATGTAGGAATAGACTTATTTTGGATACAACAATCATGACTTTAATAGTCAGTGATTACAAAGAGATTATGAAACTTGAACCCATGCTTTATGACTGCCAAAACAGCATTCAGCCGTATGTTATGTAAAATCTTAGGAATAAAAGCACAAAGTTGTTGTCAACTGTAATTTCAGAAACTTTGCAATTGACAGTAACTGCTTTAAAAAAAAGTATCCTCATTAATGAACTGTGCTGTGAAAACTCATCTGCATGTAAAGCATAATTTTAAGAAGAATTAACATTTCTCATATAAAAAGAGGATTTCAGTGACTTTAACAAGCAATATCATTGGTTTATCCTTGTATCTAGGGGAATGTGAAAAAAAAGTTCCATAGTTTCAGTAGATGAAACTTAGTTACTGCAACACTCATGATCCTCTGTTCTGTAAAGGTCATAAAATGAAAGGTGGCAGGGTCAGTCCAGCAGGTCCTTCAGTCCTAGGCAGGACATACCCTCTACTCTCCAGTGAAATACACATCCCTGCAAGTGTTTGCCCTCACTGCAGAAACAGTAGAACATTTATTATGATTGCAAAGTCCCTCCTTTTCAAAATCTAATTTATTTTGTTTTAATTTCCTCATTCTGGAAAAAAAATGGGAGTATGACTGTCTTGTTTGTTTCTGATTAAAATACCACTTATTTATGGTTTACATTACAACATGTTACTGTCATAGTACTAGGAAGAATGTGTAAGGCATCACATGAGCTTGCATTTGAAGCAATCAAAACTGAAAAATAAAAAACTAAGTGGAACAGGAAAGAAACTTCAATTTGTGGTTTTTCTGCTTTTAATCTGCTTTTTTCAATGCAGCTGGGTGAATCAGAAATGAGGGACAAGACTATGCAGGGAAAATGTATCCACTGAAAAACATTAAAAAATTAATAAATACCTCAATACTGAGCCTATAACTTGTAGGACATTTAAGAAACTTCCTGTTCTTTCTAATGGAGTTTTTGAGCTTTTTAGGGCATGTATTTTCAGCTCGTCTCTGTAGTTATTAGGCTTTGTCCTTTTACCTGTAAATCAAAAGTTGACCTACTCACAAAATCACCAGATTCTAGCATATAAAATTTTGCTCAGAGTTATGAAATACTAAATGTTGCAAAACTTGAGAGAGTGGGCAATATTAGCTTGAAATCCATAGGATTTAAAGGCAGATATGCCAAAGCAGAAGGAGGGAACTGAAGTAAGGGAAAAAGAACAAACTCAGAGATGAAAGGTGTCATTTGCTTCATCTATAGTTTATGTTGGCCACAAAGAACAGATACCTCATACCTAAAAATCAGCACAAAGCTCTTCTTAAATGTAGCCTTTTGTTTAAGCACTGCTTCAACTTGCTGTCCCCGGTTCCTCCACTTAGGGAGCAGCTTTCAGGTGTTTCTTTTCTTGGACACAGTGTGACACTGCAGGCGGTCTCTTCAGTTCTCCTTGTCTTTGGGCAGAGCCCTCACCTGCTCCCTTCGCGGTGTCTTCCTGTGAATGCTGGGGCTGGTGCCAGAGTGCATCCTGTACCGAGGGATGAGTGACTGTGCTGGGGACACTGGCACTGCCATCGGGAGCATTGAGGACACACTGTGCTTGTAGGATAGAGGAGGTGAAACAGTGGAACAGGCTGGTGACAGCAAGACAAGTTACCCTGCTGTGTTGTTGTAGTAGGAATTCAAGGAAGTAGGTTTTCTGTGAAACTTCAACAGAATGACAGCTTCCCAGCTTTCTTCTATTCTGGATGCTGCTGTGTGCCTCTAAACTGGAGAAATCCACTTCTTGTTGTGACATACCAAGGTTTCCTGTAAAGATCATCCTGACTTGGTTTCAGAAACTTTCTCTGTCCCTGTGAGAGGGTCAGATAAAGCCACTAGCCCTTGTGATCTTCCCAGAGAAGGGAAATGAGTAATTAAAGACAACACTACTGACACAAACGCTTGTCTTGGAAAGTATCAAATCCAAGGCACTGTGAAGTGTTGCCTAAAGCACTTGACATAAGACATTGTAGAGGTTCTGGGCTCCTGTCGATTGCTATTTTGATGGGCAGTAATTGTAATTTTGAAGCAGTGATAGAGCAAGCCATAGCAGGCTGTAGTGTTCATCAACTGCCATGTTCTTTAGATCACTAAGACACAAAATGTTTTTTGTTTTACAGAAACTGATTTCACTACCATAATCTTGTTTTGTTTTATAAGGGCATGCTGGGAAACAACTCTACTCCATGAGGGGTGTGGTTAAAATAGCTCAATGCCTGCTGTGATGGTGCTGAAAAAATACCACTGTTTGTATGTATGATTCACACATTGTGTTTCAGAAGGTAGAGCAAGATGAAAAAAATTAATAGTTTTACCAGATAAATTATCTTTCTGCTCAGGAAGTTACCTGTCTAAATGGGCTTTTAATAGAGAGGGAGATAGTGGTCATACTTTTCGTCTTTAATGATGGTACCAGAGTAATCTAAAAAAATGGATTTCATAAAACAGCTTGAGGTCATGAAGTACAGACAAAGTGGGTGATAAATATGTGTATATAAATAAGTTACTTCTCTGATTATTTAAAGCAGTAAAAGTTACTGAGGCTATATCCTCAGCTGGTGAAAATTAGGTTGGCTTAATTGGCTGAAGAAAGGTTTGTTGGTTTCCTCTGATTTTCATCATCAGACTTAGTGGTTGTAGCTTTTAATCAAAGCAGGACAAAAAGCAGAAAACTCGAGTGACCTATGTGCTCTCTAGCTGTGGAGCAGTCACTATAATAGTGTTCTTTCTTTTGTTCAACAACCCATGTGCTACATTTTAATACAATTACCTAAAAATACCCCCAACCTAAGCAAACCCAGAGAAAGCAGCATGAAAAGGATGATGGTGATCTCTCCTGGTTGACAAACAAGTGTAATTCCGTAAGAAACAGATTTTTAAAACTTCTCAAACTGATTTTGCACAGAGCAGAATCTGATGTGAGTCCTCTGATGGGAGGATGGGGGCTGTGCTATGGCTGGGATTTCGGGACCCCGGGAGCTCTGCCAGTCAGGGCAGGGAGGGCCTTCATGTAGGGGTGCTGCCATCACTCCTTAACCTCAGGCACAAATGTTGTCTCTAGCAGCCCCATCCCAGTTTCCTATGTGAGAAAAAGGCAATGTATAAGGTAATGATGATCCTATTTAAGAAAAAAACCAAAAAACTCAGACTTGAATGGAAATAAAAGGATGGAGAAAGGTCTGCTTTTCCATTTGCTTGCCTATGTGCAGACTTTCAGGGTTACTTTACTACAAAATTATTGTGCTTTATTTCATTCTCACTTCATTTTAAAATGCTGTTGATTTTGCTATATTTTTGCATGTACTGGGGATGCTCTCCTAAAGCATTAATGGACTTAGAAATATAATAGACAATTTTGTGTTGCAGAATCTAAATTTGAATAAGCTGTTACTCTTCAAAATTTTGTTTGATTCAAGTCAATGAAAGGCAAGAATTTTACTTTAAAGTAGTTTTTCTATTGCAAGATTTGAAGGCTGAGGCAAGTTTATTTGAGGCTTTTGAGAACTGGAAATATGTGTGGGGGTGGTACTCCTGTCTTGAACTTAACAATTTCTGAAAAGAAGACAACTTTTTGCTTGCAACCTTTTTAAGATGGGGTTTTCTGTCCATGAGTTTCTATTAAAAGTCTGACATCCATCTTGGCTCCATCTGTGGAGTCTCTGAACTAGGTGAAAGTGTTGTTTCAACCAATAACATAATTATTCCATTATGATCTTTCCTTAAAAAAAAACCCCATAAAAGTAATGAGGAAATAATTTGTGCACAGAGCTTATCACATATGTCTTCACAGGCATTGTGGAAGTGTAATGTAGTAGGAGGTTAAACTTGCTTGTGGTGCATTAAATCAATATTTTTGTCCTAACTACTAGTGTCAATAAATCTTTTCATATGCATTATATATGAAAACCTAATTTTTTAGTCAATGAACAAATATCTATACACATGGTTTGTGAAATTTTTCCTGATTATAAAATTTCTTATTCTTCCTCTCCTTTTAACAAGAGAGGAATTTAATGAATTCCTACAGTGATTAACTAAATGCAGAAATGATGTAAATAACATCATACTGGTGTAACATCTGACAGAATCTTGTAATGCATGTGATGCTTGGGGATTGTGGCCACTGAGTTCCTTCTAACTTTGTCCCACTTCTGTGTGTTACAGCATTTTTCTTTCATGCATATGTCAGGTTTGATAAAGCAGAAAGACATAACAAATAGTGAATAACCAGGTAAGGTGATAATGCTTCAAGTCATTTTTATTTGCTCTTCTGCTGGAGCACCATCCCTTGGTTCAGCTTGGAAATTACACCAACATTCATGAGCTTCATTACATGACTGCAGGGTTTTAAATTAAGGTCTGTGAAGGGATGATAAGGATCTGCAAGTAAGTGGTGTGTTGCTTCTTGGTCAGAGTAAAATATCAAAAATTATATATATTTTTTTTTTTACAAGCTCAAAGAGACAGAGAATGATAGGAAAGTTTTTAGATCACCTTTGATGTCTTTGTTAGGCCTATTCAAAGTAGAGAATTTTGGTTTTGTGAAGTAATTTATGTGAAGCATTACTAATACTTGAAGAACTTATTCAAAAACACAAGATCTGGAAAAAAAAAAGGAGTCCTTCAAGGAAAGAGGCGTGGCTCTGTGTATGAAATCTGCATATGCTCCTTCCAAGGCAGAGATGAAGGAGGACAGAAAACTGGTGCTCTTTGGGTGACAGCTAAAAAGAAGAGCCACGATGAGCACTGTTGGTGGGATGGTTCACTATGAATGAGCCGCCAGAGCTAAAGCCAGGCTGGAGCTGTCGGCAAGGAGCACACAGGGAAACCCAAGGTGCACCGGGGTGATGAGGGAGGGGCTGAAGTCTGAGCTGGGAAAGGAGTACAGTAGGGTAGAAATCAGTCACATTCTTTTGTGTCTCAATTGTGTCTCTTCTTTTACTTAATATTAGAGCAGAAAAGTTTGGGGGACAGATACTTTTTTAAGACTTGATTGTACCTGCTAGGTAAATTATGGCCGATTGGTATTAAAATCAGAGGTAGTTTGAATGAGGACAGCCAAGAAATTAGAGCATCTGTGATTTCTGGAAAGGTTCTTACCTTCCGGAGCAGAAACAACCTTTTCCTCCCAGGCAAATGAAAAACCTCCAAAATGTACAGTAAAGGAACCAAGGTATTTCACAAAGATAATTTCCAACTGTCTTGGAAAACTCCTTAAGTACTTTTTCTGAAAGACTGGTCCAATTTAAAAAAAAAAACAGTCACAGTGATGTAGCAGATCTTTTAAGGAAAGTAATTTTAACATACTCTAAGGGAGCACAATGTAGTTGAAGTTACTTGGAAATCCATACCTGGAGTTTCTTGGTGGTCCAGATTCAAAATGGAAGGCAATGTTGAACGGTGCTGTTCCGTTACTTGTCTGGGGTCTGATGATTTTCTGTGTGCATATATTAATTTCTTTAATGAATGATCTAGAGGATTGAATCATGTGACAGCTTTTTTAATCTAGAGTACATTTAAGAGAAAATTTGGATGTGTTGGAGGATGGAAATGGAATCCAAAAATTATATTGAAAAATTGGATAAATGCTACGAAGGTGATGGATGAAGTCTGATGGTTGTTCTGTGGGAGGGAAAGCAGGAACAGCTGCCTACCAAGCTCTGCAGGAAGCAGCAGTGGGCTTCTAGCGGATCATGACCTGAATACGGCTCTAATTTGTCTAAAGTGGCAAATTTGCTAGTTTTGCCATGGCTGGAAAGCATTGTCATAAGCAGTGTAGGGAAACATGATCCTGATAAAGCTGTGAGACTGATACGAACATCAGTGCACCCTGCCAGATGCACGAGGTAACTTTTGTGATTTCCCGAGCGAGCCTCAGCTGCAGTGCGGCTGTTTGCACACTGCAATTCAAGACTGATACAGACAAAAAGGGAGATTCTACAGAAAAGAAAAGAGGACATTTGGTATAGAAATAGAAGCTTTACAAACTAAAATGGAACAAACTGGGAAAGGCTGAAGAGGGACATCTCTTCAAGGGTATAAAATGCTGCTGCAAACCAGAAGGGAATGAGCCATTTTCCATTTCCACAGTGAATAGGAGAGGAAATAATCATAGATTTTCTGCAAGAAAAACTGATGTTGGGAATGGGGTTGAATCCTGTTAGTGTGAAAACGAGAGAGTTTTGATATGGGAAATTATTGCCTTTGTAAGTTGTGGAATGGCAACGATGGAGACTTGCAGAACAGCAACCTGTCAGGACTGATGGTGGGACCCAGCATCACAGTAGATGACTGCTTGAATTATCTTCCAGGCATGTGCTGAAAACATTCCTTTATAATATTTATGATTCTATAAAGAAAGCCCAAGAAATGAAAATGAAGAGGTTTTGCAAGGCTCAAGCTATCCCGTTTCATTGTTTCTTAGTGTTCCAGTGTACTGGGTGCTAAGTTACCTGGTAATCTGATTTTAGTGCACTGGTGCTGCAGCTTTTAGTGATGGAAATGGAATCTCATAGGGTTTTTTCTATTCACATTTGACCTAAGAGTCAATCTCCCTGTAATGACTACTTTAATTTACACAAGGAGTATTGGAATCAGAGCCTTTGAATTTACTTGGCAGTGTTTCTATATCTCCTTTCATACATAAATTCAAGAGTAGGATAAGCAGAATTTGCTGTATCCAATTTGAATTATTAACCATTGTGCATCTTAATTATCTGGGAATTATCTATATATCTGTTTGGGATTTTTTAAGATTTGCAGTTTCTAGAAATTACTTATGTTTTAACATGTCTGATCTAATTTTGGCTTAGGAGCTCTTTTGGGTTGTTTTTTTTTTGTTGAACATTATGATGAAAGATGAGGGAAAACTCATCTTTTGAGCTGATTAAATGATTGTATGAATCTGAGAGATATGCTAATCAATTTCAGTTGAAAAATACATCATTGGAAAATATGTCTATCACATGAATTCAAAAGCTTGACAAAATCTTTTTATACAAACAAATGATGTCAAATGGGCAGCTGTTATCTGGCATAGAGGCACTGATCTATGTCTTGAAGAACAGCAAACCCACATTTTTATGAAAGGATTATTTGATAAAAGCAGCGGGTCTTGGTCTTTATGACATTTTATTACCCCTTACTTTTCAAACCAACATTTAGTTGAACTTGGTAAATATTGTTTAGTATTTTTAGTCATTCACAACATGGATGAATCTGTGTTGTCATGGAGGCAGTAATGCATTCATCATAAACAATACAGAGTTTTGAGCATATTTAACAGAAATATCCACAGTATACAGTCACTTAAAATCACATTTGCAAAATATTGTTTTGCAACCAAAATGAAATGCAAATGCTGAATATAGACACAATATTTCAGATGTGACAGATTCCACTTTTCCTCCTCAGTTGCTAATATTATTGTTACGAGTTGTCATGTGTAGCTGAGTGCTGGGTGATTCTGAATCCCTGTGATGGTGCATTCAATTTCTGTAATGAGTTTTGCATTTAGAGAAGTTGAACAACACAGAGTTGAGAGCTGGTTTCTAGATCCCTTTTAAGTTTTTGAAATACTGGAAGTGATCAGAAGTTCACTTATCTTAGAGGTCTCTTAATACAGTAGATGTGGAGTAGGGAGGGTTTTAAAATTTGGAGGGAATGCTTGTTCAGTGAGAATGAGTAAGACAGAGAAGCTTCACTTTCTAGGAGAAACACCTGGAGAGGGAGAAAGGGGAGGGGTTTTCCCCACTAATCCGGAATCTAATTTGCTGCTGGAGCCTTAATCACATCCTTGTGTCTCAGGTATTGTTTACCAGCAGTTAGGATGGTTTTACTTCATTTTCTAAAGCAGGCAAGGACAATTTGGAATAAAGCTTACCCTCCTGGAGCTGGCCACAGTTTTAACTCATGGAGTGGCTTATCTCATACTCTGATTTTCTCTGTGGGCCTTTGGGGTCAGGTGAGTGCATCTTGACCAGCTGCTGAGCACAAACTGCACTTTTAAAATCTGAGTACTGGTAACCAAACTTAGCTTAGAGCAACTAGTACAAAACATTTCTAGCAGTGCCAATGTGTTTCTGGCAGTCTCAACACAATGCAATAATACTTTGCTTTTGTGCACATGAAGTATTTTGAGGGGTCTTTTGATGTCCCATTTTTCCATATTTTTTTCTGATGTTACTGATCAGATAGTAAGCTTTACTTTATCTGCTAAATACTGCCAGGGATTAACAAAACTATTCCTGCTTTCCATTCTTATAAGTACAATGACGGTCAGATCTAGTTTATATATATCTGTTTATTCTTTAAAGTGAATTTATGTTTTGAAGGAGTTGCACAGTTGGAATTAATTTAAATAACCAGTGGACATTGCTGCTGCCTCTGCCAAAGACAGGAGCAGGCATATTTCTCTGGCTGTTTAAATAAAGACAAGTCTAGGTCCAGAAGTTCTTAATAGGGCAGTTTTGGAAGCTTGCCTCATGTCTCTATTCCCCAAAAGTTGTATTTTGATTTTAGTATTCATAACCAGCCATTGATTTTTCCAACCTAATTTCCTCCCTGATGTATTTAATATCAAGCCAGATCTGCCATCTATCTACAAATCACCCTGGCTTTACAAGCCAGCTCTCCCATCCATCTACAAATCACAATGGCTTTAGTCAGGAAATTAGAAGTAGGCTTAATTTTTTTTGAAAGTAAAGGATTTTTAAACCACTTACTTCAGCCCTCTCTCATGACTCAGCTTCTGTTTCTATTTGTTGCAGTTCCTGGCTCATGGATTTCATCAAGTTATAACATAGAGCATATTGTAGCTGATTCAAATTCTGGTAATCAGAATGGTTGTTTGCATCTTTTATTTTTAAAGAAAGAATCTTCCTTTTTGGGTAGTAATTCTAGAAATATGCATTTTAATGACAAGACAGAGTCAAAATCAATTGCATTAGAAGGAGGAAACATATAGTATGACAACAGTACCTCTTTAATAAAGAACAGGAAACGATTTAATTACTGATAATTAATGACTGTAATTATGTCTTGAATTTCCTTGATATGATAAACTCTATAATCAAAACCTTTTTTTTTTGTAAAAGTCCTCTCAGAATATATTACCAGAAGTAAAACTGAAGTTATAGTAAAAATATTGAAGTTCAAGGATCTCAATTTGTGAGAGATTTTAAACACGATTCAAAACCATCATGATTGTTCCACTTAAGCATATGCCAAAGACATGGCCCCCAGTGTGTTCCAGCCATAGAGGGATGGTACCCCACCTTTGTCTTTGACTGCTGCTGAGAGCAGAAATTTATGAAAATCAGCATTTGGGAATTTACATGGACTCATTGTGCCATATTCGATAGAACAGATATAGAATTCAGTAGCAAATTTCAGATGCTCTGTTAATATTGGTCAATGTTTAAGATCACCCTAGAATTTTGTTATTATTATGTATTAAGCTTATAATACTTAATATAGAATATTCATCAGCATAATATATACAATCTCATGTACTCATGCTTTGGTTTCATATGACAGTATATTTTTATGCTACTTTGGGGGTGGAAAGACCAGAGAACTACTTTTAGAAGAGGTAGGTATGCACCCAGATGGATTTTCTAAAGCATCTGAAAAACAGCAAAGTCTTACCTTTGAACTGTGGAAATTTTTATAGATTTGAAACTCTTGTTGAGGCTATCTTCACAAGTTTTAAATCACATAGGGTAGTATTTTCTAAGGGACAGATTCTGTTTATGTGTTTCTGATGTTATGGCTGGAAGACACACTTTCCCCTACAAATAACTCATCTGTGCCCTACTCAGCAGTGTGCCCTGCAGTGTTTACCCATGGACTTGAACCCACTGCAACTCCTGAGTACAGAGCTATACATTGTCAAAGAGAATTATCTTGAGCTTCTGCATATAGATGAAAAAATAGAAGATTAAGTAGTATAATTCTTAGCTTAGGAAAAAATCCACCCTCTAAATAAAGTCATGAAAGTCTCAAGGTCTGAAGAACTATGAGATATTAAGGGTCAAGAAAAGTACCACGTGAAAACAGCTAAGAATTATTTAGCAGACAGGAGATCTATGCACCTGGAGTATGTGAGCATCAATACCAGGCATCACCAGGAAATGTCTGTCTGTGGTGCAAATCAGCTGTTGAAGGCAGCTTTTTTTTTTTTTTTGGCTGTTGTCCTTCCAGTGTTTTTCCTGAAAGACTAAATATTCTTGCTATTCCTCTAATGAGATCATTGGGTATTTTTGCTTGTACTAATTGCTTGTGTGTAGAACTTTTACACTCCTTATAAGTTAATGATGTCCTACAGAGATATTTACAAAAATGACTCAGTTTAGTTGTAATTTGGACAGATTTCTTGTAATGTATTGTTTATAGTGAAAGGAGAATTCATCTGATAGAAAAAGAAAGCTGATGCTCTACAAAGTGCAAAGTGTGCTTTGCTGCCAAACCCTTCATGCATATGGACTGCTCTGTGTTTTCACAGTGTGAGGGGAATACCAGATGTCAACTAACCAATGTATACAGCACTCCAAAAATACTTATTTACCTATAAGAAGTTATGCTTTTTTTTTAGTCTGTGAGCTGCTGGAATGAGCTGTTTGACAGCTCCATTTGGTTATTGCTGGGGCTGTATCCTGAACTGAAAGGGAAAAGATGCTACTGGAGAGAGAAGTCTTGTCTCTTCTCCATGAGAACATGAAGTCTTGGGGAACTAGATAAGGATGTTGAAAAAGCATCAAGGTTTAAAATGTTGTTATAAATCACTACATAAAATCAGTCATGTACAACATTTCAGGATTTATAGATCAGAAGTATAAATTTCAAGCAAGCTAAAATTTTGCTATTTAAGTAACAGAACAGTGGACTTCAAATCAGTTGGCTCTACACCAAAAAGTTTGAAGACTTTAAATATTTATCAAGATGTACCTTTTAAACTTCATTCCCCTGCAGAGCAGCCTAAACTCTGTCCAAATCATTAAATTAATCCTTAGTGGCCTCTTCAAATCAAAATTTCATTTCTTTAGCATGCAAATGATACTACTAATGCTTGAAAATACACAGTACAAAAAAGTCATCCACCTGTCTAGTTTGGGCTGGTCTGAAATCTGCAGCATTGTTACACTATAGAAGCGTGATATAAAATGTAATTTAAAATTCATTATTGTAATTAGATGGCAAGAACGAGCTTTATTTGAAGGATAAAAAGATTAGTCTTTCTATCTGCTTTATGCTGCTGAAATGCATATGTGGACACTGTAAACTGTGGGAAGAAGAGGAAAAACGATTACAGATTTTACTATCACTTTGATTCTGCAGTAAGTTTTAGGATTGCCTGTTTTAATACAGTTCAGGAGGGTGAGCTTCAGAGCAGGGCTGCTGAGTGCTTCCCTCTCTTAGAGAGCTGGGCACCAGGGAAACCCTGGGGATCACCCTGGCTCCAGCTCCAGTGCCCTGGTTCACCTCCTGAACTTCCTCAGGTTTTCTGTGGCAGCAGCTTGGTGACAGGGACCCATAGGTTCCCCATGAGAGTACCCGTGCCCATGGCTGTGTTAAACTGGAGTTTTCAAGCTATCTGTGAGTGCATCTTGTGGAGGTGCCCCATTCTGGGGGGGCTGAGGTCTGGGCACAGCTCTGCCCATTCTGCAGCTCTCCTGAGGAACCACAGCCTGGCTCACGCTCCCCACCCGTCCTGCAGTGCGGGGACCACCTGCTCCTCCCAGCCCTGGTACACAAAGCCTGTGTCACTTACTGAGAGGTGGCACTGGTGTGTCTGCCACCTTCTTGTCCAAGCCTGGCTGGGCACCTGAGGCTGAGCTGGAGCACTCCCAAATCTGGCAGCCAGAAATGTGCAAGCCTGGGCCGTCAGCATGACCTGGAAGGGGATCTGAGCAGTCCTTGCACCTGCTGCTACTCTTCTGTGTGCCAAAACAGGCAAGTGAACTTCATCACGTTATGTGTTTTTCTGCTGGCTGTTGCCTCGGTTTCAGGAGACATAGGTGGCTGAAGGATGGCCTTGGGCAGGGGAAGTGCTCAGCCCACAGTTACCAGAGGGAGATGTCAGCGAGGAGCTGGGAGCTGCAGCTTCTGAGTGTGCATGAGGTTCCAGCCAGGGTGCTGGAGTGAGGGAGAGTGCCTGGGGCCAGCCCAGAGACATGAAACTCCAGCAGACAAAGCCCTTCTGCTTCCGTGCTGCTGGGCCCTGCTCACTTTGCCTTTCTCTCTTCGGTCCGGTCCAGCCACTTTGGATTTTCTCCATTTGGAAACTTATTTAAAAAATGTCTTGCTATTCTTTTTGGTCATCTGATGTAAAGTTAGAAAGTCCATGGAGGTCTAATTGAAATCTGAGGCTAGGTTGGGGTCCTGTCACAACCTGTTGGGTCCTTAAGTTTTCATGCAGTTAAAATGAGTAAAGATGCTGATGTGAATAATTGAATGGTGTGTGGAGAAAGGCTAGTGCAAAGTAACCTGAAAGGTATCTCTAATTAAATGGGTTCCCGTTCTGGTTTTGAGACCGGTTCCATATCTTGGGAAGCTTTGGTTCTAAGCTAGATGGCCTGTGGTTAGTCTTTTGCTGCTTAATGAAAAGAGAAAGGCTTAATGGAGTTATTGTTAAACTCAACCAAAACACTTTGATTGCTTCAAGAGTTGGAATTGAAATGCTTCAACAGCTTATGATGTTAGGGAATTACCATTTACTTTAGAATCAGAAATCTTTGTGCTGTATTTTTGCATGCCAACTTTCCTTCAAGAATTTACAATGCTTTCAAGATAACGTGAACTACAGTAGTGTTGAAAACTAAACAAGAACATCCAAACAAGTGCTTGTTATGGTTGATTGCTGCCTTTGTTCCACATTATGTGAACAATATTTTGACATTGTAAAATACTAATACTTCCAAATACTTAGCTCAATAATCAACTCTGTTAGTATTTCTTAATTTATTGATTTTGATAACAGTATAGTTTTTTTTCTTAATTCACAAATGTAATATCAAATTCTGTGGTATTCTGGAGCACAGTGAGCTGGGGAGGAGCAGAGAAGGGATGACTGGACGGGAAAATGTTCTGGTGCTCTCCAGCTTATAACCAGCTCCTTATGGGTCACAAGTATGAGGTCACAGCTGATGCAATTGTGAGTGACTTTGTGATGGTTCTTGCTTTTGCTGCTGAGGTGATCTCAACAATGGGAAGAATTTTTTACTAGGTAGTTACTTGCATAATAATATTTTGAGTAAGTTTTAAAGAGTCATGTTGGGTGGAAATGATTTTGACCATTGTTTTACCACATAAATCCTTTATGAAGACCTGAGAAAAATTATTCTTAATTCTGTTCACTAACAAAGTATTCTTAAATAAATTCTAGTTATAGTGGCTGTGGTCTCAAATTTGCACACACAGATAAGCTTAATATTGGTTTGGTAAGCATATCTGTCGATGAATGTACAGGTCTGAGGAAGATGTAGATATCAAAGCTGAGCAATCTAAACTGTATGTTCCTGCTGGAAAGTAGGCATTTCTTGTTAATGGAAATTATTGGAATTACATTTCTGATTTATTGACAAAATAAGAAATGCAAACATATTTAGTCACATTGTCTTTTTTAAATAGCTTTCTTTTACTCATATCCATGGATCAATGAAAGATACAGAAAAAGATTACAGCTATTGTACTTACAGCAGGGAGGTTTCTTCAAGCTCATCCTTTCCAGAAAGCAAGCAAGCAACATTTTTTGTTTGTTATACCTATGATATAATCTCTAAAATACGCTATGTGGTAGCATGTTAGCAAGTCATGCTATATATTAATAAAAAACTTTGAAAATGTTGTAATATTTGGATATGAGGAAAAAAAGACTAATTTAGTTCAAAGACTTACATAAAACAATCCTCTTGTTGATGTCTGATCCCAGATTTAAGTGTGTAATGGAATATCATTCAAAATCTGTGCTTGTCTGTATTCCCAGGTCTTGGGGATAAAAGAGGTGCACGCTTATGTCTGAGATAAGGGAATGATGGGCTTTGCCCTGTAAGATCACACTGACTGCTTAGTTTTTTTCTCTGAGGATGTACTGCCGTTTGACAAGTTTCACAACTCTTGGAGCAGTCGCACCAAGCTCCTTAGGACCCCGCCGTGCGCTCAGGCTGAGCAGCGGCTGCAGCCACTGGTGAGGGGAGGAGAGCTGCCCTACGAGCCTTCTGTGCCTGGCCTTATGCTGGCACTGCTTCATATCTTGGTAATTGTGAGATGGTTTAATTCAAACACAACTTCCATCAGAAATGTCTGGATCAAGAGCAGCATCAGGTCTCTCTGGGAGAGTAAAAGCCCACTCTGAGGTGGAAGGAACGCTGCCTCTCTGCTGCGGGCTGGGTAGGCACAAAGCAGAATGGAGAGTGTATCGATTGCGTATAATGCAATGGAGGGTGTGGTGAGATGGACCATTGGTGAACTGAGGTCCAGGAAAACTATTGAGTTTTTTGACTATTGAGTTTGAGCTGTTCCTGTCCTGCTCTGTGGGCAAGGCTTTGTGTAGAAGGGATTTAAGAAGATCCAAGGAAAGAAAAGGAGAGGAATTATCTTTGATACAACATGGCTCCCAACAAATAATTTCATTTGAAGTTACAACTATTCATTGGAAAGACCTAGTTTTGGAACTTCTAAAGCTATAATCAGAAGAGATTCTGAATTTTTCTCTAGCTAGTATGGAGGTAAATCATGTTACTCTGTGATTAAGTTTAAAGCTTTGAACTGCTTTAATATAAAACCATTTTATAAATTTCAAAAATATTTTTATAGTTGTTAAAGAAATACTAAATTCAAGTTTGAGAAGAATGTCAGGATTCTTTTGTGGAAATCAACGGAATCAAGCTTCTCTTTTAACTTCCATTTTCTCTGTCTGCAGAGACATTTAAAATTTCTAGAAAGAGAGACAAAATGGTAATTTATAGAAAAAGAATTGAATGGAGAAAAACATTGATGAGAATTTTGATCATTAAGGAGAAATTTTCATATTCAAGGTCTTGTTCATAAAGTATTGGCTTTGCTGTGTTCTACTGAATCATGGGGCAACATATGTCCCTGAGTTTCATACCCTTTATATATCTAGAACAATCATCCTCCCACCTACTGCCTAACAGTTTGCCAGAGATGCTATGCTTTATGTAAATATAATACTTTGTATTATGGTTTACTTTTAATATAAATAATGTAATTTACTGTGTATTAATACATAGAGTGAGTCAGACTGATATTTTACATTCAGGAAAAATAACTCATAGTTATAACCCTACTAAAGACAGCATCTGCTATCCATGTGAATAACTTCTGTATAACTTGGTCTTTTTTCTAACACTTGTACAGTTAGCATGGAATATGTCAGAGTATCAGGAGGTCATATTAGTATTTTTGAAAGACCTTATTAGGCATATGAATTCATGCGAACCTGTGGCTCCATAATTTGTGTTTATGTAATGACCCTTGAAGGGATAAATGAAAACTTGGAGAGATTTTACAAAGATCAAGTAGATGAAGTCTCCTGACCCTGGTCTGTGGTACCTACTATTATTGTGCTTTATGGACAAGGAAACATCTGCAGAAACATGGAAAAGTTCTATTTTGCCAGCAGGCAGGAGTAAGACCTGTGTGATTTGCCCAAAGTGCCCCAGGAATCTCTGGCAGAGCTGGGAAGAGAAACTAAATCTGTTCTAGTGCCCAGAGGAGAGGATGGCTGCGGCAATGTGTCCCAGTCCGCAGCTGCTTGCGGATGTGAGAAGGTTCCTCTTCTGCTGAGTGCACACTGAGGGGAAGTTAAGGGCATTTTGATTTCCTCTGCTTTACCACAAAGGGATAAACGGGATTCAAGAGTCAAAACTTGTAGATTTTTTTCTGCTGAGCTAATACCTAACAGATTACCATCCATATATATCTACTAGTACTGTAAGTCAGTCTGTAAGCAACCTAAGGAATTTTGTTTTAGCTCTCTGTGTGTTATTGCAGGGATCAACAGTTTTTGGGTTCAGAGCTGTCTCAGCCACAAGTTATTTTTTTGAGATTATTTTTCAGGGAAACAAAATGGGTTTTGTAAGTTGTTTCAGTGTCAGTGAAGTTGTTTGCATATTTATCTGAAGCTGAAAATTTTAGCAATATAGTCAATCAGTGCTTGTATGTTAATTTCAGAGGTGTGGGAATATTAAATTGGCTTACTCACTAATGTAATGGGATGAGATGGTATAAATGGGCAGTCATTGGTACAATAGCACGACAGTCTTATGAGTTAAGATTTCAATTTTAAAGTATTTAGAAATTAAATAGGTATTCTCTTTAATTTTTCCCTGAAAATAATTGTCATAGGCATCACAATGATTAGTGTTTTCATAAGAAAAATATTAATTACTTAGAAGAGCCCGCTGGATCCTTACTAGACCCTCCAATCATTCTTTCTAGTTTACACAGTCTATTACTCTAGAGGGTGAAATCCAGAAATCTGCACTCAGTATTTATGCAGTTTCAATTGAAATCAAATCCCCAGCAGCTTCAGTAGGACTTTTACCTAAACCAATTTCTGAATAAGCACTTCAGAATCTGGACCCTAGTGGAAATATGTAATCTGAATTTAAAAAGAATTGCTCTGAGTATACAGAAAGAAATAACATTCAGCTGCTGAAGAAGAGAATTCACAGCATCCTAGGTTTTAAATTATTAATTCTTACGAATTTGTTATCCTCTCCTTCAAAACTTTTTACTGCAAAAGAAATTACCCTTGTTGGTGCTGGGTTTCTGTCAGTGAGGCCTGCAGTGCTCTCCTCAGCAGCGGGGTCTGGTTACTCTTGGCTAACCAGTCCCCTGCTTATGCCACACAACCCCAGTGAACCCCATAATTTCTTATGGTAGATGGAGCAATCAGCCAGGAATGGGGCTCCATGTTTATGGATTAGCACAGAGCCAGGGCTCCTCTCTGCACCTCGGGTGAAGGCTGTTTTTGGACATATTCAATCTTCAAATAACCTACTTGAATACTAAAAATTATGGTAAATATTATTTGGCTATATGATGATGCTTCTGTATTTGTTGTCACCTGCAATGTTTTGTGTCAAGGTGTAGTAGTCAGTGTTTGCTCTTATCTAAGACTAAGCAAGAAGGGAATTGGGTAATAAATATATATGCACATTTTCTCACCCTTTGACCTTCTATGTCTTCCATGTTTTAAAGCAGCAGTGATTTGAATTTGGCTAGAAAAATATTCCTTTGTGTGAATTATTTTTTCCACGGTAGTCTAAAATAAGACCAGATTAATATGGAATTTCCAGGCCTTTTTGAGTTTCTTTGGCTGTGACAGTATTCAGTATGGGCAACACAGCCCTGGTCCAACTAGGTGACAGACTTAATATAGGTGACACATTTATATCGAGTACTATCTGGGTCACCAAATTACTGATTTGATCAATTGATGATATCCAAAGAATATCTTCCCTTTCTTTGCTGCCTTATGGAAATATGTTCTCTCTTAGGGTAATTGTGTCATGAAGGTGCAGCCTTTTTCCAAAGTTCGGGAAGAGAAATACTATTAAGACAAGTCAAGTGAGCAAATATCACTGTTTGATTTATGTAGTATGTTGGTTTCACACCCTAAAAGTTTCTAGATATATCAATGTGGGAACAAGGGAGTAATTCAGACTGTATTATGTAAAAAAAAAAAAAGAAAATTATCTAGGAAAATTTTATTCAATCAAACATTATGGAAGAAACACGACTGCATATGGTAATGCTCTCGTTTTCCATTACATTCTATTCAGTATTCATATGGGCTGAATTCTGTATTCATATGGGCTGGCACGGGTGATAAAATACAGTAGTGAATACTATCTGTATTTGGCATGTAGAAGCCAAAAGAAGTCTATTTTGCTTCAGCGTAAGTGTGACTTGATGTAGCTGTTTCCCATTTCTTTAAGCGTAACTCACCACATTATTTTTTCAACAGAACTTATTCTAACAAATTCTGAATCCCAAATCCTACAGACTTGGGTTTAATGGGTTCAGATTTTGGTTTAGAGAAATAAGTCTTGCAAATGTTGTTTTACAGGAACCTAGTGGACTAGTAAATGAGAAAATGGACGCAATAGTGGGATGAGCACAGCCTGTGCATATTTGTTTAAGAATTTGGGCCTAAACCTGTTGCTGAAGATAACAAACTTTAAAGTGACTGTGCTGCATTATCCAAGGAACCATATGGTGCTAACACCTTTGCTACTTGGATCGGTCTACCACTCAGATGACAAACAAGTAGGAAAAAGGGGCTTGATAATTTGTGAATTTGGTGAGAGGTCTGACACTGAGAAAACCAGAGAAAATAGGACCTTTGCTCCCTGTCTGATACTTTCTACAAAATCTCTGTATTTTGGAAATCTCATACTGAGACTTTACATCTTTAAAAATGTATATATATTTAGAGATGTAAGAAATTACAAATGTGAAAAAATGGAAAGAAAAACCCCCACAAAACTAGAATAATCTCTCAGGGCATGAGGGAAAAGGCCTTTATTTCTAGCCAATGATTATGTTTTATGTTTTGATGTTCTTAGTAGTTCTTTCAATCCCCTTGGTCTTAAATGGTATCAGTACTACAATATACAATCATCCAATACATATTAGGAAGCTGTAAAAAGATAACTGCCTTTTTCTTATGTTTTCTAATAAACTTAAATCTAGAAGTGTTCTCTATTCCTTAGTACAAATAAAACAGGGAAAAATACATTTTTAAAAGAAAGTAAGTTTTCAAAATCAATTGTTAAATTGAATTTTCTCTTTCCTATAGTCAGCTGATAAAATCACATTAGGCTATGTGGGTTTCCCTTTTCGCAGCATAGGGAATCTCCCATAATGACCCAAGCAGTTAACGAGCAGTCAGAGTTTCTTGTGCCATTCCTTGTGAACACCATCTTGCCCTGTACTAGACTCAGTTAGGAAAACCTTTAAAGTACAAATGTGAAGCACAAGGACTGGAAATTTACTAGTAATTTTTCATTAGCTACTTCTCTGCGTTATGGAACAGCATCACAAAATAACCAAAAACTGCCTAAAGCCTGTCTTGTAGGCAATGTAGGTGTTACAGAATCCAAGAAGTTAGTGTACTGAGGGAGAATTTGATCCAAAATGGGAAGGTATTGTGTGAATTCTTAAAACCATACTTTTCTCTTGTTTTCTATAGATAGGCTGGGGATATTTTAAAATTCCTCCTACCAACCTGCCAAATCACAGTAGGGAGTTACTCAGCGTCTCCTTTCCATTGAATGTTTTGCCACATGCAAACTTTCATCTTCTGTCTCAGTGTACTTTTGTATTCTGCTAGGCTGACTTTCAAAGGAAGGTATTTTGCTAACATATGAAACTTCAAGGAAACCTAATCATATAAATGAGAGTTCAGAGTCACAGGTCTAAATGTCTTTGTCTAGTGGTACATTTCTTATCACTGTGTGGCTTGATGATGATAAGAATTGTTTTTTTATCATATTATACCCTGCAAATTCAGAGCAAAGAAAACTAACTTGTAGAGGTTGTAATTACAATGGATTATTTTCTCCACATTATATGCGGATTGGAACCAAATTGAATTATGATAGCTCTGATTTCTTTTCTTTGCATTAGGAATGGAGGAAGGTTGAACGTATCAAATAATATTTTCTCTGAGGAAAGAAACTCCCACAGAGTGAATTGCAGTTGCAAGTGGGTGACACCAAAAGCCCTTTCAGCCTGACTCACAGCTCCAGTGTCAACAGCTATTATCCCTGGACTAGTAGCTTACAGTTAGTGTCAAAATGACCTGACATGTTGCTGGAAGCATGAAATAGATCAGCTGATAATGTGATTACTACTGGTCTACAAAGCATCTTTATCTAGCTATATTAATAATTCCTTTGAATGCAGGTGATTTTGTCAGAAGGAAACAGTTTGAGTACAGAAGTTTAAAGGGACATAAAAGGAGATGAGGCTGTTCTGGTGGACTAGAATACCAATTTCAGAGTTTTCCTATTTAGTATGATTGCTTTTAAATCCCAGCAGATTGAATTAATTCTGAACTCATTGTTAATATTGGGTCTCTTTCTGCTGATTTCAATAATTTTGCCTAGAAGTAATAAAAAAACCACTCAAAACCAAAGCCTGCACAAAGAAGGATTCATATTGTTTAAAAAGACTAAATAGGAAATTTTGGCATTTATTAAACAAAAATTTTGGTAGGGTATTTCATCATTGTTCTCTTCCAAAATTTATTTCATGAATTTTCTGATGAAGACTTCAGACATAGAATTTTCTTATTATTTAATGCCTGGTCAAATATTACTTAACACTACTCATAATTTTATTTCATTGAAATTTTATTACTATATTCTCTCAGATAAATTTAAGATATCACTACTCACTTTCATTAGGCTAAAATATTTCCTGGGTGATACTGGAGGCCAGAATGCATTGGTGTATTTCAGTTCCATTTCTGTATTATAGGAACCTTACTTAGGCCACACTACCCTGCACCCTCCAATCTTAAATGAAGCTTCTCCAGCTTAGACATAGAATTTAAATGAATTACAGAAAACATTAAATATGACTTCATATTTTTCCCCATTAGTTTACATTGGATAAATAAAAGATGCTCTGTATCTTGTATCAAGCCAGACCTACCTTTATAATCCTGAGCCCACAGCAAAGGAAAACAGCGCATGCTGAGCACGGTTTTATGCTCATGGTAATCTTGCTGGGACACATTTACTTTTATCTGCCAATGATTCATGTTTGACACAGACTTGAATTAACGTTAAGAGAATTAAAAGAATAGGCAAACCTTTTATTTTTAAAATAGGGATGCAAAACAGGCAGAGAGTTGAATGCCTCTAGCCAAGACAATATATCAAAGAATGTTCCTTGAGACAGACCCAAAGATCAGGTGCTCTTGCCATTGGGGAGAAGAATTTGTTTGGAAAAAATATATAAATAAATCCAGAAAAACTTTAAAAAAACCCCCCAAAACAAAATGATACGTTTACTCTTCTCCCTCTAGAATGGGAACTGCAGTAAAAGATGAGTAGGTTTGCGAGCAGTGGACATAACCAAGCTGAGGCATGATGAATTAATGCGTAGGCAGTTTCTGTAGCAATCACCAAAGAAGGCAGACAAATAGAAAAAGGGTGTGTCTTTTGTTTCATAAAGAGAATCTGGAGGCATCAGCTTGGTGCCTGATGAAGGTTCAAATGAAAAAGTGACTGGATGAAGAGAGAGGATGCTCTAAGTCCAAGACTTTGGCTTCCACTCAGTGAAAAAGCCCCCAGTGGGTAGCATGCTGCTGCTGCTGTAGTGGTCTGGCCAAATTTGTGACATGTCCCTCTCTAAGGGATGATGTTGGAAGCTTCATAGGTTTCAGATCTCCTTCATCTGAGTAAGTGAGAGGGTCTGTGTAATACCACAGATGTTTAGATGGCTACTCTTGCTCCCAGATGCAGCAGGCTCTAACTGGGCAATACTTATAGGAGAGAGGATTTACACGTCTCCCCAGCCAGGGAACTGACTTTCAGATTAGTACTGTATTCATTTTTCCTTTTAACTAGGTAAGACCAAGAACATGGTGATGCTATTTATCAGCATACTATTTTACATTATAAACATATTATTCATGCTATTGTTGTGCTCCATAAACCTGACACAGGAAACTGGCCTGCCTGGTCAACAGGCAAATGTTCACTGAGCTAAATCCTAAATAATGATTGTTAACTTGTACTTGGACAAATACCCAAGTGAAACTAGGGTAAATTTCCCTTGAATAACAGTTTCTGAATTCTGTGTGTTTTGCTTTGGAGAAATATTGGTTGGCAGTATTTATGCAAGAGCTGTTTTGAGGATTCATTAGAATTTGGAAAAAAAGAAAAACAAAGCAATGCCTCTCCCCATGTTTTTACTAGCAAAAAAATAAAAATAATTTCCAGAAGCAAATTATCATTTTGACTCTTTTCTTTCCCTATTTTCTTGTCAAGGTTCAAAGAATGGAATCCACTGGCGTTAGGAAAGCTCAGTGTCAGTTGGAGGTGAAGTCACCAACATTGCATTTCTGCAGCGGTCACAACTGATAAGTTCAAACCCACATCAGGTGAGGTTATTGTACTCTTGACCTGAAACGTGAAAGTCAATGCATGTGCAATCACTTACCACTGTTAAACCTCTTCCTTGTCAAATCACATATCACTAATGAGTTTTTGACTGCAAGTTTGGCTATGTAAGTTGTCAGATTTCTACTGCATTCATGCAGTATGAATAGATAGGTAAAAATACCAGTGATGGGATAACTTTGGCATTTTAGGTTGAAAAATGCAGTTAATTTTCCTTTTTACTCGAAAAGAATTGCTAGAAAATCAAAATAGAAAACATAAGCAAACAGAAGAGGGAATATTTGAACTAGTACATGTGAAATAATTATTCAGCACTGCAGACTAGTCTTTTGCAAGGCTTTAAATAATATATGTAGAGAGATTAGAAATCCCTGCAAGGAAGTTTTTAATTTTTTCCTATATGCTTCTCCCCAATATTTTCTTTGAAGCTTTCATGGCACATCTTTTAGCCTAATTCAAAACGGTGTTTTTACATCAAAAACTGCAGCCAAGCCAATGTTTTTCCTTAAACTGGTAGTTCAAAGGGGAAAAAATTGTTAAAATTTGTTGTTTAAAAACATACTGCTTCATGTTTGTCAAAGTGCAATACTAAATTTTTCTTTTCTTTTTTCCTAAAGAAAATCAATTGAGAATGTGTACACTGAGAAGTGTAGTGGTTTTGGAAATAAACATCTGTCCATGCAATATATTGTTTTGAAGAGATAGCTAGCTCTGCATTTCTTCAAATGTTATGTCCAGTGAAAATATTTTTGCTCTAAAACATGATAAAGAAACAGCTCTTTTTCTGTGAGTAATGGATGGCTATCCACTGGTTAAAAATCCAGTAATTCTTAGTTGTAAAGTACTAGTAAATGGCACAAACTTTTTGTGTTACAAAATTCTTTAGCTGAATTACAAAGTATGTGAAGGAAAGTGCAGAATGATCAGGGGTTAGAAGCAAAACTAGAAAAACAAAGGCATAAAGACATACTATATTAAGCCCTGAGGCAGTGCACCTTATTTATACAACAGAGAATGTCTACAGAATAAGCAACCAGCACAACAGAGGTATGACTAATAGATAGGTATGAATCAGTGGATTTGTATTCTCCTCACATATCCCTCTTCCCAAAAGCAGAGAAAATGAAAGAAACCCCCTCCTGCGCTTTCTCACACATTCATCCTTTTCAAATCTGATGCTCACAGTTATGATAGTTAAATTTTAGCTTTGGGCAACCCAGGGTACTAATCTTGCATGACCTGTTCCAAATGAAATCATGCCCTTATGACTCATTTACTTTTCCCATCTAATTTTTTTCTCTTTGAGAAACCTATATCGAAGGACTCTCTCTATCAAAATAATAATTTAAAAAATCTAGAACCTCTTGTCTTGTTGCTATAGATCTAAACATGAAGAGGTGGAGCATAGGTTTTGATGTTGTGGAATCTGGATTACTTCTAAATCACCATTTTCCTGCTTCAATTTAGTTGCATGGAAGGATATTTTCTTCATATCAGGTTTCTAACTACCCCTGAGTGCCAGTAAATCAATATCTAATTGCAATGCAGTTAAAACCAATTGATAAGCTTGTTTTTACAGTTTGTCTAGGGAGGCAACTACTAAGAATAGAAAGTACCATCTCTGCCATGATAAAACACCCCCAGCAAAACAGGTTTATCCCAGCTCAAGGAGGCCACAAAATCAACATTCCAGCAAGTGGCTTTATCTCTGAGAATATCCCAGATATTTTATCACTAATTATCCATGTAAATTCAGAGCTTCTGGGATTTTTTAGCAAATGTAGTACTTATGGGTTACTTGGAGGTATGTGTATAGTTTTGAGCCTTTCACAACACCTTACCCCCTCCAAAAAAGAACGTTTATTTTTTTTATTCTAAAATATATATATCACTATAACCAGTTTGTGCCTTAAATGTGCAGCTGGGGTTTGAGAAGGACTCCAGTGATTCATAGGCCTTGTCCTGGATCTTGTACAATAGCACATTAACCTTGGTGGAATATGTTAAAAGAACAGGGTCTTGGCCTTGCAAATGTTACTGTGTGTGCCAAGCTTCCCCTGTGGGACTCCCTGCATCTCCCCTGGATAATGCCTAAAACCATATATGGGAATATTGATTTTGCAGAGGGAATAACGTTAGGGTACAAACCATACTCTGCTACTCATATTGCCTTTCCAATGTAATAGAAAGGCACTGCAACCTGCTTTCAGCTGTGATTGGAGTTAGCAGAGGAGTACAGTAGGCTGGCATAAAGGGTGGTTGCTTTTTCCCAACCTCCTTGTGCTCAGCTATTCTTGTTTACCTCTGTAATTAATGACAATGTGTTTTTCTCGAGTTTCTTATCTATGGTTGGGTAACGACAGACACAAATGCCAGATCTGATGAACTTGAAAGGGAAAGTAGGTGGGAGCAAATTTTCCAAGAGTGTTATTCTAGTTGACAGGTCTGCCTCTTGTGACATTAATAATGCTTCACAAATGTTGATATAAATCAAGATAAAGCCAGAAGCAAACCATAGGCAGGATGGGGAGCCATTGGCTCTGTGGTTTTAGTGTCCCCAGAGCTGGTAGTAGGACTGCAGCTTTCAGCTGTGAATACCTCCCTCCTTATTCCAGAAACTTGCACAACAAATAGGTTCTACATCTGCCTCTATATAATGAAGCACATCAGACATCCCCAGGGCCAATTCAGTAAATTATTTAAAATTTGATCCAAAGTACAGTGGTTTTTTAAAAGAAGTCTTTTCATGGACTTTGGTGGATTCAATCTCAGCATGTCCCTGGAACCTATATCTCTGACTACTTTTATGACTTTGGAGGCTCACATTTCTGGAGCAACTTAGTATCAAAATACCCACTTGGTCCTCCAGTCTTTATGTAAGAAGGCACATCTAAAATTTCCAGAAATAAGGATGTAACTGGGAATCTTGCAGAGTTTATGTGCAAATTACATTGGTTGTAGGCCTTATGCTGCTTCTGGAAGTAAGGACAAATATTAGTTGGTGCTGCAGAGCCCCTCTCTACTTTTGTTGATGTGAAGTGCTCAGTCTGAGATTAGTAAAGAACAGGGCAATCTACAAAGTACACAGTGGAGAGGAATGAGACTGAAGCCAAAGTAAGTGTTTGCAGTACTGTGTGTGAGTCCTTGCCTAATAATGAGGTGCCTTTTGGAAGTGAAGGGCATTACCTTTCCTGAATGTAGTGTTCTGTTCCTAAAATATGTCTTTTAACACCTGCAGTTGCTGATTTTGCTTTTCTGATGTTGTATGGTTAAGACAGCAAACACAAGAGGATAATATTTTGGCAGGAACTACTCTGCACTTTTATTTCCATGGAAGATGCACGAAGGTCAGAAGATTTCAAGGGAGGTTTTGTAGACAAGAGAGCTGCATGTTCCATAGTGGAAGGTGGATGCCATAGTAGCATATAAGAAATTGGCATTTTTTCAGTTTTTTTGGTAGGTGTTCTTGCAAAGCCCTTGTCTTCCACTAGTGTGTGGAATTCTCTCCTGACAGAACAGTTTTTAAGTCTAAAGCCATTTGTCCCTCTGGACCAGCAGTGAAACTCTGCTCAGTTAACCTCCTGCCCAGCTTCTCCCTCTCCACTCTTTCTCTTTCTGTCTGGTCCCAGACTCTTTTCTCACTTAAGCTCCCTTGTAAATGGCTCTTCCTTGCTTTTCTACCACTCCTGACATCTTTCACTCCCGGAATCTGTGTCCAGTCTGTTTCCTGTCACCCGCCTCTTGCCTTGCTAAATGTATAGCCTCCATTAAAGCCATATGTATCTCTAAGCAAAGGCATGATCTTTTCAATTAACAGTGAAATTTGATGTAAACTCTAGAGAAGTAATTCCCCCTATGATGTGTTTGCTACCTGCATCATTTAGATCTGTGTACCAAAGCAGGGTGTTGCTTGAAATCTGAACACTAAGGATAGTAAATGTAAGGAAAAATGCCCTCTAGAGCTTGAACTTCCCAGGAAACCTTCATTTACTTCCATCAAGGTATAGTGAAAACGCAATTAAATGGCTTAACATCTGCACTCTCTACGGAGCTGTCGTTGCTGAGTTTAACGCAGCGTTTGCACGTAGCAGAGTAAACCAACTGTGCAGCAGGTTGATCTTCTGACTATAACGTGAGAGGACAATACCCTACCTGTAACATGAAGCCACAACTCCAACAATGTGATAAGACTGAGATAGGAAAAGGGAAAAAAAAGAATTTAAAAATCCCTCTATCCTTGAGGAAAATGGACCTTGTGCAGACCTTGAAAATCTATTGGGCTATTCTACAGTAAAGAACAACCGTTGCTGTCTCTCTGGGCAAGACTTCTGATCACAACTATTACGGAATGCTGAAACTCCATGGCAAGGTAGCCTCTTTCCATGTCCATGTCTGCCTTGATGGTAAACATTTGAAATATTGCCCTCAAAATACCTCCTTGGGTTGTACACATTAGTACATTTTTCAGACATTAGCAGAGTTACAATTCGTGTTTTTCAGATGTGGGCAAGTTTCTCCTACATTCTTGGATTCCAACCAACTTCCCTTCAATTCTGGTTTACCTTCAGCAAGTCCTTATGTTTCCAGGGAACAGACTGACAATTTGAAAAGGGTTTAGCCTCATTTGGAGTTGTCTACCAAACTATGACTGCCTTTGTCTCCCTAACAGTTGCTTTAGTCCTCACTTGAAAGAAGAATTTGTGACTTATTATTGCACATATTACAGTGTTAAATTCTCTTTTTCATACAGACAATCTGAACATTTTGCTATTTTATATTATTTATTTCCTTTCTTTTTCTTTAAATGTAAATAATCCCCCAACAACAACATCAGATGATGGATTCTCTTCATTTATATAACCTTGACTTTACCAGGTGCATTTATCCCAGAAAGGCCTGGCATGCCCCAGGGTTCTCATTTTTCTTGTAATCTCCCTTCATTGGCATCTAAAGTGGCATTAAGTATACAGACATTTTGACCTTGAAGTCTTCTCAATAGAACAAAAAAGCAAGACCCCTTAAATAATAAAAGAGGCAGTTCATAGTTTTATGGTTATAAAATAAGATCCCATTTCTTTTCAAATGCTGTGGTGATTTTTCAGTGTCTCCATTGACTGTCTCTTTGGAGAGTTACAAGTTTGTTTCTTTCAACTCCTGAAAACACAACTAAAGTCTAGAAGGCTTTTTTTTTTTTAAAAAAAAATGCACCGCATTTTCATTTCTGGAAATGCTAGTTTTCTTTCACCATCTATACCCTTTCATTCTTCCTATAATAACCCCTTCTCTTTTTCCTATTGCTTTTTTTTTCCTCTTCTTGACAAAATGCTTTGTGTTTCATATTGTCATGTTCCATTTTGACTAAAGATTCTGTAGCATTTTGGATATTCAGTATTAGTCCTTAACTGCTCACTGCACAGACTTCATAAATACTATATTAGCTTTCTCTTTAACAAAAAGAGCCAAAATGTCCTATTTTTATTAAGAGTACAGTGATGAAAACTCATGTAATTTACTTTTGGTACAGTCTCTCATTAAGAGAAATGGAAACCTGATTTTATAGTCTGAATTGGTACCTTGATAATATAATAGCATATGTCTCATTGACAGAACACAATAAAATATATTTCATTGATACAACACCCCAGTTTCATTTTAATAAGTAAAGAGTTCACAGTATTCCAGACAATTCATTCTGTGATCAAAGTGTTGGCAGAGATTTAAAAAACCTTGCCTGCTGGACATATTCTCCTACATTTCTCTATGGCACATAAAGCATTTAGGACTAATTACCATAGTCACCTTTAGAAGCCACAGCTTGAAAAACTGGGAAGAGAAAAATTCAGATCCTACCATTGCAGCTTTGTGGCCATGACGTCTCCAGGGCCAGGGAGCAGCAGCAATGACTGTGTCTCTTCAGGGTGGCTCCAAGTCTTCCAGGAGAATGGCTCTAGCAAGCAGGACACAAACCGCCCTGGGAGTTCATGGCATCAGCAGCAGCAGCCCCAGCATCGCAGGTGTCTGTAGTTGCAGTGTTTTAAGATTTTCTTTTTCTCTCATGGAGAATATAGATAAACTGTACTTTCTTAATCTCTGTGTTTAGTGTTAGAGGTGTACAAGCCATAACCAATAGGTCTTTAGGGGTGGATTGTCTTTGGCCAATAGACAATTGTTTATTACTGTGTATAAAAGGAAGTTCTTGTAAATAAAGTTCTCTTCTTCGCCATCTTGGAGCCTGTCTGCCTGACCTCTGTACCTGCTTTCACAAATCCCACGAACAACAGAAAAGCAAACCATAGGTGTCTCTGCTGGGGAGCGCTGCAGGTCAGAAAGGACTGGTTGCTCCTAAAAGGGACTGATATTTCTGGGGTTTTTAGGCACAGCAAATTGGGTACACTGACAGGAGGATACACAAGGATGGGGTGGGGGGTTTGCAGAGCCTGCAGAATTGTATTTTAGCTATTAGTTATGGTTGGGAGACAGTATTTTGATGTAGTAAACTTTTCTTGAGTGAACCTTCTGCTGTAGCAAGCTCTGTGCCAGGTCATCAGTGAGTGAGTTTACTAACCCTTGAAAAGTGAGGATGGCACAGCTCAGTGGCCTGTGTAAGCTTCATGTCCCTTAAATGCCCGGGTATGAGAATTTTATATTCTCCCTCTGTGCTTCTCTTTTTCACACTCAGTTGTTCATTCTTCACATTCTCAACTTTGTTTTCATCCTATTTCTCACTGGAGTTTTTCTCTGCTCCCACACTGATCCTTCATTTGTAGTCTCTCCTAAGCAGAATAACAATCAAGTGACATTCAATTTTGTACCAGCCTTTTCAAAACAGAGTGATTTGAAATTAAAGAGCTTGAATATACTATTTACAAATCTGTACACAGATGTGTTGTGGAGAAATCAAAATTAAAATATTTGGGGAATTGTTTCAAAAATTGCAGCTTACATTTGAATTTACAAGGAGAGTCCTTAGCCTTGAAAAAACCTTCACTGGAATTAAAATTGTGCAGTGGACTAATCCCACTAGAAGATATCCTGCACATACTAGATAATTTTTAATGTAGGATAAAACTGAAGAGATTGAATATTTACTCTGTGTTGTAAAATTATATATAATTATATTGTTTGCCCGTGGTTTTGTATGTCTGTTAATTATAAATAGAAGATTAAACATATAACATTTGAATAGGAATTTCTGTGCATGTAGACTTCAATTCCACAATACCACCACAGACAAAATCACTATCTACAAACTATCCACCCATGCTTCTTCAGGCAATAACTTGACACGTGGCTAAGTCCTTCTGTTTCTTTGAAAAGCAGACTTCTAAGCACATGCTTATGCACTCTGATATAGATAAAAGTGGTTAATATTCTGAATTAAGATGTATGGGCATAATCCTTTACCACTGAGGTCATTGAAAATTTAATTGTTGAATTTAGCAGTCACGTGAGTATTAATGTCTGAAAGCCGAGACCTCATTTACACCTGCAAATTCAGTTATCCTTCCCCAGTAAAAAGTTTTAGGAGTATAAAGCTTCATCTGCAGTTCTAAAAGCGGTTCTTACAATGTGCCCATGTCAAAATCCACTGCAAAATTTTATACAAAGTCAGATACCTCATCTAGTGTGTCTAATAGTTGTGAATGTGTGCATGTATTATGAGTTATAGGTATAATAATTCTGGCTTATTTCACTTGTATAATGCTACATTTGGGAGCTAAAGGCCTGGATTCTATGGCATATGTAACCAGACCAGGGTAAGTCCTGAGAAATGCCTCATCCAGAGTCATCTTCTCTAGATGATTCTTTTGCATTACTTTCACAGTAATGTCTTCAGAAAAAAAGTTTTGAAACAGCCATTCAGATTATCATATGAAACAACTCACGCAATTTTATCTTCTCACACAAGACTTAAATCTCTCTTGAAAGACGCAGTTAATTTTTAATGATTTTTCTCCAGAACCAGCCAAATTTTTTAAACTAAAGCTGATATTAGTCTCATGAATGAATGACATCAATTGAAATGTACTTTTTTTTTTTCAAGGTGATTGATGTAATTTTATATTAAAGTGACCTTTGTTAGAAATGTTTTGACTATAATGATTTCCTGTCCTTTTTGCTCAGCAATCAGAACAGCAGAACCAGTGCAAGCCTGTTTCTGCTGCTTGCTGTTAATGCTTGAAGGGGGAAGCAAGCTGCCCTGAATGCCGGCCTGAAGGATGGGCAGTGGGTACAGGTAAGTGTCAGCACCAATGAGCAATGGAAAGGCAAAATCCCAGCCTGAGAGGTTAGTAAGGAAGGGGACCTGGGCCTCACACCACTAAAAATACAGTCAAATTGCTGTCTTGAATTTAATTAGGCTACCTTCAATTTCTTAGCAAGAAGTCTTGTTCTCAAGTGAATTGCATTTGTGACATGTGTATGGGCTGATTCATGTTTTTATAGGCTGATCTTCTTTGTGTTGCAAGTCTGGCACCTAGAAAACCTGTGATTTGTGCTTGTGACTGATACCTATTATATAGTTATAGAAACATACCTGCATCTGTAAAACTGATTGATAGCTCCTTATATGAAACCATCTTATTATGAGTGACTAGAAGTAATAAGGATGGCAGTGATCCTCTTTAGATTCTCTGGATGAATGCTGTTTTAAAGATATTTTCATTTAACAGGGGGAAGTACAGTTAAATTTTTCTGAATGAAATTAATTCTAAAAAGCATGAGTCAAAACTTTATACCATGCAGGAAAACACAGGTACAGATAAAGTAACGTCCATTCCCACTTCAAAATAAAAATTAAGAGTAGTCCTAAAACTAAGGTGAGATAGGTGCCTGGATTAGATGCTCCATGTGACCCCTCTGGTTTTAAAATGTGTAGGCAGTACTGCAGGCTTATTTTGATTTGGACACTGTTAAATATCATATCCATACAGGCAGAATACTGATCCAGACAAACTCACTATGGCAGATGTTATTTTTTCCTTCTTTATTGTCTCACTTTTCACTGTAGACAAGAAAATAATCTTTAACATGTAGACCCCTGTTTATCATCTCCTGTTTGTAAGAAGAGATGGGCAACATTATTGCCGTGCAATTCTTGCAGCTGTGAAGTGCATCTTTTCATAATAACGCTGTGATCTTAATATATTAATAAATAAATCAGAAATAGAGAATATAACAGAATTAAAAGGATCTGTTTAAAAATAGGTTGTAATTACAAGCTACCAGGATTTATTTCAGAGAGCATATGGCTTCTCTAATTAAGAGCAATACTGTTATTTTTTTATCTTTTAAGCCGCATATAATACTCTAAGTTCTATTCATGTGCTGCCAAACTTGTCAAATGTGCCTGCTTTTGCAGCTAAATTTTTGCTTGTGTTCAACCCCCTCTTATCAAAGGCTGAAGTTAAAAAAACCAACACAACACAATAATATTTAGCTTTGAAGCTAATGCTGGACTTTCTTTTAAAATTCTTCCCCTATTCTAACAATTTTACGTTTACTGTCCCGAAGTTCAGTGCTCCCATCTATCCTAATGTTCATCCTTTATTTAAGGCTTTTGTCTCTATTTTTTAGGTCTAGAGGATGATGCATGTATTGCATGATTATTGCTATGTCAGGTATTCTGAACATAATTTGAATGATAATATTAAGGATGGTCTGGGCTGTTGCAATAAAGTATAGGACATAGTTTGCTCATTTAGAAAGCAACATTTTGTCTTCTCTGTTGTCTATTTAGTAAGAAAAATCTCAGGAGTTTAACTAGATGAACAATCTAGGCTAGAGTTTACTCCAGAATTTTTCCTTGCTTTGCTAAGTATATTTACTAGGAGGTTCCAAACTTGCCAGCTGTTAATCATTGTGAATACTTGGGGGCCACATCGAGTTTTGGTTTATTGTCCATGGAATGGAAGAGGATTAAAGGAACAGTTTTGTCACGTACATCTTACTTTGAAGATAGGAAAATTTTAGTGCTGAACCCAGTCTTTGTGGGTCATGGAGCAGAAAGGGCATTCCAAATTACACTAAAATAGGAAAAGAAATCGGTATAGCCTTGTGCACAGGATTTTAGGAAAAATACGTGTCTCCCTGATGCAGCCTTCCACGTCAGTGCCCTTCAGTGCAGGGTGTCTGCGGGTTGCACACCGACCAGCAACCCAGCTTCAGGGCAGCTCACAAGGTGCCACAGCTACAGACATGGCCCAGAAAGGAAAAGCCTCAAAATGCCTCAGTTCGGAGATCTGGGGAATAAGGTTTGACATGTGTTTCTTAAAGCTGATCCTATGACGTCTCGAGCAGCTGCTGCTGATCCTGTGAGGCTTTTGACTGTTCACAGAACTTCTGGAGTATGGAGACTTTCACGGTAGGAGAGTGTTGGTACTTCTGGGAATTGAGGTTCAGATGCAATCCAGAATTCCCTTTGCCCTTCCCCAGGAAGCAATGACTTTATCAGCTAATAAGCCTTGCTTCATGTGCCTCCAGCCTGCTACCCTTCCATTAAATAGCACTTAGTGCACAACTCATCCTTGTTTTCAATAGGGTTACTCATGTGAGTACCACTTCACACAGGAAGCGTGACGAGATCGGCATCTAAATTGCCCACGACCTGGTTGCTATGAGATTAGTGCTTATTGGCTTGGATTTGCCCACAACTGTGCTGTTCCACATTGTGGCATAATTCAGGGTTAGTAGAAAGATTAAAAAAAGTAAAAATTTGCTTTGATTTCTAACATCTTTCCAGTTATAAAAAAACCTAAACCAAAGCAAACCAAAACCCCAAGCAAATAAAAATCCCCCCCTCAAAAAAGTAGAAAAGTAATGGGAATTGCAGATTATTGATGTCTTTCTCTTATTATGTGTGACTTTTTTGTTATGCAAGCCTACCCATGCTACTGTTATATTTATGAATTCACATGCTAGGCAGTCTTGTAATGATTTTTTTTGGGTAACAAGTCCAGCCCCTTCTCCTTGTATTTATTTTGTACATTGGCTTATCAATAAATCATTCAAATGATCTTAGTCATCTACTGCAACGTGAAGAAGCTATTCTTTGTTTCTGTCAAATCTGCTTCTGAAGTTATCTATTCACAAGTACATGAATATTTATACAGGTGACATTTTCAAGGCATTTTTGGCCCTAGATTCCTAATGGAGAGTAATATTCCAGTCTAAATGAGTTTAAATTGTTTTCTTTTAATTTTCTATGAAACATTATCACTGCACATAAACTAATGCTTTGTTCACTCGCTTTGATCCCTAATAATGTAATCATATGCAAAAAATTATAAGTGAGCTATAAACATTGGTGAATTATAATTAAAAGCAGATTTAATAAGGTACTCTTAGCTGCTAATTGCCTTCTTAAATTGAAATCTGAAGATATATGCAACATGTCTTTAAGGAAAATCATGTAAGGTATAAATTTTGTGAATATATTCTTTAATGACGTCAGTAAAGAGGAAGGAGGTACTGAGATATTTTTCACGTTGGTACTGCCAATGTGTACAGTTGAAGATTCACCCAATTATTGCATTACATGTAGAGGAAAATATCATGAACTTTGTATTCAAGTCCTGGATCTGGCCATGATCCCTTTTTATCACCTCAGGTTTTTACTGGAAAAGGGCTGTAACAAACATTGCACTGGGATCTGTTGAAATATGTCATACTTGATCAGTTTTCTGTAAAATGTGCAGAGGTCTCTGCACAGGAATGGCACTTAGGAAGTTATAACATATTCTCAAATAACTGTTTTTTCAAAAGAAACCTTTAACAAGGTGCTTCTGGGATGTTATCCATTCTCTGCAGCATCTTTGAACTCCATGCTCAGGTCATCTTCAAAAGCTGAATTTGTGAGTAAGCATGAAACAGATTTGTCAAGCTGCTGCCCACAAAGTACTCAACAACCTGCATGGTGAAAGGTGGAGGAGCAAAACAGACGCATATAGCTTGAACATTTATTACATTTCGACAATCAATTTGTTTAAGAGGGGATTATGTTGTTTAAATAACATAACATAAAATTAATATGAGACTCGGGAACTGTCCCATTTGATCATATTGGACTATTACAGAGACAATATTTTGTAGTATATATGCATATAGCTATATCTATATATATGTATAGATCGATCCTAGCAAAATACCTGCAAATGATGCAGTGGCTGAAATTGATGGGTCCGTTTCTTCGCAGGGCCTGTTGTGTGAACTCCCTGAAAGGAGCCTTTGTTTCCATAGGCAACAGAGCTGCTGTGGCACTATGGATCAAACACATCCGGATTTACTTTTATGCCTCTGAGGTAAACAGTTGCCTGCTGCACTACATAAATACTGAAAGAAAAACTCTCTTTCAGTAAAAAGCCTGACCAGCATGAGCTGAGGGTAACTGCAGGCTGCTCAGGAGAGCCTGGCACAGGCAGCTTCTGGGCGAGTGCTACATGCGCTGCCATTTTTGCCTTTTCTCTCATTTAGTGCTCTAACTTTTTTGTTGTGTATTTCACAGCTTAAAGACTGATGGAAAAAAAATCTTTAATGTGATCATTTTGCCTTCCCCCGCATCCAGGGAGAATATGTTTCGGTTGTCTTGTCACAACGAAGCTTGAGATAGAATTATCAAAAGTTTCTGCTTTTGACTATTTGATTGTAGAATTAACTTCACCTTGTGATCTCAGACATCCTAAACTGTTTGACACAGCTAAAGGGAGAGTTTTAGAAGACTATGCAAATCTTGCTCATTTTCGAAAGCATACCCCCTTCCATTTTAACCAGAGTGAATGAAATTAAAGCAACATGTTATAGAAGGCGGCACAGGAATAATGAGTTTTAATTAAAAAAATGAGATGTCTTCTGATTGTTGTTGTACAAGAAATATTGACTGAGGAGTTCAAAGAGAAATGCCAGCTACTGATGTTATGCCTGAATTTGCTGACTTTGCTTATTCCTCTGATTAAAATAATGCCATTCCATGCAATCTATGTTTATTTTGTACTTCCTATTTGTCTTGCTAATGGTTTTGTTCTCTAAAATACAGGGTTTCAGAGGTGCCAGCCAGAGACCTAGTACACTTCAGTGACTCGGTACAAGTGAAGGCTTATCCTGAGTTAAGTACACAAAATTTTATAGCTGTTGTGGTGAGAACTTTTTGACTGATTTTAATGGCATCCACTGTCACATTTCTGAAACCACTTTTAACCTGCAAAATAATCAAAACCACCTTGTTTCTGTCTCTGTGATATTAGATAGATACTCATAAAAAATATTTGTTTGGCTTCTAAAAATGCTCTTAGTGCTTACTTTTGCGTCTCAATGAAAAGTCCTTGAGCCGTACACAGGAGTTTGTGAGAGCGTTCCGAGCATGGACACTGCTGGCAGAGGGCTGCCTCCCTCCTACAGGGGCTGATCTGTCAGATGACCAACTCGTGTCCCCACGGAGGTGGCACCGCAGCATCGCAGGTGCCCCGTGCTGAACAAGCCACCCCCCGACTGCTCACCGCGGGAGTCCCAGCCTGTCCCTTCCTGACCCTTCCACCGGGCCTCCTTTGGCACTCTGCTTCTGCTGGAAGAGCTTCTCTTCAAAAATGGGTGATGCAATGTGCCTTTCGGTCTTTGACTTTCTCTGTCAGAAGAGGTCAAGTACTGAATATTTTTATCTCAGCTGCTCTTGTTATAGAAATACTCCTTGAATTCATATAAATTCTCTGTTTATTTGTTCTGATTAAGGCTACTGAATAAATTAATTACTGAGAGCAAAATTAAAGATGTCATTTTAAGGTAGAAATACATGATAAATCACAAAATGAATATGTGATAATCCCAAAGTGATGAGCACAGTCTGGATGGCAATGCCTTTTTGTTTTTTTGAGTTCTGTGTCCTAGGTCTCTACATCCTTTTTTGGTTAACATGAAAGCTTTTCAAGGTCAGCAGTGCCATACAGGTAATGATGAGCCTGGGGAAGGCTTATGTTAAATGTGTCCTCAGTGTTCAGGTTAATCTTTTCATTTGAGATTTTTTTTTTCCATCAATGGATACATGGAAAGACATTACCTGCATTACAAAAGTAATTTTTATGTGTTTCAATATTATGGCGGTCTCTTTTTCAAATAATAGATAAACCTATGATTAAAAACTGTGACATTCATTAAAAAACCCCTAAATTCAAGCACTTGATTTAGGAAAATGTAAACTCTGGGTGCTGCAAGGTTGTGTAGATGTAAAAAATAAAGGGATAAATAAAAATAGGGCAGCTTATCTGCACTTTCACGTTTAATCCAAAATTGCATGTTATTTTGTCTGACCCAAATAGGTGGAAACAATAAGTTAGTGAGTTGAACAGATTACCAGTGTCTTGAAAGTGGAGATCGGTTTAGATTCTGCTGGGCTGAGCCCTGTAGTCCTTATTTGATCTTGTGAGCTCTGCCTGCTGCCTTCACTTTGCGCTTATTTTAGTGAGATGTTGATTTTTGTTAGCATGAGTAGCATTTGGTGGTATTTTGTGAAGATTTGCAAGGGTCAATGTTTGCCAAAACAGTTTCAGCTACTAGGAAATAATGTTCTGTTATTCTTTCCTCTAAGACTCTTTAAACAGCAATCCAGCTTGTTTCTTAGGATTTCCTTATTATAAGGATCCAGGAGTCGTACATTTCCCTGTGCATGAAACTGAACATAAAACGATAAATTTTTTTTTTGTAAAATACTTTTAGCCTGTTTTTATAACAATAATATTTTTGCATTTGTTTGTGTATGACTGTCTAAATGTCTTGTCTAATAACTCAAACCCACTGACCAGTGTCAAACAAATTTCACAGATGGGAGGTAGTCTCAAAAATAACTGAGTTCTCATAGCATTGGAAAAATAGACCCCATAAGCATTTTAACTGAAGGAAAGACAGCAGTGGAAGCTCACGTTTTGTGAGAGGTTATAAATTCCCATACCAGAAGAAAAGCTCAAATTAGAGCTTAAATCATGAGATACAAATCCACAGAAAACCAAGCTGCATTTATTTCAGGCTTCATTGTTTCACTTTTGTTTCTAATAACATCTTATGGGATTTAGAGATCAAAAAAATTTTAATCTTTTGTATTTGTCATCATTTTTACTGTTTATTTAGTTTTCACTGTCCAAACTTATTGAAAAGAGATTATTTTTCTCTTTTTGCATTTTTTCAACATAAAGTGAAGCATCAGTTTAGGGGAGGTACAAATGGTTGTGTTTGCTGTTTAATTACTAATTTCTATTCATTGTGTGCTTTAACAACATTACTCCACTTTTTTTTTTTATTTTAAATACAACAACTATGTCATAATCTTTCTTGGAAAATTGATTTGAGAAATATGCAACCAGTGAGCTGTACAGGGTACTCCCCTTGATGACTCTAGGTCTTTGAATTAGACCTGGAGAAATAATTCTGAGTTTTAGTTTGCTACAGGCATCTTGCTTCCCCTGAATGTGGGATGGGATTTGACATCAGTGCTGTTTCTCCCTGCTGATATTGTGATTAAATTCCCAGATCTGAGCAGGTATTTGAACATGCCAAACAAATCCTTCACCTTTTCTAGTCTAATTCTTCCCCAACCCAAGGCCTCTTTCATGCCCATTTCCTGCAACACCTTTCCTATGCTGGGAAAGGAAGGACCCTGGTGAGAAGACATGGGAACCTGCGGTAATGTGCATTTTCAGAGACTGCTCACTTTGTTGTAAAATTACCAGTCTGTGCTCTTTTCTTCTAAAATTTCCTCCACATGTTAGATCCTGTCAAGGAGGTCAGGGGGACTGTGAATTCCTGCTTTCTCCTGTATTTATTCTGGCAGGATAAGCTGTGCAAAAGTGAGCACTGTGTCAGTAGTGTGCATACTGACAGTATCATTGTAGGCGGAGACTGTGCTCTCTGAACACTACTTCTAATGGTACTAAAAAATTAAACCAGTTAAATTGTCCTGAAATGTTATTGTGTAGTTATATATTCCAAGCAGTTTTTTAAAAAAACTTTTTGCAGTTTCACAAGCATTTGTTCAAAGTGAGTAGCAACTGAGAGCAAACAAGCGAAGACTTCAGGGTTTTGGAGTAACTTGCATGCCCATCATCTAGGTGACTGTCATGTCACACATCTGCTTTGTGATATGTCACTGCCTTTCTATAACATGCCACATCCTAAGCAGTGTGCTGAGTGACAGCACGTCACTCACATCCCTGTCATGCACAGAGTACTGTTGAAGTACTGAAACCTTCTCAGGCAATGGATAAAAAATTGAAATTTGCTCCATGTTTGCACAGTAAGTGGTGAAAGAGTAGGAAAAAACTGTATTAAAGGAAAAATGAAAACAGACTCCCTCTTATTGGTTGCTTTCTGTTACCTGTTAATTCTAGTCCAGTAAGTAGACACTTTGCACCTGTTTGGTACAGTATTCCACCCATTGTCTTTTGGAAAGAAGCTGCCTGTATTGGAGGCACTCAGGGGCTGGGCATTTTATAAACATAAATCAGGGCTCTGACAGAGTAGCTCTGACAGGTTTAGATGCAGTGATAGAATGCTCACACTTTACACCTTGCTTCTCAGCTGGAAGTAACTACCTGAAGAGCAAAGGCAGCAGGATGGATGTGCCATGTAGCTCATAGTCCAGTGGCAGTCCGGTTTAAACCGCTCATGAGGGTAGCACTCCCAGACTGGGAACAAGTGTCCGATTTTGTAGTACTGGGATGGAGATGGGTGGAGGGAACACTGCAAATCACAGCAGGTAAACACTTGAGGCAAAGGTAGCCGTTCTGCTGAATGGGCCCGGGGGTCTGATGAAGGATGTGGGAAAGGCCAAGATACTCAGCGCCTTTTTGGCCTCAGTCTCTGCTGATAAGGCTGGCCTTCAGGAATATGAGTCAACTGCTGCTTAACCCCTTACTGAAGGGGACAAGGGGTGAGAGTGCGCCCTGTGAAGCTTTGCAGCTGATACAAGACTAGGAGGAGTCTTGGCTACACCAGGCACTGTCATTTGGAGGGACCCTGAGAGGAGATCACAGAAGTCTCATGAAGTTCAACAAAGCAGAGCCAAGTGCTGCACCTGGATAGGAGTAATCCTACGTAGCAGTAGTTGCTGGGTGCCAACCAGCTGAAAAGAAGCTCTGCAGTGGAAGATCCTGGTGTCCTGGTGGATGAGAACATTGCCACCAGAACCAGGGACATGATCTTTCCTCTCAAATCAGCAGTGGTGGAACACAGCTGGTTGCTGTGTCAAATTCTGGGCTCCACAGGACAAGAGATGTGACAAGAGGAAATGGGCATGTCTGAAATACAGGGCATTTCAGTTAAATATAGAGAAAAACATTTTACAATAGAAATGATGAAACACAGGAACACATTTTCAACAGAGGTTGTCAAGTCTCTTTCCTTAGAGATAGATATTCAAACTCTGTTGGGACCTGGCTCTGATCAACTAGGCGTAGCCAGCCCTGCTTTGACTGCAGAGTTGGACTAGACAATCTCCTCTAGAGGTGCCTCCCCACTGCAGCCAGTCTGAAAGTCTGGGACTCCAAAGCTCACCCATCAGACTCCCCAGTCTCGAGACCTGAGACAGCTGTGCTTTCAAATTTGCTTGCTGAGTTGCTTTACTTTTGTTTGATTGTCAAGAGAATACGAGGTGCAAAATACACTAATGGGCAAGTGTTTGCTAAAGACTCGTACAACCTCAGGCTAATAAGGGTAACAAAAGTAGGCAGTGGTGCAAGTCACAAGCTGTCAGTTTTACAAGGTGTCTATTGGAAAGAAATTCTTTATAGGTATTTCTTGAACATTTTCTTGCAATTCTGCGAGATAAATTTCCTTTCTTCTTATGCCTTTAGACAGACGCACACACTGCTTTGAAACCAACCCTACTGGAATTAATAGTTTTTTCAAGCCATTACAGACTTGATACTTTTTTTTTTGGGCATTTCTTCTCTTAGAGACCTCTTTAAGAGATTTAACTTTGAAGCCTTTGTCCCCTTGAATGTGATTGTCTTTTGAGCAGCAATTTGTAACTCCCAGCATTCCCTTTCTACTGCAAATATGAATGTAACTCTCTACATTATTCATTCTTTCTAAAGTGAGGAGGGAGAGTTGTAAACTGCTGAATTACAACCTGCAGTTGCCAAGAGGCAGGAACAACTTAAGAGCAATTTAATTGTAGATGTTTTCCTCCTTTCCCCTTTAACTCTTTCCTCAGGGAAGGATAAACACTACAGGCAATTGAATAGTAAAGGAGCTGTTCTGGAGAGAGAGACAAGCAGGGAGAGAGAAGGTCAGAATGAACTTTTGCAGCTAGGAGAACAAGACAGCCAGAGTATCAGACCATCTTTAGAGAGGTAGGTATTTGAAATTAGTACATTGAGTTACTGTGTTCAAATTTGCTAATGTGATGGACTTTACTCTTAGAAAAAATTTCAGTTTAACATTGGGAGGGAGTTAAAACTCTTGCATAATTGTTAGTGGGTGAGATTCCATCAATGTCCTACAGGGCTCAGCCAGCTCAAGACAGAATTTTGTGAAGGAAGCAGATCTGGGGTAAAGGTAAAATGAAGCTAAAAAGGGGTCATTATATAATCAAAAGGTATGGTCTCTGGCCAGTCGATGATGCTATAGTTACACTCTTACTGATATTTATGCTTGTCTGAGAATGTCATCGTGAAAAGTAAATGCTATTCTGGAACAGCTTAAAGCGAGGGCTGCATTGGTGCTCTGTCTCTTATATGGTTTTTTTATCCATTCCATTATTTGCTTATGACCATGGGAACTTCTTTTTGTGCAGTCACTCACCATCATTTCCACAGTAATGTGGATGTAACCTGCCTCCTAACAGTGAATCTCTACAAGATGTCATCTCAGAAAACTGTGTTATCTGGAGAACTTTAGGCAGGTTACATCCACAGATAACAGCACTGCAGTCCTGAGCTACACATGCTGCAAACTGCAGTGCTTGACAGCAGGGTGAGCTGTTCCTGTTGACTGAAAATATCCTACTTTTTATTTAGAGTAAGGACTGGTTGAAAAGGACTTTAAAAAGCACTTATTTTACCATCTTCCATAAGCTTCATGTTAAAAGCAATACAAAACTGCAACCTTTTTACCTGGGTACCCACCACTGGAGAGGGACAAGCCTTGAAGCCAAGAGCTTTTGTAAAAGGCATGGATAATATTAATGCTATTATCATGGTTGAAATAGAAGTGGGCATATTCTTCTGTTGTTGGCTTTGTGAGAATGTCTTATTTGCTACTAATAGCATGAGTAACACGTACTGGCAGTGAAGGATGACCCTTTTTCAGTGCACACATTACATGCTGTAGCTATGAAGTGCACAGGCATTTTTGCATGGCATTGCATACTGTATTTTTGTAATTCCTGAATGCAGCTGAAAGGAGGAAGTTTACCAAGAAGATGTAATGTAGGCACCTGCAAAAAGATTTTTCTTAGGTTCTCTGCCTGAAGTGGAAGTTCTACAAACCTGCCTACACATTAACTTACTCTATGAGGTGTCCACCATTTTCAGGTAATCTGATTATACCTCTGGTCATCAGACTGGTAACAAAAATCAAAATGCATACAAAACAATTTTAAAAATCTTTTTGTTCTTTTCTCTTCCTTTTAATCTAATTTAATTGGCTTCTCATATAACATTCTGTGAACTGAAGAAAGTAGGAAGACAAAAAAAAATAGTTGGTCTTTTTTTTTTAAAAAAAATCCATCTCATTTTGATGACAAGTCAAATATGGGATCATTTGTTTTGCTGAACCATGAGGCAGTGTTAGCCTTGAGCTTGTTTCCTCTAGAGAAGAGAGATTATATTACAGACCTAAATGGTGTTAGTCTGGACAAATAAATAAACCCGGCTTACTCCTTGAAGGTAGATGGGGATGAATATATAACAATAGCAGATAAGGGAGAATTTTCTGTGAGTGGCTGAAGTTTACTTGTGGAGCCACACACTGCTGGTGTCGCTTTAGCTGTCTTCTCCTTTCCTCATGAAGAAAATCCTCGGAAAACCTGGATGTTTAAAGCCAGTTGACCAAAAGCTGGAATTGTCAATATGCACGACATAACCAACTCCACAATGCTCAGTGACATGAGTCCTTGTGGCCCTTGCAAGCTGAAAAAGTTTTCTGAGGAGACTTGTCCTTGACCTCCTGAGTCTGATGAGATTTTTTGCCACCTTTATCCCCTCTTCCTGTGGCTTCCCAGCCCTTCCCACCCCCTCGTTGTGTAGTTCCGTGTGTAGTGGCCTCAATGTGGCTGCCATACTTACGGGGAACTTACGGACAGACTGGATTAAATCAAGGTCACGTAGGACTTAGAAACAAACCCCACTGTTGTTAACCAATTTAAATAATAACATCCTATGGTGTTCCACAGCCATTTACTGAAGAGAGTCCCTGGAATATTCCACTGTTTTTTAGGCCAGGTCTTCAGTCCTGCTGGCATGCCATTTTGACACCAATGGGGTACAGAATTAATAAAAAAATGCATTATATATGTAAGTGCTTTCTTCCAAGTCCTTCTGTGTGATTTAGGTCCTCCTTCTGCCTACTTATTCAAGTGAGCAGTTTTCTCAGTGTGTGTGCAGGGACCCTGCGTGGGCACATCACCCCTTACAAGACAGTTTGCAGCAGGGACATGCCACAGCAACAAGTATATTGTTGGGGCTAAACAAATTACCTCCAAAATCCACATCTTGAGTTTCCAAAAATTACACATTTAGGTGATTTAACGTTTGTTGATCATGTGGGGTGTTTTTTTTAAGGACAGACTGTATTTTAAAGTAAGTACAATCTTAATCTGAAGCACTACTACATAACCATTCTGCTCATAACAATCACATGTCAAAATTTTCTGGTCCCTCTGTGTTTGCATCACTTTCATTCTGGGATATAAATAAATGTACTCTGAAGGAAAAGAATTTTCTATTGATGACTAAGAGTATATGCCATTGCTTGGAAAAGAATATTATTGCCTTAATTTTTTTCCCCAAATGCTATTATACTTCACCTCACTTCCCCTTGTACTCGGTTTATTTATCTTTAGAGCAGTTCTCCCTATCCTGAGGGATTAGGGTAGCCTAACTTGCCTTTCTTTTCATTTCTTTTAATATCTGTATTTCATGTATGTATAAGGAGGAACAAAGTGCTCCAAAACTTTTGCTAGATTAACAGCATTTAAAATACTCAAGTAGAATTTCAAACCCAAGTGCTATTGGTAAGGACTATGGAAGGAGGGAGAGGAGGGGAGCATCTGTCTCCATGTGCCATATTCATTTGGGGAAAAGGTTACTTGCAATCATTTTTCTCAAAAGGTAAGTTGAAGACAAAACTTATTTTGAAGAGGTGAGCTGCTTGGTAATAACCTACAGTTTTAGAGAATAATTGATGAAAAAATACATGTATGAAACTGAAATTATTTCTATCTCATAACGTGGCAGAATATAGCTGAAAGTCCTTTAAGCAATATCCTGTCACTATGAGCAGCACAGTGACCATTTCTCAGAATGTGTAGCCCTGGTTTGAATCGGGGTGGTTCGGGTTGATGAGTGAGGAAGAAAGAAGAGCCTCAGTTGTCATTCACACTTTGGGTCTGGATAAGGCTCTGATTCTATTCATAAGTATTTTTATGGTAATCCCTAAAATCAATGGTGTTAGATCAATAATATCTGTAAGTTTATGCTCAATTACAAATACTTCAATATTAAAATTTATAAAAGAAAACAAACCTTCTACAATACATGTTTTAGAATTATTTTTCATCTGGCCACTCTCAAGCGATTGAAATTCACTTAACTTTTAAATTCTTAAGTAAACACAAATTTTCAGATTGCTCATTTCTTCTCTGTTTTTTGATAATACTGTTCTGTGATCTTTTGTTTCAGCTATACACACCAGCCAGATCTTTGTGATGAATTTGTAGCACATATAATACCAAAATCGGAACATGTGAGAAGAAAAATATGCTCCTCTGACTTAGCCTATGAAAATATAAGAATTAATTGCTCACAAGCAGTCTTTTTGTAAGCATCCTCAGTGCTGCTAACTTGTGGAGATAAAATTCTGATTAAGGTCACCAAAATAATTCAAAGGGAGGACTTTGTGTAATGGATGCATCTTAAACCTGCAGACAACTAAATATAGGGAGCTATTCACATATCAGATACTTTAAGATAAGTATGTGTATAGATGTAAAGGACACAGACTCCTAAAATAAATTTAGAACATTTCTTGTGATTTTTTTTTTTATAACAACCAGAACCTGATCTTAAAATGAAGAAATATTTCAGGAAATAGTCTCCTCCCTTAACTTCTGTTTTTCTTGGTAAAACATTGTTATTTGTGGTGTTTATATAATTATATTCCAGTGTAATTCAAGTATGTAATGACATTTCTTAAATGAAAGCATTTAAATAACTCAGGAAATTGTTTTACTGTTCTGTTTCCTGACTTAAACCCCATTTTGTTATGTTCAGTTTGTTGTTTATTTTTCAGTTTATTGTTCAATCTGGGTATATTCTACCCTATACAGAGCAAAATGAAATATTTACTAACTGGTCATCTCATATGTCTATATGTATAAGTATGCAGGTTATGTTAAAACCATTCATACATACAAAGAAAAAAATTACATATATATATAATTATTATTTTCACCACTTACTCAATTTTAGTTTATTTAAAAACCAGAAATCTCTCTCACCTAACACTAGAATGTGACTAGACTATAATTTAAAAAGAGTAATCTCAAATGAAGGAGTATCAAATAATAAATCTATTGGTTATAGAATAAAAAAATTTTTTAAAGAAATCACATTATTTTTTCTTTTAGTACAAATCAATCATAAGAAATATAGAGCTTTTCTTTGCATTTGGGAATATGGTAAAACTCCTTTCTTGCATGTACATCTCAAAAGGATGCTTTGTTTTGTTTAGTGAAATAGAATAGTTTGGTACAGAGCTGGTATTTTTCAACAAAGAAGGGGAAAATTTACCAGATTTCCAGGAGAACTGAGTCTTCTTTTACCCTAAAGACCCTTCTATGAGACAAGTGATAGGTTAACCTGTCTCATTTTTATCCAGAGCTTTTTTAATTTAGTGGATAAGATTAAAGAGCAAGCTGAATACCACAGGTGTAGCTTGGGCTTTTAATCTGCTTGACTCAAGTTAATCTAGTTCCTGAATGGGGCTACTAATAATATAGTTCCCAAAGTAAAATAGGAAACCTAAGTACTCCAATGCTTTTATTCAGCTTTGAATAAATCAGAGAAGCATAAAATATACTGAGACAGATTAAATTTGATTCCTGCAGGAATCAAAGTTTAAGAAGTTGTAGCAGCGATGGAGAGGAGCTCCGCAGTGGCGCTCAGACCTGCCCGGGGCAGACGGACCGTGCCGGGGTGTGACCGTGCCCAGAGACACCCGGGGGCTCTGCAGGGCCCTGGGCACTTGGCCTCGATAAACAGCTTAGTGACAGCCGTGCTCCTGCTTTCCGTGCAAAGAATAGACCCCAGTGAGATTATGGTACTTATTTCTGTGTTATCCTGCACTGGAAAATATGTCTCCATGCTCCAGGACAAAAATGGAAGGAGAGGCAGAAAAATACCCTGAAATAAGTGCTTGTATATAAGTAGTGTCTAATTCGGCACTACAGCATAAATTCTTGGGTGTCTTTTCTAAAAAGGCACTTTAAATTTTATATATTCCAAGCCAAATTCTTTAGCCCTTAGGTGAGCAGAACTCCTGCTGTTCATGCTGAGAGGTCTGCTCAGTTAAAGAGCACAAAAGCTTCATCCTGTGTTACACTGATAGCTTTGATATTTCTGCAAGTTTTCAGTTTTTGGTTTATTTTTTGTGAGCTGAGGAGTCACAATCCCCTGTCTGTGTCACGCAGCTCCTGGCATGGCACTGGAAAGGCAGCAAAGTGTGTCCTGCCCCATGAGAGTGCCTGCAAGGGGCAAAGGCCCGAGCTGCAGCCGCTTAGAACACCCTGCTGGGGACTGGAGAGAGCAGGAAAATGATGAGAGAGAAAAAAGCATTGTGTTGCCATTGCAGGATGTATTTCCGAGGAGCAGTGGGTTTGTAAAAGCCTTTCCTTGGCAGAAAGGAGCACTGGAATGTTTAGTTCCTCCCCAGCCCCAGTTTGGTTTGGGAAGCAGCAGGGCGACAAGCATTGCCCAGAAAAGCTCCGGGCATCCCTGAACTGGTGGAAGAGCCCGTGCTGGCGTTGCACAGTGCCTGGGCAGAAGGGCGGATGCCTTAGCCCTGGCCACAGAGGTCCTGCCTGCACAATTTTTACCTGCCCCCAAAGCTAAGTGTGTGAACTGCTGATTTTGTGAATGCTTCCAACTTTTTCTTACATCTTTAACTTCAGAAAGAAATGTGAACTTAATCTGTTTTACTCGATTGTAACAGGCCGTATTTCCTAGATGTTGGCTCTAAATTTGGCAAAATAAATCCACTGGATATGATTGTAACTGTGAGGGCTCAACTTCATTTTATATACTAACATTATCCTATTCAGTGTAGACTGAGCAACTTGAATTTTTAGTATTCAGCTCAGCAGTCAATATACACTTCCATGTTTTAGTCTACTCATTCATATATAGCTAAATATACAATCTTTTTTTTTCAGTCTTTGAGTTAAGAAACTAACATGTTCTTTAACCATGTTATTTACAGAACTTCTTGAGAAAATTTCATGATCTGAACAACAGCTACAGCTTGTTGTAGCAGTGAAGGGCTAAGGCACTAACTCAAGTGCTTCTTTAATTTATTGAAGAAGATAACTGTAAGTATTTGAGAATCAATGCGTATCTTTAAATAAAAATACATGCATAAGTGTCTCATGGGAGTCCTAGCTTCCCTGGGTACTTGCTTTGTGGTGAACAGTAATTACTTACAGTTCAAAAGGTAGTGTATTTATTAATCGCTTTTAATCACTTAGTGTGCTGTGGTTAAACCATCCTGCTTATCTGATGTTTAGATAATTTTTGTCAAATAAAGAAGACAACCTGGTCCTGCTTAGCAGTGTATGAGTACAAGATCTGGAGTAGTTCTTAGTTTTCCATATCTTAATCCTATTCTTCATATTTAAGAAATATAAGTTTCCTCTCCCCCCAGTGGAATGATGTTACCTTTTCAAGGCTAACCTGCCCCTCCTTATCTGTAATCATCACAGAAGATATTTGTAGATGTTCATTTTTTGGTGATCTCTCTTGTGAGGAATTCAAGCTTAAAAAGTGTGAACATGATTGAAAAGTCTTGCATTTTTTAGCTCACATACCATCTACCTAAGAAATACCACATATGATGGTCTGTAGTGCTCTTCTCAGCAGCTGGGGCCAAGAGGGCTCAGATGGCTCCCCTCTGTGATCAGTTATGATGGATTACATATGTGTTAATATTTCCTAACTGAAATCCTGGCTGAAAAAGCCATAAAAATTCCATGTAAGTATGTGAGTAATTGCTTCTTAGAGAATAAAATCTGCTCAAGAAACAATAGATACTACTAGAGTTACTCATGCTTGAAAAACATTGCAGCCTGATTGTTAGAAAGCCCTAAGGGCAGAAATGGTGACTCCATCCTAGCAGCTCTGGGGAGGGAATGTAGGATGTCATGTGTGGTCTCCTTATTGGAAGGTAAGCTGTGGAGGGTTCAAAAGCCTCTGGTTGGTGGCAGAGTCAAGAAGAACCTCATCAGTTGCTGCTAAGTGTTCTCTCTTTGTCTTGCACAGGACGGGTGGTTAGACAATACCTGACTGTCTGACAGTAGCAGATGTGATGCAAGCTTTAGTGTGCAAGGAAGCAGAGTTCAAATTCCTTTTGTGTCTATAAATATCGATCTTCTGTGAAAGTCTTTGTTGAATAGAGCTTGGGCCTCATGCATGAGGACCCTGGAGGCAAAAGATGTGATGGAAAAGGGGAGGCATATAAAATGCACCTGGCAACAATTGTTTTCACTCATCCATTCTAAGAATGGTTTCAAATCTTTAGTGAATGTAATCCATCAGCAAAAGTCACACTATGTTTGGTACAAACAGGTGAGACACGCAGCTGTCAGTACGGTAACTTTGTTCTGCTAATGACAGGTTCCACCTGGCTGCAGTTACTTAACTACTTTACAAAACTTTTCAACTTACCCAACACACCTGTCAACTTACCCAGCTGAGCAGGAGCTGTCATTACAAACTTTCAAGCTCTATTCAAAGTTTGTCAGTGCTTTAGAGGATCACCCTTCCAAGATAAGAAATCTCTACAAAAATTATTGCTCTGACCAAAGGGGCCTATGGACAGTTAGATACTACCTACAATATGTTTTTTCCTTTTTGCTCTGAATGTCTTGGACAGAAAATGTAAAATTACATTAATGCAGTAAAGACTTCTCAAGTGGGACAAGGCGCAGTGGTTAGAGCTGAATCAGGGATTGATGAACAGCCTAAACTGGATTCACCTGAATCTGATTTATCATCTGCTTCATATCCCATCCATCCCACCACTCATTTTCTTTCTCCTCCTCCACTCATTCAGTATCTTAGTAAACCGTTTAGTGGTTTTTTGCCAGCTCTAAGAGCCGATTGTGGCAGGCATGTGCTAATGTCTTTGGGAAAAGTTTTTCAACACCGGCTATTTCCGTTGGTCAGCGAACTATAAAGCTTGAAGAAGCTGGGGTAAGTCTACTTCTGCTTTCTGTTGATCCACCTGGAATTGTCCTGCATGTGTCCTGTGGCTGTCTCTAGCAAAGTAAAAAAACTCTGGTTGTTTTCTTTTTCTGGGTTTTATATCTTACATCATATAGGAGAGTTAAACACTTATTAACAGCATCCTACTGCAAGAAAAAAAATTAAACATATGGTAAAGTTTTGGTGCTACTCTGTGCTATACAGAAAAGGTATATTTGAAGTTGTGCATCTGTGTTTCTCATGAAAGATGGTCCTGGTCATTTTGGATAGTGAGCTATCTACACACGTGGGCAAGTTCTGTTTCTTAGTGTGGAATCTGTAAAAGTAAAATTTGGTCCTCTGGGGCACAAATTTTGGTCATTAGAATCCTTGTACCAAATTCCCTGATTCCTAATGTGGTGTTACCTATTGTGCTATTAAAATAAAATAAAACTCCCTTAACACTCTTCTTTTCTGTATCTCTTATCTAGATATGAGCATTGTTTTTAATGTAGCTGCCCCAAATTACTTTATTCATGTGTATGAATAAGGCAGGAATTGTCAATTCCAATAGATAAAGGTAGAGTACGGTGGTAGAATTTCAATTTTTAAGAAGAGTTGGATTTTATTTGGTTTTATTTTTTTTTAATTCAAAGACATATTTACTGAAGAGATGACTTTTTGTAGAAAGAAATCTTATTTTTATATATATATATCTATAGCTATCTATATAAATACATCTACTAGTACTGGGTCAAATAAAGGATTTATGGAAAGGAGCTATGGAAAGGCCTTGGCAACTAATATTTCTCTAATGATAAATTACCAGTGCCTTGGTTGGAAGGTACTGGAAGGGAAAACCTCAACATTTTGAACTACAGAAATAGCCATGCATGTGGGTGAAACATTATCTGACAACCACACAATGTAATTTTAGCATTATAACCACTTTTTCTATATACTTTTTGAACTCCTAAACTGGGCTGGTCTGTAGTCAGTTCTTGGAATTTGAGACCCTTGAAGCATGGACAACGTTTTGCATTTGATTGTTTGATCTTTGTTTTTTGTGACAAGATTTTACTTTATTTGGGGTAGTTCCAGTCCTTAAATTACAAGATACTAAACCAGTAGCTCTGTGTATTGTTGTCATATATATTTCACTTAAAAGGCTTCTCTTGTTCTAGAGTGGGACTATTGCACAACCAGTATTTGGAATATTGATTCTTTAGCTACCTCTGTAACTTACACACTTGATTTCTCTGCCATTTTCAAAATGTTGTGATGTGGGGATTGTTAATGGTTCAATTATTAAAAAACCCCAAACCTGTAATCACTGTCACTTTCTAAAAGAACAAGATTATTTACTTTCCATTTACTTGCCTTCATTTTGTGAGATTTTCACTATTGTATTCTGCCCAGATGAATCCCATTTTCAGAATAGTGATCTTCCTGAAAGGAAATCTAATGCAAGAGCACATCAAACTGACAGGAAGATTGAATGGGTAATATATGCCCTCTTCTTTTTAATGTGGGGTATCTTTATGTTACTATGGCCTGTGGTCTACAACTTTGACCCACATCTTTCTTTTTAGTTAACCTCCATCAACTATTTGATATAGCTTCACATGTTTGTCATATGAATCTATAATTAATGCCATTCTATTCCCTATGTTAATATGTTCTCTGAAAATGATATAGAAGGAAGGGCACTTCGATCTACAGAGAATTAATTAGCATGTAATTTTCAGCATATCATCTAGTGTTAATTAGCAGTTAAACCATCTTCTAGTGCATGACCTGCTGATTTAAATACAGCATTCTGTTACAGTGGCCCTGGGGGATAATGTCTTGAAAGGGTATTCTCTTGAAAATGGAACTCCCTGTTTGTCTCTTTTTGTGCCTTAACAGCAGATCTTTCTCAGCCCTTTCCGCCACACAAAAGCCCCTTTACTAAAGTGATAAGCAAGGAGCAATTTTGATATTAATCAGAAAAGATAGTGACAGATTTAAGCACGCCAAAACAATGTGCTGCCTGCGGTAAGTCCCTTGTTAAAGGAGGGTCACATCCTCGCTCATGTATCTCTAACTGCAGTGACTTCATCTTTGCTATCTTTTCTTTAAACTCATAAAATTCTGCCATGAGGAACTGTAATACTGGCTAGCTGAGCCATTCAGGAAATCATCTGAAGTCTCTCTTTAGATAGTTGTCGTGTATAAGCTTCTATTTCTTGTGGAAAAAAACAAGCGCCATATTAGATTTTAACTACCCATCTTAATCTGCTTATGTTTTGCTATTCCTCTTTTCTTAAGTTGTGAGTGATCCTTTAAATTTTTTATTTCATCAGTGTAAAAATATCTAAGACTCTATTTTATTGAGCACTTCCATCACCCTGAATACCTTTATTATACTGCTTTTGAGGTCTTATTTCTCCATGCAATCCAATTCCCTTGACCTCCGAAGAGTATTTATTCCTGGTATCCATGCTTTATATTATAAAGGCTTTACCCTGGTGTGTCATCAAAGCTGTTGCTGTGAAGTGGTGAGTTTTAGTACTATGAAATTGAACTCTTTCACAGTGATAGAAAACAACTGACCCTAGTTCTTCAACTACTTGATGATGGATTAGGAGATGAAACTAAGTGAGAAGTTTCTTGTGCTGCCTCTTGTGCTGCTTGTGGTTTTTGTGGTGTGTGTGGTTTTTTGGGGGTTTTTTGTTTGGTTTTTTTGGGGGGGGTTGGCTTGTTTTGTTTTTTGGTTTTTTTTGTGGGGGGGTTGTTTGTTGGGTTTTTTGTTTTTTCTTGTTGCTTGTTTGTTTTGTTTTGATTGCTGTTTGCTTGATTGTTTGGATTCTTTTTTCTTTATATTTCCAAGGTAAAGTGTAAGTGCAGGATGCTATTAGACTGAAAAGAAAATATTCTCTTGAACAGAAGAGATTACTTATCCAGAAAATGTCCAACTTTTGAGTTTCTGAAATGAGAAGGCTCTTAACGACCCAAAAAAGCAATCCCCTCAATTCTCACCAGAATTGTGAGGATTCTCTTTGTAGAAGTCTCAGATGTGCAATACATGACAGACACTCAGTATATGTTTTAAGAGACATGTTTCAGATGCTTGCAATGAAATTTCTGCCTAAATCAAAGGTAGATTGTAAATCTGTTGATTGGCATTTTATGAAGTGCTTTTGAGGGTCAGTTAAAAAAGACTGTGGTTTTTGATTAAGTGGTAAATAACCCAGTGAGCGCTTCAGATCAAAAAATTTCTTCTTCTTTGCAAATTTTTGCATTGTCCAAGATCTGACCTCAACTTCTTCAATGTATTCATTGTTCAGTTCTCCTGAAAGACTCTGTCACTATGGACTGATCAAGAATTTAGTGCTGATAGCTAAACATTGCTTTTATTCACTCTCCACAGGAAGGATTGGAGCTGCATTTGATAGAATTAATTTCTGAAAAAAGATATATCCAACTTGTACACCTACTTTTGCCTTACAAAAACACTGCCTAGTTAAACAGACAGCTCAAGCTATTAGTGATAAGTTTATTAGGGAAATATAGTGATATTTCCCTAAGCTGTGACATGTCCAAACACTTTTCCCCCAGTCATCCTTAAGCAGCACTGGCCAGTGCTGGCAGCCTGCCAGGGGCTAGTGCTAGAGCCTGCCACTGGCCAGTGCCAGTAGCCTGCTAGCACTGAAGTTAAGCTCAGGGCATGGAAACCATTTCCCAAGCTTCGTGTGGCTTGCTCCTTAAGCTGTTTCATGTGGTGTGTTTTTGGCCTGGCCGCTGGGGACTCCCTTTAGCCGGTATCGTTAGGCACATAGGAAGAGGCATCAAAAGGGATTATCCAAGTGTAGTTTCCTGTGAGGCTGGGGGAGCTGTTTAAGGTGGATTGGTTGGAGTGTAGCGCTGTGATTCTTTGGTCATTTATTTTTCCTCTGGCAGAATTTGGGATATGAATGTTATCAGGCATGATAAAGGAACTGAACTGTTTACTTTTCATTGTGATTATTAAATTTATCAAACTTTAAACATTTCAGATTCTGCATTCCTACTTTTTTCTTTTTTATTATTGGAAAACCAAGTTTTGGTCCTACCAATTAAAAAAAAAATACGCAACCTTTAAAAGACTTTCAAACTTTTGTGTGTTAAAGACAGTGGGGTTCAATGTCTGAGACTGAGACAGACCATTCTTACCCTGGTAGGTCTCTCTTTTAAAAAACAGAAGCAGGGAGTATCTGTGTATCAGTATATGAAAATATTAAATGATCAAGCCTAGCTACATTTTATATACCATGAAGTAACACCAGTGCTAGAAATGCTCAAGTATGTTCGAATAACCCATGCTACTTCTTTCTCAGCACAGAATTAGCTCTCATTGCCAGACCCTAATGGATTTGTTGAAATCTATTCTGATTATGAAATCCATCTAAAAAAATATGGGCTAAGGCTTACTAAAATTGTTCCTTCATTGTGGTTCAAAGTTTTTTCTCTACAAAGATTTCTTCTAACTGCTTCTCTCCTATAAAATAGCCAGTTGCTCTTTCCCTGGCATTCAGAGCCTATTAAGAACCCTCTGATTGCAAAATCTTGAGTTCCCACTGTCAGCACTGTTTCAATTCCCAGTTTCTAGGTCACATTAAAATACTATGGTAGTAGCTTTTATTCCTCTTTCCCTGCTTAAATGTCTCATTTTATGGGCTCCTGGCATGGCATTCACACTGAAAAGTGTTACTGCTTGTATGAGTAAGTGGCACAAACAGACTTTGCAGAAGCCTGTAAGCTGTAATTTGCTGAATGATGAAAAGGGAACACAGGGTAAGGTTGGTCCAATATGCTCTGTTTCTCACCAAAGACTGAAGGGTTGAGAGCAAGAAAAGGAGAGTGTTGCAGAGAAATCTTCTTTGTTGACTGCCTAATGATCCATAAATGTATTGTTAGCTAAAATTGAAGATTGTGGTTTTTAATACTTTGGTGTTCCTTGTGTCAGTAGGGGCCATGATGAATCCTCTTGGCCTAACTAGGAATGAATTAAGTTATTTGAATAGACTGCTGTTGTAATTCTACTTCTTGTGAAATGTTTCTGATTAGTTCCTAACTAGATTCCTGTAACCAAACTACAGCTCTCAGAAAGAATTGGAATTTGAGCATTGCATGCAGGCTTACCAAGAATCAAAAATTTGCAGCAAGTTGTCATTTAACAGTCCTGTGAAGATGCAGCTCAGAAGCTTAAACCATCTTCTAGTCTAATAAAAATCCCAGTATTTGGTTAATTACTTATTAGATATTATTGCTATATTTATGGTGCTATAAAAATAATTTATGGTACTATACAAAGATTAGGCAAATTCTAGAAAACATATGAAAATTAAAAGTTTTTTTAATTGTTCTGTAATAAAACCTGTAATTATTTGCCTAACTGGACAGTAAAATCTAGGGTTTTAAAAAGCAAGCTTACATATTTTTTTTTATCTAGTAGGAAAAAACACTCCATGTGGCAGAAGGTGCTATTTCAAATATTTAGTCATTTGGAAGGATGCAAGAATGGAACTGTGTTTCTTGAAACTCACTTGAAGAGCAAACAAGGGTAGCTGGAGCAAGCTGTGCCCAAGAGGTTGCAGGGCAGGACTGGGACAAGCCCTGCCCGGGACTTGTGATTGGGATGGGCATTAGGAGTCAAGCACTGCTGCTGGAAGCCAGGATGAGCTTGCTTCCAAAGCCAGGGCTCGTACTGTTCTTCCAGAGCGCGTGTTTGAACATGGCTTCCCAAAATGGTTGATGTGTTCCCGCTTTCCTCTGTAGCAGACAACATTAGCTCGGCAACTGATTGACAAATGTAAAACTCCTAATCTTGATTTGAAGTCTGCACCTTTTAGATTTGTTTGTGATATTTCTGGTTTAAATTGGGATTGGTGTGAGAAGCTGCATCTACAATGAAGAACATTCTATTTCTGGTCTGTTTCACACAGACAGCCTGAAAGGCTTCCGCTCCGATGGAAACAGGTCACATTTCATCCCAAAGCAATTGAAATGACAGCTACAAACTCTGTAGAAAGTTTATAACAAGTCTGCTGACAGATACTCAGATAAGGAATACTGGAGGCCAGCAATAGAATGTTCGTAATGGCCCTCATTGTGCAAATCTTGATCAGGTACAAATTCTACCAAAATTCCTTGCTGATGCTAGCAAATACTTTAATAAGTAGTCCAAGTGCAATTCAAAGTAAGATATTAAAATAAGGGAGGAAGGAAAGCCAGGTCTCTCTTGACCTGTCACAAAATTCTCAGCTGTTCCCATGTCATTAACATAATCCAGGAATGGCATATATTCCACTATATGACACAGTCCCGTGTTTTCCTTAACTGCTCTTAACACCTGCAGATTATTCTTTGAATCTCGATTTACTGTGAGCAGATTTGGGATGTCTGGAGTGTCTGGGGCTGGGTACTGGAACCATAAAAGAGAAATTAAGTTCGAACAAGTCAGATGATTGCCCACGCTGCAGGCAATGTCAGTATTAAGGAACCAGTGAAAAAGTGATGTGTTTTGCTTTCTGGAAAATCCCTGCCTGAGAACAGAAGCTGTCAGCCTGTGTATGAGGCCCTCCAAAAACCAAAACACCAGCCAAAAGGTGCATGATATAATCTCCACATAGTTAAGAGGATTTCTGAATGCAAAGCTTTTAAAAAAGAGTGAGGTGCCCAGCTGTTTTTGTGGGAGCAGAAACATTAGGTCCAATTTAGGTCCTGAGGAAGAAAATTATCTACTTTTTGTTCTCTCTTAAGGTGCCTTGGATTCTTAATCACTTGATATTGGGAGCAGTGCAGTGTTCAATTAGTGCATCCAGTGTCTGTTATTAATCTGTTTTTCTCAGAGTAGTAAAGCTATCACTTCTCTTTGGTACATGTGTACCTGTAGTTAATGCACACTGTAGGCAATAAAAACTACATGTAAGTTTGTGGGGGCAAAATTTGGCATTCACAGGTCACATGGTGATGCAACAGTGATTGACTGTAGCAAAGTGGGAGAAGTTCTTTTTCCTTAGATCAGATTAGTGGCACTTAAATAATACCATGGAGAAAGATCATTCTTTTTAGCAAGTCCCAGTCTCTTAGAAGGCTGACAGTCTGAGAGGTTTAATCCCTGATTGTCTAAAATGAAATGGGCCAGCTGTGGTTCATGGATCACCAATAGTCCATGGTGGTACATGTGTTATAAAGGGATTAGGGAAGAATCCATTCATCTTCAGGCAACTATGCTTTTCTAGTTGTTTTAAGGACTTACAGAACCTTCAGAAACAATTATTTTTCCTGTTGCCAATGGAAATAAAGATATCAAGTACTTGCCTGTCCTGTGCTGCAATGTCTTTCTTTTCTGCTACCTTTTTGCAGAAAATTTGACATTTTACTCTTCTGAAATGGAAAGAAGGGAAGTGAGGCTGCAAAGGCCAACCTTAAATCTCAAAATGACCAGGGAAGTTTGACGCTGCTTCTGAGAGAGAGGAAGATAGGGGACTCGTAAGCCTCAGTAGTCAGGAGAAAGTAAATATTACAATTTCATAGACATAACCAAGCACAGTAGAATTCATTATATCTTTTCTCCTTAGAGCTGTCCTACTTTGATGCTGCAGTAGGATGGTCACACGAGGGAACACGCTGGCTCGTGGGTAAGAGTTTGAGAGCACTGCTGACCAGGAAAGGAGATCTGCTCTAAGAAGTGGCCTGAATATGAAGTAGTCTAAGATCTTCTTTTAAATACCATAATCTCCCCAGGGCATTAACGCTGACTAGCAAAGAAGTCACTAAGTTAATACAGTTTCCAGTTGTGTTGTTTCAGCACGTAACCTGATTCTTCTTACTCAACGTTGAAACTCAAGTCCAGAACTTTGGTTTTAACTTTGGTGATTGGGACTCAGATATTTCTCCCATGACTTCTAATAATGCTTTCTTTGGTCTTGAGGGGTCTTAAATAAAAGAATAGTTAATTTCATACAGATATTTTTCTAAGCTCTTGCAGTTCTACTAAAAGGGTACTGTAAAACCTCTCTGTTAAAATTTAAATAGTAAGAAAAAAAAAGGCAGGGAAGAGGCAGTAAGAAAAATCACAATGGAGGTTTAAAATAAAGGGAGATAATGGTCTATAAGCTCTTCGTGGCAAGGAAGGATTCCTTGTGCAGAGCAGCACACCAGTGGGCCTAATTAATGCCTGTTACTTGCCACTGAAGGCTTGTACTGGAACTGCTGGTAAGAAGCAAAGAGAAAATCATAGGAAGAAAGAAATTCTGGAAGGGAAATGCAGAAAACACTGCACAAATACTTCCCTTGAGATTCCTGCTTTAGGAACTTCTTGGAAGTAGAGGCTCCTCCAGCTGCATGATGACAGTGGCTGTAAATTTGGGGTACAACAGTGTTGGGAGGAGGAAGGGCAGAATATCTTTACCTTTTCTAGTCAGGGTTGTCCCATGGTAGTCTCATCATGGATTTATTATAAGGTGATTTAAGCTGTGGGAGCTGGTAATAGGCTTCAAGAGGACATGCCAATGTCTGAGTGTCACTGAGGCCAAGGAGAAAACTAGAATCAAACCTGGTTTCTCTGACTTGTGAAAGTACAGAATTGAAATACAATAGGAAGTACCTGAAATAGAGCAGCTGTTCACTGTTCAGCTAAGCATTGTTCAATGCAAAACTATCTCATTTTTTGGGAATATTTTTTCTAAATGTGTTCTAAATGATTACTCCGATCTTAGCAATATTCATAATAATACAAATAACTTTTCTGGGCTTTATTTTATAGACAGATTTATTTTTACAGGGTTGTTTATATGCCATCTGAATTGTTGCTTTGATACTATCTAGTATCACATCATCAAGTGTGAGAGGATAGTCTGATCTGTCCGAAAAATAGTGGAGTTGATGTGCAAATTATGTACATCAAGGATATTTATCTAGTAGGTGTCATATTATATACCCACTGGGAGGGGAGAACAAATTTTAGAAATTGGCTTTGTTCTTGAAATAATATCTAAACTCATATTTTAAAATCTTGAGCAGTCCCTGTTCAAACTTTCAGCTTTGTGCTGGTGGAGGTAGCCACTGCTGACATCCAGAGTGAACTCTGGTGCTTCAGAGCTTGCACAGCACTGCAGTTCCTCCACAGAGACGCCTTGGAGAGGGGGCTGCTGCTTTGGGAACTGCAGCAGGGATCAGCAGCACGGCACTGCCACACCGGGCTCTGCTCACATTTCACGTGCTGGACTGGAACCTGCCTTTTTTACCTTTGGCCTAAAGGTCGTCCATGATTTACACAAGTTAGGATACCTACGATCTTTTATTAGCCTCATTTATGTGAAAGACCTATAATTTTGCTCTGATTCCAATGCAATATGTGCTGGTGGTAATAGGGATTTTTTCTTTTATTTGTTTTGACAGGATTTAGGGATAGAGGTATATGAGAATTGATTCTACTCCATGCTACGAATTTGGAGATAGAGCCAGTAATATTCTAGTTAGCAGTTTTACATAATCTCATTGACTTCAGCGGCTTTATCCTTTTCTAGCACTATAAATGAAAAAGACTCAGTCCATTAACGTTTAAATTGGAGATACAGATTCCTGATGTAAACTGTTTGCAATGACATTAATAGTGGGCACAGCCCATTAGTGTGAGCTCATATTAGCAACATCTTAATAATCATGGCAGAGCTTTTTTTAAAGTTATGGGAATTTCACTGTAGCATATAATTAAATGTGTATGGAATTTTTATTGGTTATAATTAAGATGCATGATCTTTGTTTATTATAGCATTGGAAAGTACTATAATAGCTCTGAAAGCCCTGCTTGTCATGTGGTACTGCTTAATTATGGAAAAATACTATAACACTTCAGGTTGGGCTGATTAAAGCAATTAGCACAAAATTATAATTGGATGCTATTAAAGTATATAAAAATATTTACAAGCCTCCTCATGACTATGGGAATTGGGCCTCAAATGTTTTTCTTTTTAAGAAGATGTAATTTTATATTTTTCCTGTTGCTGTACAGGAAAAAGAATGTTAATCTATTAGCTATTTACTGGGCAATGTTACCAGGATCTTATGGGTGTGAATGTATTTAAAACTATTTTCAATTCCTTTGGAATCTTAAGTTATGTGTGTTGGTCTTACCCACAAAAGCATTCTCATCTGTATTCATCTAACAAGTACTAAGTGATGTAGAAATTGGATCCTTCTTTTCTTACCAGATCTAAGGTTCATGTTCCTATACCTAGACTATACCTTGACTATGATAAGATTCTTTTCTCCTGTTCAATTGTCTTTACTTGGGAAACACTGATTTTCACTTAAATTCAGTCTTTGGCGCAATAATTATACCCATGTTAATACTTTCCCCTTGCTTTTTATATGGGCAAATATGAGATGTCTGTGTCATCCCTTGTTATGATGGTTTGGGTTCTGTGTGGAGCCCAGAGGTATTAATCTTTTAGGGTAGCTGGAACCAGCAATATCAACAAATAAAATATGCACATCAAGAGGGCGGAGGGAATAAGGCCTTAAATATTTTTAATTGAAATTATTCTGTCATCTTCTGGGTTTTGGATCTTTGGAGTGCACTTAAGTGAAGCTTCTGTTCACAGCCATATATGAAAGGAACTCAAGTGCTTAACAATAATAAATAAAATAAACTGTTATTGGCAGTACAGGAATAGCTGTTTCTCTCTGAGCTGTCCTTGGAAAGTTTCTTATTGTTTGCACAGTAATGTCTCCAGCTCTTTCTTGAAGCTGCTATTCCAAGGAAGTGAGGAGACATGATGATAACAGAGTTCTGAAAGCAACAAGTAGTGGGGAGATGTCATCAGTTGTAATAAAAATATGATTGTTTGGTCTCAAAATTGTTTCTGCTCATGTATGTTATACATTGAAATCTTTCAGTCCATTTTACTTTTTCCTAAAAGAAACTCTACCTTATATCTGCCTCAGTAAAGAAAGTGGAGTGAATTGTTTCAGCCGGGTGATGTCCCATTTGTTATGATAGGAGATTAAGTGTGTTTTCAGTGGTTTTGTTTCATTACTCTCACCAACTTTGACTATTTGTGTAAGTGATGAGAATTCTGTGCAAATTATGAGATGTGATATTTCTCTCAGCCAGGGATGTGTTCCCTAAAACTGTATTAAAATATGTTGTGCCTTTCTTCAATGTTTCATGTCAGTGGCTTTCTTACCTCTAAATGTGTACTTTTTTCCTACTAATTTTCTGCTCTTCTCCTCTTAAAATTGGGGAATCTGAGTTTCCACCATAAACAGATGCCAGCCACCTCCATATGCCACACAAACTATTTAATCTGAATACAGCTTAGTTATTCTGGTGAGTTTTTACAGATGTTTTTGGGTTTGTTTTTAAAAAAAAATTAAATAATATAAATCCAAATAATGAGGTTAAACCAAAATTCTTTCTCTGCCTGCACATTTTATAGGAACATACAGGTTATGAAGATGTCATCAACTACATTGTCTAGTGCATATGTATTGTCATTCCTCATTATTTGTTGTCACTTATTAATGACATGTAATACAGGGGTTGTCCCAATGATTACACTTCAGTTTGTACCATAGGATGCTGACAACCAAATATTTCCTGCTAAAAAAAAAAAATCTCACTCAACTGATGATATGAATTCTTTCAAATGAGGTTCTCTACTCACCACTAGAACTCTAGTGAGAAAATGTTCTATCCACCCATTTTTGTACTTTGGTATAGAAATTTTAACTTTTCTCCAGACACTGACTTAATTTTTTCTTTCTTTCATTTTGACAGAATTTTGGACTACTCTTTTTTTATTAAATAGAATAAAATAAAAAAATACAGCTATTGTTACAGGTAATAATGAAACAGAGATTCTTTGCATGTCAGGCAAAGAATGCTATAATGAAATTTTGCTTTGTAGCTACAGCAGTAATAGCCCAGGGACTATCTTGTAATCCCTAGACACTCCTCTCCCTTATTCATAGATGAGTTGTTTAAATTAATGTACAATAAGCCCTTATCAGATTTTAGGATGAAGTACAAAACAGCTGAGACAAATTATGTTCAGCCATCTAATTGCCTAAATTAATTTTTTTCATTCTTACATTCAGTGGCAAATATAAGACACAAAAATTTGTCCCCTTCTGCCTGTCTCAGATGTTCAGGTTTCAGTCCCAAATACAATAATTAGCAGTATCACAATGAGAGCAGAATTCAGTGACCACTGTTATTTCATGGTTTCAGCAGCTCTGTCTCACTGGGAGTGCTTTGAATTTTTCACTCAACTTAGCAACATACTCTTTGATACACTTTTCATTATTAAGCTAATAGGGAGGCTCATGGAGGACTTTAAAATGGATTCAAGTGTGAAATCAGTAGGTAATATACATAATGAGGCCATTGCTACAGCTGTGCTGCTTGGTAGAGTTAAACTACAAAGAAACTTGAAATTGGCTTTGGCTTGAGATAGACCTGCACCTGTGAACAGCAGAGGCGTTGGGAATACCAGGCAAACAATCCGAGATTTCTTAATTGACTAAAGTTATCTATGTGTAAGTGATCTTGCAGAGCTGATTTGGAGGAAGGGGAAATAACTCTCTCACTTTTTTTTTTTTTTAATTTTAATTTTATTTTTTAATGAGGAAAATGGCAACAAAACCTCCTATGGGTATTTCCCCCATCCATCTCCTCTGAGGTTCTGACTATATTTCTGACTATAAACACGGTTTCTTCTCTCCCTTACCTGCTTGTGGATTTCAGGTTTCCTTTCTTATCTAAATTATCACAAGGCTTCTCATAGTAATACAACGGTATGATATGGATCTGCCTGATAATACTGAGATGAGGGTCTCATCTTGCAAATACCTGAGTGTTTTCAGATCTTGCTGTAGTTTTCAAACACTTGTTGGTATAACAAGACAATTAAAAATTAATTTTTCAAATCTCCAAATCTGTCCATGCCTTCCCGTGATTGGGAAGCCCTAAAATGTTGCCCAGCCTTGTTGTGAAAAGATGGATGTTCTTGTGGTTAAGACTGGTGAGGGGAAAGCAGAGGGAGGAAATAAAGACTTGGTTCTTATCTCGGTCACATACTTTTCATGCCTTCTAGCATGTTGTTTAGTCTCTGTATCTCTGTAGGGATCTTGTAACTACTCATACCTGTAGGGATAATAGCCCTTCTTCTCTCCTCTTATCCATCCCATTGTTTTGGTTTGTGAACTCTTACTAGTAAAAGACTGGCTTGTACAGTGGGTGTGTAATGAGATGATATCTATATTGCTTCCTTCAAGCTGTGCTATAAATATTTCTGAGAATCATCTGTCAAAATATTTTTAAATATTTTAAAAACAAAAAAATAATGTTTTTAAGAAAACAATGTTCCCATGCTTCTGTTTTTGTTGTTGTTTTGGAGTGGGATGGTTTTTTTTTGCTTGGTGTTCTTTTAGTTTGTGTGGTTTGTTGTGTTTTGTTTTTGTTTAGGTTTTTTTTTGTTGGTTTTTTTGGTTTTTTTGTTTTGTTTTTTTTTTTTGTAGTCCACAAGCAAAGCACAGCCAGCATTTCCCGAAATAGTCTGTGGTTTTCCTCTTTGCACAAATTGTTGTATTGTATCTTGGAGTTGCGATCTGTCATGAGAGTGAGACAAACTGGGAATGCAGAGGAGCTGATGCGCCATCTTCAGCATTGTCCGGAGGGGAAGCGAGGGGCAGATGCTGACCCCTGCGCTCTGCTGACCAGTGCCAGGGCTCGAGGAAATGGAGTGGAGCTGAGCTGGGGGAGGTTTGGGTCAGATATCAGGAAAAGGTTCTTCACCCAGAGAATGGTTTGACACTGGAACAGGCTCCCCAGGGAGATGAAGCGGTCACAGCAGCAAGCCTGCCCGAGTTCAAGAAATGTGTCTGAGAATCCTTTCAGGCACGTGCTGGGACTGTTGGGGTGTCCTGTGCAGGGCAGGAGTTAGACTTGATCCTGATGAATCCCTTCCAACTCAGCATATTTTATGATTCTATGAATAAAGGGATCAAGAGTAAGAGCAACAACAGACACTGTACCTCAGTTCTTTTCTAACCAGGAATTAAATGTTTCTAAGTGTTTCATTTTAATATGTTTTGTTTATTATAAACCTAGAGGAACTTTATAATCTGTGAAACAGGCAAATAGTTATTGAATTTATATGTGGAATTTAAACAAGTAATGATGGAAAGATTTTAAGAGGAGCAAAAGTTCAGATTTGGGTCCTGAATTTTTTGTCTTGTTTTTGTTTGGGGAGGTTTTTTCTGGTAGGTTCTGTTTGGTGTGTTTTGTGCTGTAAGCATGGACAGTGAGATTCTCTAAGTACACAGCTTTTCCAGGTCGCACTTAGAGACTTGCAGAACTAACACACATGTAATAAAGAGAATCTGTGCCTGAGGAAATGCAAGTGATTATGCAGTTGTGAAAATTAACATTAGCTTGAATTTACTTCTTGCAAACAATCTGGGAGACTCAGTAAAAGAAAGTGTAGCTGTTGTTGTGCTGCCTGAGCTAGTGCAAAACACTTTGTGGCTGTATATTTTTGTATAATGAAGGCTCATTCTCTCAGAGAAATGAAAGTAGCATGGCCTCTAAAGAGAGAATGGAAGAGGGAAACTCAAAAATCTTAAAATAGCTTTATTGGTTTTGGAGCATGCCAGTGAAATATACGGTGAAGCCTAAGAGTTAGGAGACTAATCAGTCTTTTCTTGAGCCAATGAGCTTTTTGTTTTATATATGTTACTCCAGGGGAAAAAAAAAAAAATCTAAGTTTTGTTTTTGGTGGAAGCAGATGAATTCAGGAAATTCTAATTCTGAAAATTAGCCAGAAATTGGAAAATCAGATTTTAACAAAGTACAGAAAACATATATCCTTGAAACCTTGATAGCTGAAAGAGGTTGAAGAAATCTGAAACTAGGACCGCCCCTTACCTAGTACAAATTTTGACAATTGGCCACACAGTATTTATAATACTATTTTAAATGCCCTGAAATGTTTAATGAAATGTTTTTGGTTTTAAGGATAGGACCAAATCCCAACACACTTGAACAGAAAGCTGCAATGCCAGAAATCCCCTAAGGAAGTCTGTTCCTGCTATGAGATCCTGGGCAGGGTGACTTGAATAAAATTGTGAACGCTTCAGGGCTCATCCAAATTGAGCAAACTCTGAACCTTAGAGATTCACACACCAGCGGTTTCTTTGATGTGCAACAGTTTGTGAGGCAAATCCAGGAAAACGTATTGTCTATCAAAGCCTTTTGCCACTGCCCAGCTGTGGGACAATGCCTGGCAGTGGAGTGGGGGCAAGGCATGGGGCAGGTGCCTTCTGCTCTGATGTGGGGCACAGCCACTGCTGAGCAAAAAGAATAAAACTGGACCACAAGTCATGACAGTTCAAAGCAGAACAGAGTTTGAGCTTATTTCTCATTCTTTTTGTTCTTTTTACTGTAGAAGAAAAGGAGCCAGGGGAAGCAGGTTATTACCCTTGGTTGTTGTTGCCGTACTACAGTTAGAAAAACAAATGTGGCTGATTTGTTTAATTACGTCTTAACTGTTCCAAGACCGGTTAATCAGTGCAGGGTTTCCTAGTGCTTACAGCTGCCCCAGCACACCAGCTGTCCTCCTGCAGGGATGCAGCTAGTCCTGCCTCGGGGGTATCTGCTGCTAGTGCAAACCTCATTGCCCTGGACCTCTGAAGGAGCAGCTCCATTTAGTTTTAACCTATTCTCCTTCTCCTAGCTTTAGATTGCTAAGGATTAGCTACAGAGGTAGGAGGAGGCATAAAAACTACTTTTTTTTTTTTTTTTTAAATTATTTAATTCAGCTTCAGCATCTCTGATGGTTAGGCACCGCATAGTCACTCCTGATATAGTAAAGTATCTTTTAATAGGAAAACTGAGGAAATAGCCTCTAATGATTCTTAGCAAGATGTTATTTTTGTCTCTGCAATGGCTGATTTGAGTCTCAGTAGTGGCCAACAGCCAGGAAAAGAGCAAGACGGTGCTTTCTAATAGAAAGTGTGAATCTTCCTTACAATGTTAAAATAAGAAGTATTGGATAATTCCCTTCAGAGGCAGATAAGACTGTGTACTGCTCTCTCTGTGATCCCTCACCCAAGGTAATGCTGACTTGATATCCTGTTTGGTTTGTGTAGGCAAGTCCATGTTCACATGTCTCCTTTTCTTACACTTACGCAACTGCTCTGCTCTGTCAGCTGTCGAGGCAAGAGCTGAGCTGGGCCCTTATGCAAGGCACACAGGCTGCTTTTCTCCTCGTGGAGAAAGACTTGTGGGTGAGCTCAAAGGATGATCCCAAACCCCACCAGATCCTGACTGCTTCCGGGTAAATGTACCATCGGACCCAGCTGAAAGCCTCCTCTTGGCCACATAGCTGATGTTTCATTGCATGCGTACATTGCCCCCACACTCCCCCGTTAAAATTCCGTTGAAAAAAAAACATTTCCTTGAAGGTTTTGAAGTTAAAATTTTGCTTAATTTTGGCTGGTTTTATGCCTTCCTTTCTTCTTTTGTGCATCTTATCCTGCTTTATTGTATAAATCTGTATGTGTGTTCATATATTGACCAAAGCTGAAACTCCACAGTTGCTTTTCACTTTGTATGATTTTTAAGACCTAAGAATTATAGTAGTTTGTCTTTTCAATGGAATAATTTTGAAATAAAAATTGTCAGGGATCAAGTTGTAATAAAAATTTCATGTTCTTTCTTTCTGTTTTGATTGAAATCACTGAATTGAAGCTGCTGACTTATTCAGTGGGAAGGCTGGAAGCCTCATACACCAGGACATTGGATCTGGGACTACACTAACTGAAAACTAAATTAACAGGCAATAAAGCCTAGCCTTCTACCTTGTTTTTTTTTGGTTTTTTGTATTTTTTTTTGGTTTTGTTTTTTTAGTTGTTTTGGCTTTTTTTATTTTATTTTTGTGAAGAATTATAAGGTCATAATATAAATAGTGGAAGTAATAGGAAATTTTCAAACTTTAAGTTTCCTAAAATTAAAACAATTTAGGAATACAATACACTAAGAAGTAGTATCCTGATACCGATGTCTACTGCTTTCCATCAGGATTAATAAGTTTTGATTACCAGTTTTATTGTAAAGGTAATAGGACTGTATAAGTGTCATTGCACCTGCCAGTCTCACTTGGTTCATTGTAGCAGTTGCAATATAAATAAATTAAAATATGACTAAATATTAGAATGAGGAAATTCCATCTGTTCCTACCAACAGCCATTCAAAACCATGTAATGCATGCTGAGACATGAAGCAGAGACACCTTAGTAGCACACTTAGGAATGCAGAGCTTGTAGCTGCATGTATGACTCCTTTATCTACTTCTTACTGGATTTTTCTAGGCTTTGATTTGGGAGGATGTGGTATCTTGCTGCCTCTGAGACAGGCCTTGAATTACACCTTGTACCTGCTGCTGTGTACTGGTCTGATGAGGAAAATCTTTCCTGTGCTGGCACTCCCATGCTTTGGATTGTTTTGAGCTGAGTACTGTGCTATATGTCACTTCTTTTACCTGAGCATCATAATTATTTTTTGAATTTAGGAGCTGAACGTCTAACAAAACACACCATTTCCCTGAAGAATTGCCTCTAGTGCAAATGGACAGTGTAAATACTTTTCCAGCTCTCTGATTTTGTATCTGTGTTTGTGGGGGGGGGAAGAGAAATATCACTGCAGTGTAACTGAAGAATGTGTGCTTCACGTATCGGTCTGAGGTTGAGTACAAGGAGGAGCTCCTAATGCCCATCGCTTTGTCTGTCACAAGCATTCTGAAAAAGTTGACTTTTCCAGTAATGAAGTTGGCCAAACTAATTATGACATATTTGAAGATTGTATGTTTTGGTTATCCTTAGATCTGTGAAGGCTGGCTTCCAAGTGTTTTTAGAAATGCGTTTTTGAGGAGAGTTTGTCCAAATCTGACAGGGGCTGCATTTCTAACACTTTCCATGTGAATTCAACGTGATGTCTTTGCTCTAGGCAAAATAACAAATTTTGAGCCAATTTATCCCAGCAAGAATTTAATATTATTTCTATGAAGAGATATCCCTATTTTCAGTGTGAATCATACCTGGATTATTACCATGTGAAATAAGTTTTCAAACTTCACAAATATTTTACGTTTGTAAGCATGCTAGTGAAAATTCAGTGTAAAAATTTTAGTTTTCTCTGGAAGTTTCTTATTTTTATGAAGTAGGGTGATTTTTCTTTCTCTCTCTATTTTTTCTTTCCTATCTGTTGGCTCTCCTGATGATGTGCTTCCTTGTGCCTTTTATTTTTTTTTTTTTCGTGGCTTTTTTTTAATCCTAAATGCTGACACAAGAGATTTTTAGTAGGAAGTTCATCCTATCAATTGTTGATAGGGCTCACTGTTAGTGCAAGTCCTGGGTCAGGGCATAATCCAATATCTGAACTGCAAGCAGGGTAGGCTGGAGTAAACAAACTTGACTAACTTGTACTCACCAAGGATTTGGCCCAAATATTTGGGCTATGACGACGAAAACTATGTTGGTTTTTAATTAGCCAAATGTGAGATATTTTGCATTTATCTTTGTGTTAATTCACAGTTCATTATATTTTATATCAAGCTTAAATGGAATAAAATTTTTAATCACGTTTTAAAATCAATATCAGTGTAGTGTTACCCTACACTAATATAGTGGAATGTTTACTAATTGTCAGAAGCATTTTATTTAAAGATAAATAATCTTTGTACTGGAAATAAAATTTAAAATTGTTTCATTTTATGCTGATATGCTAAAAGCAGTGCTATATTATCATCTGTTTTACTAAGAGGCCCCCAACAAACGTATTTATAATATGTTAGCAGGGAATTTGGATGTACCCCATGAATAACATAAAGTAGCAAAATAAGATGGTGCATCCTAACAAAAGAAACATATATTGAATTTCATTTGTGAGTGCTATGTATCTGTCATTTCCATCCATGCAATAGGAATTCTCAAAGGCTATCATCTGCTCCAGGTTTTTTTTTCCCCTGGCTCCTGTACATGATTCCCAGCATTTCTAGCTCTTTTTGTGATCTTGAAAGTTTTCTCATCTCTTTTAGTGCACTTGCCTCCCACTTCTTCCCTGCAAGGTGTTAATCTTTCCTGGTGCTTCTATTTCACATAAGGCGCTTACATGCTAATTTTCATTTTCCTGATTTCTTAAAATGCTTTTAAAAAAATCTGTATCTTTACGTAGCAATGCCATTCTGAAATTGTCAATACAATTTTTGGTAAAATGCCTTGTAGGAAGCAAAGAAAGCAATAAAACCCCTTAAGTGGCCTTGGTTATGGACATAACGTAAACCACTCTGCTATACTGTGCCTGAATGTACAAGCAGCTGCTGTAGATTTCTGGTACAATGGCCAAATCTTCACCCCTCAACAAACAATATATTAATTCTTATAAGAAACATTCAATTTGATTTAAATTTAAGGAGTACAGAAGAAAATTACTTGTAGGGAGTGTGTGGGGGAAGCTCCCTCATCAATCTTCTTGGTTTCTACTAGACTGATTCTTACTGTGTTATGAATTCAGGGTGATGTCTTTGAAACCAATACCCATAATATGGAATTTTAATTTTTTTAAAAAATCTGGTGTACTTCATCTGGACCCAAACAATAGTTAACAATAGTTGCAGGGTGCAGGAACCAGCTCCTACATCCCTTGAGTGCAACTGGACCTGTGTCAGGTTTCCATCCAATGCAGTTACAGTTCTTGTGAATGATTTCTGGAATACAAGATGTTGGTTCACTGTTCTGAGCAGCTGGAATAGCTGGAGATCAGGGTGGTGCACAGAGGCAGGGAGGGAAGAGAAGACTGAGGAATGGGGATGATGAACGGAGTCTCTTATTCTAAATCATCCATGTGGCTGCTCCCAGAGTTCTCCACCATGGACCACTGCAGATAGTGCATATCCTTATGGTTGTGTACCTTCAAATTTCAACTCTTAGCACTCTCTGTTAACATGTTCTTTGCTTTGCATACGATGCTGTGCTTTTGAAAACGAGAGGCTGTGGTGTTGTGGTGTGAGTTTGAGCTGTACCAAAAGCTCTGCGGCAGGGTTTGCCTTTGCCCTTCAGCCTGAGGTGTGAGGAGCAAGGCCCGAGGAGCCTCGGCAGCGGAGTTAGCGACAGAGCGGCTGGGCCCTGCTGGAGCTGCGCTCTGCGGTGAGGGCTCTTCTGTGTTTAAAGGCGAGTTCATGTGAGATCCCAGAGTGACACTTGTGTTACCACCGGTTTCGGTACCACCTGTGCTCAGCCTGCAAGAGGCAGCCACAGGAACCGGCCTGTGGGGCCTGGCCTGCAGCGCTGCCCTGGCCTGGGGCGTCCTGTGAAACCTAGCGGAAGCCACTGAGAATTATTATTTTTCCCCCTCTGTTTAACTCTCACAGTGGCCTGGCAAGGCTGATGAATTATGTATTACTGACTGGTTTCTCCTGCAGGCTCATCCGCATTAGCCGAGGTGGCTCCAGAGCAGCCAGCGGCTCCTTGGTGGCTGTGCCCGTGGGAGCTCCGCCAGCCCCGCTGCCCTGCCTGCGGCTGCCCTGGCTCGTCCGGGGCTGACCCCGCCTGGGCTCCATGGCTCCCAGAGCCCGGCACTCCTGACGGCTGGGACTGCTGTGCTGATGGAAAGGTGGTCATCTTTCCTCTCACATGTGTTTAACATCCAGTTATATGTCCTTTGTTTTGTACCTGGCTGTGTTTGTGTTTCTCTACCGTCAGCAGCCTGTTTAGAAAATGTAAATATTTTAGGTATAAGGCTTTAGAACACTTCATGTTGTTGCTCACCAAAAGGTGAGTATGCTGTATTTTTTCAACACTTTTGCTACATGCATATATAACTTTTATTTTTCTATGAAGTGGAATATTTTCCCCAAGGTGTTAACTAATATCTCTGAAGCCTTCTGAGGTTAAGATTTGGAAAGCCTTCAATATATGTCCCTGATTTTTTGATTCTGTTGCTTATTTGTTTAGGCTGATGGGAATAGGCTTTGTCTACTGTGCTTGAAGAAGAAAAGAAGATTTTTTTGTCCTCCCAGGAGGTGAAGGCAGTTTTCATTGGCATTTTAGTGAAATATTAAAGGCAAGGCAGATTTGGAGGGACACACTGCAAAGGCTGTCACAGTGATCAGAGAGGCACTGGAGTGAGGAAAGGGACAGCTAAATGTGTAGGTGGAGAGTCAGTCCATTTGTGCAAAGGTATGAGTAACCGAGGTTATGAATTGGTTGCAGATGGGAGCTGGCAAGCAAGAAAAGTGGAACAAAATTATATTGACATCCCTGTGTTGTCTAAAGACCACTACAAGACCATTAGTATTGCTGCGTAGCCAGCAGGGAGGCCCTGTCAGGGTGAGATTTTACTTAGGCAACTGGTATTGATTTTTGGTCTGCCGCCAGGATGTAGGAAGGAAAAGATTTTTTCTTTTTTTCTTTTTCTTTTTTTTTCTTCCCCTTCTGTGTCCATATTCATGGATGCAAAGCAGCGTGTCTGGAGCTGGGATGTATGGTTGAGAGTGGCCGTGTGCTGTCATGACTGACTTGACTGGGGGAAAAATCTTTTGAATCGACCTTCAGACTTCTTTCCTTGCCTTTGCTCGTCTTCCCTCTCATGTCTCCTGTAAGGCTATTCTAAAAGGCAAAATTAAGAATCCAGGACATAGTCGTGGCACTCTTTGGGTTTATTTGTCATTCTCTGAATGAATTTTTAGTGTCTCTGGTTGCCCAAATGAAGAGCCCTGTGTTTCTCCCCGGGCAGCAGCAGCTGGAGCTATGGGGGCTCAGCTCTCCCCTGAGGTTGCTCAGGGTGCTGTGGGGCTCCTGGCAACAGCCAGGGGCAAATCTCACAGCAGGGCAGGGAGAAACTCCAAGGAGTCAAGCCTCCTTTATTGCTGGCCGAATTCTGATCCAGATACTGCCAAATAAAGCTGTTGTTAGTGTTTCTGTGTTATCTGCTCTAGTGAAAATAGAGTAGGGGCTAAATATGGGCCATGAAGCTGCTATCAGGCCAAGGTGGCAGCTCTTGTTCTTGGGTCTCACTTGAAGTGGCAACCTGGAAGAATAACTTAGTACTCGGTGATGCTGCTCTTAATTTTCATCTTGTAATGGAGGTGTGCCAGTTTATCTTCTGTATTTATGAGTGCCTAAATAAACGTGTGTTCAGTAAGTTTATTTACCTAATTCCTAAGAGAAAACTTGACAAAGAGAAATTTCTGGCTAGAGAAGAACTTGTGTGAAAAATTGTGAGCTGTGGTCTGCTTGTAATAGATGTACAGAGACTGATCTGATTTTAAATCACATAGGATCCTTCTTCATGACTTACACTAGATCCTAATATAGTGTTATTAATACACTCCTTTAGCAGAGAAAATTAATCTCATAAAAATGTTTTTCTTCATTCTATTGCATGTATGATAAACCCTTAGCTAAGGATGCCTTTTCTTTAAAATTTATATACCGGCATTCTGAAAATTGACACTGCTGAATTGTTAGAGAAACAAGCATTAAACCAGATCAGTGCTGTTTAACTGTAATAGATGATTTAAATATCCCATGCTATTTCATTCCTGTTCATCTATGTCTTTACTTTCTCTCATGTTGTGAAGCCTACTTAAATGTCATTCTGTTATTTGTTTGACAGAGTATTCCTATGGAGGGTAGATCTGAACACTGCTTCTTTCCAAGGAGATAAAATGAAAACATTGTTTTGGGAATTTGGCCCTTTAATTATGGGTAATTTTTAAACCAGTTGGTTTTGATCATTGAAACACCAGATTAAATCTCAGCATTGATTGAGGTTAGTTCCGTTAAGCCTTCAGTTTTTGTGTTGTCTTGTGGTAGAGACAGCTGTTTGTCCTGAAAATTTGCTTGCTGCTGCTTTGTTTATACTGTCTCCTGCCTCAGTTCTGGCCACACACCTGACTGGGAAACAATTATAATCAAGAAAACAAAATTCTCCTCCAGGATAATATAGCTTCTAAAAGTAAATGTTTTAAATTTTTTTCTTATTCATAGCGATTAATTAGAATTTTTTGCAGACTCCCCATTTATTTCAGTGTGATAGTGATTAAAGAGTAAAAAAAGCCATTTATTACCAAATTTTGTCAAAAGTGCTGAAGCACGTCTGTTGTGACGCACAGAAGTCAAGTCCTTAGCTTATTCTTTTTCCTTGGCTCTCCCTCCAGGACCTACTCAGATTCTCTTTGGCTTGACTTCTACCCTGAGATGGAAAATTATCTGATACAGTATTGGGTTCAATCACGAAGAATTGTCCTTGTGTGTCTGTGGATGGTGTTATCCCCTTAAAGAAGAACAACATGCACCATTCCAAATTGCAGTTTATTTGCTTAGGTCTATCGAGATCCAGAGTATACTGTATTGTATTTAATTTTGCTGTTCAGTGCTTTAATGCCCTCCCACACCATGATAACCGAATCTTTATCTGAACTCAGCCCAGTTAGGCTATAAAGTAATCAGGAAAAGACTTCTGGGTTTTAGTTGCTGCAGAAAATCTGATGCAATATGAATAATGGTTTGCAACACTGTGTGCAACAATGGTTTTATAAGATGTAAGCATAAGATCTATTTCCTTAAGAAATTGAGGTGTTTTATGAAGACCTATTAGTGTAATAGAGAACATTTTCATCTGTGCATTTTGCTAGAAAATGCTAGTGGAGGCTGGGATGTCACTTAGATGTGTGTTATTTGTGAGCATGGCTGCTTTTTTAATCAGCGTTTGCAAAACATCAAATGCAATGGCACCATTCATTCTAGCAACGATTTCAAGTACAACAGAACCCTTTATTCCAGTAACATTTTCATACAAATAGATAACTTGCAAGTGACTTTTTTTGGTGTAGAATTAATTTTTAAGTTTGCTTGAACACTCTATACACCAATGATCTTTCATTTTTGTCCTTAACACACATGCATACAAGTCCAGCTGCCCTTTCAAAACCTTGAACTTGAATTTTAGGCTGAAAACCATAAATTCCTTGAGCTGAGCATGGTCTCTTGCCTTTATGCTGAAACATTTGCTAAATTTAGAAATATAGGCAACAGTTCCAGGAAGTGCTATGTAGAATCTTTACTTTACAATATTAGCTGACAAGTAAGAACCCACTTGCAAGCCAGTTAAGATGGGGTTGTTTTCCTCGCTGCTGTTTGATAGCAAATGATTACAGATAAGCTGTAGGGATATCCATTTATTCACAAGGACTTTGTCTTGCAGATGAAAAAAAAAAATTACCAATTCAGAAAGCTCTCTATGTATGGCAATCAATTTTAACTCTGCCTTTCTGCTGATAATGGAAGCTTCTGTCTCACCCCGTCTGGCTCGTGCGAACTCCTCTTCAACACGTTCTGAGCTTGACAAAGTTGTATAAATCATTTTATGGTAACAGAAGATATCGTTAGGCTGGTAAACAGAAAGGAATAAATACACGAGTGTCAAGCTGCCTTCGGTTATATCTATTTATTACCCCACATGAATGCACACAGTGCTTCATAAAAATCCACCAATATTTTAATCAAGTTATGTCTTTTGGGAGAGGAAGAAGCTGTTGTAAGGACCATGTTAACTAAACCTTCATGCTCAGTAGAGTGCAGAACACCAATTAAGGAGACTTTTGCTCTAAAACTTCCCTAATTTGCCATGTGAGCCAGGTGAACCTTTTATAAGAAGGCTTATAGGTCTTTAGGACTTGGTATGCTAGCTAGAGCAAGGTGACATGAACACAGGCAAGTGTATCCACTAGAGGGTATTGGCACACTGTATATGGTCGTGCATTATAGATAATATCTAACGGGTCTCATTTATTATGCCTTTCTACAAGACCTTTAAAAGTCCTTTCTCTTGTAATGTCCATATTCCCCAAGACCTTTTCCATTTCCTGGTAGCAAATGCATTCCTAATACGAGCTCAATTGCCATTAGGGGAACAAAGGGGTGGGAAGCTGCTCACCACCAAATTATCAAATGGCTCATGCCCAGGTGCTGATTGAAATATTGATGCAGTCAGAAGACTTCTAGAGAGCTGGAATATCAGCCGAGCAATATGAAGACTTGCCCCTGCCTTGCACAACAGCTTTCAGGAGAGGGATAAGTGGGTTCAAATTCTGCTACCCAAGCATTTCCAAAAAGCATCTGTCCTGGAGGGGAAAAAGCATAGGAAAGAAACTCCTATTTTTAATAACATCCACTAATCCCATTGCTATCAAGACTTTATAACAAATCTAGGATGAGGCCTTTAAGTTTATAGTACAAGGCTGGTTTTCTTCAGAGGAGAATTTATATTTGTTGTTCAGATAAATGGCTTATCATGTTATAATTCTAAGAATATTACTTTTAAATTAAAAATGTTTACTTGGTTAAGATTGCTATAGGAATTGCTTGGTTTTACTCATAAATGACTATTAAAAGGAAGAGTGAAAGGAATTGTGTAGTGTGTGTGAAAGTATCAAGTGTCTCATATGGGCATTGGAGTAATGAGAAGACTCTGGGTGACTTTCATTAAAATTTTTTAAAAATCTCTTTTGTGGAAACAGTGAGAAAAATTAAATGTCTGCAATTCAGGACATAGTTTAGTGGTGGACTTGGCAGTGTTAGGTTGATGGCCGGACTTGAGGTTCTTAGAGGTCTTTACGAACCTAAAGGATTCTGTGCTTCTGTGGGATTACTTGCAGTGTTATGAGGCTGTTCTTTTGGAAATTTTAAGGTCTTGGGGAAAACAACAGAAGTGGTGATTCAGCTACGGAAATTATGCATTAAGCTGTATATCTATTATACAAATACCTGCAAATTCCATGTCCTTTGAGAGCCTGGGCCATATAAGTCACAAAGGGAGTTTTCTGACTGGTATTGAAAAGTCTAGCCTGGAGATATGCCCGCCCTACTCGTAAAAAACCTAATTGTGGCTGTGAACAAGGCTCGCCAAAACAACTGATCCCAAAAGCAATGCTGATGACAAATATGAATAAAATGAGCCATGGAAGAGAAACCAACAACAAATATTACCTTGTTCATATTACAAAAGCCATTGACTTTCTTTCCCATGATAACACGCTGGCTCAGGGAATTGATGATAATGCATATGAGCATATGTCAGAAAAGCATTTTAATGAGAAAGCCCTTTATGTAATATCTATTTTTATTCAAATTGGAGATTGAGGGATCAAGTAACAGGATGAGATCTTCAAGGATTGGTCTGAAAGAAATAGTTTTATTGTTGTAGTCATTAATGAAAATGTTCTCCTTAAATATTCAAACATCTGCAGCAGTATTAAAAATTAATCTATATACTGTGAACGAATACTAGCTAATTTTATTTTTTTTTTTTGTAGAAGGTAAATTTAAATGAACTGATTATGTAAAGAAAGTACTTGTTTAGGTAGGTTTCTTTTCTTGTAGCATTGATAGTATGGTTTGAATAATTTATTTAAAATTTAGTGAGGGATAAAGACTGCTTAGATTTTCTGATTCTTCTTCCAAAATAGGGTTTTACAATAAGGTGCAGATTTTAGTGCTCTGCCTAAACTAATTTTAAATTATCCAAGTTACCAGTGCAATAACGTAAATATTTCCTCGCTTTTTTGGGTTGTTTTCAGATATGTAGACTTTAACAGTCTATTTTCAGATATGCGTAATTCTGTGATTTTAGAAAATAACACACAATTTCATGCAGCCCTTTGTTGGTGTCCTATTTTATGGTGAACATGTCTATTTTCCATTCATTATTTTTTTCTTAACATCTTCCAGTAAAATCACCTATGTATTTTTTTCATGTAATGTGCCTGATTTTCCACTAGATGTTCTACCTCGTGTTTTTCCTCATTGAATGCTACTTGTTATTTTCTATCCACATCTTAAATTTCTGAATTTTTGGTTTATTCCTTAAATTACGGTCATTATGGACGGAAATCAGTTATCACTACACATCACAATTTCTGTAATCACTCTTTCATAGAAAATTATTTTCAAGTTTCCAAAATATTTGTTTCAGTTGCTTCAAAATAATTAAGAATATCAAACAAGGCCAGTAGCCTTTATGTTCATTAAATAAATTATATGGTCCCTATTTAATGTAATTCTGAGTTGCATCTAGGTTAGGCTTATGGAATGTTGATATCTCATAGTTTTTGAGGGAAAGCATTTTAACTCTGGATATTGTTGTGTCTCTTTCATGACTCTCAGGCTGATTTTTGGTGTTGTGCTTTGAGAAAATTTTAAATTTTGCTGATAAAAATGTAGCAATTTCACAGTTATATTAACCCTCATTTCCTATTTTAATGTAGGATGAGTGATCAAATAATAGAAACAAAACTGTACCTTCCTGCAAGTCCGGGGTCCTTACATTTGCATTTCTTTATCCAATGGTTGGTAGCGTCAGCAGTTTAGCTTTTCCATTCTGCATTAAAATATGATACCACTAAAAACTTCCTGAACATCACATTAATGGATTGAGAAAGACTATTATAGCTGATTAATTTTTTTAAACTTAAATTTAGTATTATCAATTTGGCATGACTTTACTTCTTTTTGTGCTTTATGACACTCCTTCCATTGTGTTTGTGGTATGATGTAGTATTTTTGCAGAGCTTGAAGTAAATTGTGGGACTGCTTGTATTTCCCCTGGGAATTTCATGGCAAAGTCCCTTTTTTGTTTTAACACTTTACCTCAAGAGTTGTCTTGCACTGATAGTCAGATACAACACATCTCTGTCATGTCGATATTTAGGTTTATGAATAAATGGCAATATAAAAATTCATCCTGTGTTAGAAGATAATGGCTCTGCAGTAGCATTTTCAGTACTTGCCTTAATAAAACAACTGAGCAGAACTCCAAAGGAACCAGGGATGTTGATAAATACTCTTTAGTTTCACTTGGCATAGAGAGATAAATTTAATCTGGAGAAAGAAATGCTTGTGACTTCTAGGAATTCTGGATTTTTGGTTAATTGATTTAGCACTACCAGTCAAGTAAAAATGTTACTGTACCATCAACTGCTTTGATGCTGCCAGACTGAAGATACAAAATGGGGCTAGGCTGCGCTTTTCTTTTTAAGCCCATGTTTCTTTGCATCTGTCACATTATATGGAAATACAGGTGAAGTATTCCAGGAACATACACAGTAGAATGTACAGATGCACATGGTACATAAAATTCCTTATGATACTAATACACTCTTAAGGTGTAAAGCAAATCCAAGTTTTATAATCCCAAGTTTCCAATTACAAAAATGGTGTGTAATTGTAGTATACAGACATTTATGGTAGTAACTTCTCTTCAGTTTCAAGCAGCTTTTCCTCCTTTTTCTTCTGTGTTTTTCTGAGTGTGGTTTTGTGTTTGCCCATGCAGATCTTTTTTCTTCATCTTGCTAGTGATGGAATATTTGTGTATGTTATTTGTAAACCATTTTGGGCTGGATATTGTTATACATGACAGAAAAATTTGACAGCTAAGTAAGCAAGTTACTACTGCTACACCAATAATACCTTTTACATCTAATGTGAAACACTGCTACACAACTAAAGCTGTAGATAGATGGGAACGAAAAACAAACACAAAAATTTCCATAACCAAAATTCAAATTAATTTTCTCAAATGAAGCAATTGGTATTTCTGACATAGCCTAGAAATAAAATGCCAGCTTTATATGTGTATATCTATAATTGAAAAAGGAATATATTCAACATATTGGTGATATGAAATGATTCCTTTTTAGAAAGCTTGCAAAATGTGTCAGTTGAAAAATATATTGCTGTATGTTCTATATTTTTAGAGATGCTTGAGAAGTTTTTTTGTTATGTGTTTTGTTTCTTCCGTGTCTCCACTCTCAACTCAAGTGCCAATGCCCACATTGTGGGCAGTCAAGGTTACTTTTGTATAAAAGTGGGTTTTGGCATATAGCCTCATGAAGCTTCTTTAGAAGGTCAAAGTGAATGCAAAACTATTTGCTCAGACTTAAATGCATATTTGAGTAGCTTCTTTAAGTCAAAGCAAGACAGATGTTGGTGAATACATATTTTAGATGTTCTTTTTTTGGATATTCTGCTGCAAGAGCACCTGTCCAGCCAAATGAAAACATCACATAGGAATGAAGTGACACTTGTGCTGGTTCAAGCATTTTAAAGCAGACATACTTAACTGTCACTTAACAAAGCAGCATCTGTGGCACAGGGGAAGTTTGAAATTATGCTGCTTATGGGGTTTGCTTAAACATGTTCATGCCTGCTATTCCAATTTGTCCGCCTGGTGCCACAAAAAGATGTTTCAATGACTTTGGGAAATGATGTATAAACAACAGTTTTACATCTTGAGCTGACACACCTAACAGAGCACACAGCTCCGTCTTAGGACAAAGAACACAGGGATCACAGTGGCAAAGGCTTTTCTGTGTGTTTTATCTACAGAGGGGAAGGTGTGTTTGCATTCCTATCTCTGTATGCTTGACTTGGAATTCGTAGGAATTACTTCAGTACCTCCGTCATATTGCATTTGCTGATCTGTAGGATTGGAAGATGAACATTTTCAGGTTAAGGAATTATATTTTATTAATAAGAATGTTCACTTATCGAAGGCACAGGATTCTTCCAGTTGTTGTGTGCTTTTGCACGGCAAGCTAAAACTTTCTTATCACCAACAATCAGAAGTGCAAGTGGTACTTTTGACCTTCTGTGAATAGCTTTGATAGTAGGTAAAAGAAATATATTCCTAGGTTCTTATATGCCATTTTTGTCTCCTTTTACCTGAAGAGCATGAGCAAAAGCATATGTCCCATAACATTGTTTACCTTTCATCTAACAAATGCTTGTGTGTATGTGACATATTTCTGTAGAGAGTATCAACTTCTCTGAAATCAGCCTTTTTAACTTAGTTGCATAATGTGTAATTCACATCTTTAATTTAAAATCAATTCACAATTGTACTTTGGTGAGCTGTAGGTTTTTTTTTCTTCTTTGTGAAATGATTCACATTATACATACTTGGTATAAATTATCTTCACTGTAGGTGCTAAGTGCAATTGGTTTGGGTTTGTTGTTTAATTACAGTTGTTTCCAAAATGATACTGGTATGCTTATGTTTATGAGAGGAATAGTTATCCAACTGATTTGTGAATTATCTAGGTTCTTTAGTTAGTTATTGCCAGTAAACAGCTAAAGGTGTAAATGTTATCAAATGTGGAAGTTCAAGGCTCTGAAGTAGTAGTCAGGACCATAAGTGCTGTGAGATGTACTTTGTTGTCAACTCAAGAGAAACCTAAAGTTAATTTCTCCACTAGAAACACAGGCTGGGATTTGCTTCATATCAGTACTACAAAATATGAATGAATCTTAAAAGAATCGCCAATACTCCAAACTTTGAAGCACACAAATACCAGTAGGACTGTTGGCAGTGCACTGCAAAGGTGCCCATCTTCTAATTCTGTTGTGCCCTGAGAGTGAGCAGCCTTGAATCATACGAAGTTTAGCGATACCCAATATGTAAAAGGATGTCAAAACCCTCTTTTTGCCACCCTTTTGAGTTGAGCAGCTGGCTGGCAGAAACAGCCATGTGCAAATTTGTGTCCAAAAGAAATAGCCAAAAATGGAATCTGTCGTTCTTGGTAGAAGTCAGAGAAGGGACCTGATCTTTGCTTGCTGTTTGGTATTGAGATACTCAAGCATAAGAAATGGAGCAAAACCTGACCTGTTCTTGCTTACTTCTGTCATGACATGTAACACTTGATAGTGTCTAGACTACTAAATACCACTATGGCACCCTGACTATTTTTTTCTTCTTTTTTTCTGGAAAAAGGTTAGTTTAAAAAGATTGTTTAGAACATGACCCTTTAATACTGGAAGACATTATTGAAATCAACAAGGTAAACACAAAGCTTCCACATTGTAATTTTATTTTTTAATGCTTCAGACTCTTTTTAACTACATACTTAACTTTTACAAGTGATAAACTTAACACTGCAATATCAAGAACCTGAATATAAACAGTAGAATTAATCTTATTTATTTTCATTGTCTAGCTTAAGAAACAGGCAGAAATGGAAGATCATAAATAGAAGGAAGAAGTTTTTTTTCTTTCTTTCACTTTGATTTATTGGAAGAAAACTTAGACCAACAAATATATTGCAAGAGGAGTTTGGTATAATAAATAATAAGGTTACAATTCTGGAACAGCAATTTCCTTAATGCTGTTAATGGGAAAAGCTGGAGATATTAATTTGTCAATTACATTTGAAATGCATTAACTAGACACAAATAGCTCAGTTAGAATAGACACTGAATAGCTCATTACCCTTTCATATACTGTGCTACAGCCTTAACTAGTAAGCATGTGTTAGTCAAAAGCAACAAGCAGTTTAAAATTTGCACACACAACTCTAACAGGCCTTCTTAGGTTAGTTACAGATACATTGCTTTATTTTTGCTCCCTTCTTTTTCCCTGATGAAGCAGGTTAAATGAATGCATATGAAACTCTATGAAGTGTGCACAGCTACACCAACTATATATATATATATAGATATATATATAGATATATTTAGCTGTAATTGCTTTTTAGAAATGCTTCTATCAAGACAAAAGTTCTGAAATCTCAAATAATCATTTCAGGAAACTAAGACATTAAAAGTTACAGTTTTCAGTGTAGGAGTTTCCCTTACAAGCTGTGATTTGCAGTTCTTATTGTACAAGAGGCCTTTTCCAAGGGAACCCACCTTTCCAGCTTTTTTCCTCTATGTCATCCTGGAGAAATTTCTGTCAACATCATGCTTGGGGTGTGGGTGGCATTGACTCGTTTCCCCCTGCCAGGTGGGAGCTGTTGGTGTTAGGAGCCCAAGCAGCAGTCCACTCTTTTCTCTGTCAGAAAAAGGAGTGGACATTACGAAGTGTCTCTGTAACAGCTTTCACTGTAATATACTCTATTATTTAATAATAGATAATTGTTTAACAGCATATTCTTTTGCTGTAAATGCTAAACTGGACTGAACCCTTTGACTATGCTGTGAAGATTCCAACTATAGTAATCAAAGTTTCTTGGCTTTACATCCAAGGTGTGCTTTCCTCTTTACATGTAACAAGACTTAGGCGTTTTTTGTTGTGCTGGGTTAACGTGGAAGTAAAGCTGATGGGGTCCGTGGGCATTTTCTGGCCTGATGTGGCAGTGGGCCTCACTGCAGCCAGGGCAAAGGCCATTATCACTAAAGCTCAGTAGCAGGACAAGTGGTCCTGGTCACTCTTTCCAGGACTGTGAACTCGGTCTCCGTTGGTATTGGGAGCGTTGGTGAAAGGCAGGTAAGAAGTGGTGTCCTGACCTTTTTCCTGTCAAAACAAGTTTGATTTAAAACCTCATGACATCTTGGTGCAAACTCCTGCAACTCTTCATCATGTTTTCATAATGCAGTTTTCCCCCTTGGCTGGCCCCATGTCAGGGCTCTGGGGAGCCTCAGTTACATTGGTCTGGAAAAAGCATCTCGTTGTTGTATTTCCCATTGTTGCAAATAAAAATCTCTGATGCTATATATGTTCTTGAAAAGAGACTTAAAATTCACAGCTCCTTTTGTCCAGTTCGTGTTCTGTTTCAATGTGTGAATGATTATTGCACCTATGCTGTATTTAGCTGTATCCATCAAATGGAAATAGCATATATTAATCCTGTGGCAAATACATAAACCTTCATTCCTCACAGGATTCAGGCACCTGTCAGGCACTTTAAGTAGCCTTTTGCTTCAGCTTGGCTTATACCCAGACTAGGATATTTCTCAGTTTTCAAAATGAATGTGCTTTTGAAGTCTGAGTTTCTGCTTTCCTAAGCTCTGAGTGGTTTCTGTACTAGTAAAGCCAGGGCACCTGCGAGCTGACTGAGTGATCCATCTGCTGCTGCTTGCTGTGGGACTGGTTCCTGCACAAGCACAGAAAAGAGTGGGAGAGGCTTGTGCAAGGGCCCCTTGCTGTGAATGGGTGAGTGATTGCAGCATTCGCCCAGGGCTTAGACACCATCGCTCAGCTTCCCACAAACACCTTTGCCCAGTGAATATTTGAGCTATCAGACAAACAAGGCAGCATGATGGTTAGAAATGAAAGTGCCAGCTGAGAGAAATTAGATGTAGGAGAGACTTAAGTAAGGTCTCTCCCAATGCTAGCATTCCAACTGGTGTATTGGGGCACAAAGTATTTGATTTTTTTAACTTGCCTATCTATTTGTTTTTGTGGTATTACTAAGGGTTTTTTTTTCCTTTTATTTTGAGTGAAAATTATAATGACTTCATAGAGACAGTAAATTATACTAACTTGGATGTGTTATTTATTTCAAGTGTGACTCTGCTTGCTGGTTAGAAAAATAAGACTCTTGTAAACATTTTTGTGATGTTATATAGCAGGTTGATAATTTTAATTGGTGTATACCTATTCACTATATTGAGGTTTGTGCAAAAGACAATGCAAATAATAAAAGTAGTGGGAAATTATGAGAGCTCTGAAGGGATTTTGAGCCAAAAATCCCATCTAGTTTCAAATAGAGCCTTGTAAAAACAGTAATCTCCACCTTCTTTTAAAAGTATTGTTCTGTGAGGGAGAAGGCAGAAAGAGAATATACATGTGTAAAAAAAGTGGAAACCTATAGTTTAAACCTTAAGTTATGCATTGCTCCTTGTTAAGATTTCATTTCTTCAGTATTCTGCTTTGATCAATGAGAAAATTTGCAAATTTTATCTAAGCTTCAGAAAAAAGTTGTATTAAAAGAAAATCTTTAGTGGTGATTTTGTGGTCTTCAGTTAATTACAGCAAATGTTTACTCATGCATATTTCTGTTTGGAGTATCTCCATTTAAATTTCAACCAGGAATTCTCTCCATCAAGAAAGTGATGTTGTTTAATTATTAAGATTGCTTGCAATGTGACCTGTTTAATAATATAATATAAGCTCCTTTAGTGTTTATCTACCAGTATTCATGTGAAAAGTTAAAGTTTGATCCATGTGAAATTTTTGCTTCAAAATCAGTAAGCAACTAAAGTTCTGCAAGTACACTGCATTGCTGTGATATTGACTCTTTCTGAAAAACAGAAGTGCATGCAAGAAGTCACACGTCATCTGGGGAAACCAAGACCAGCTTTCTTTCACTCTTCATTGTGTCATCTGATTTGAGAGACAGAAAAAACTTAAGCTGCTTTGCTTTGAAAACTTACGTAATTTTAACCCTGAGCTCAAACAGAAATCTGGTATAAAAGCTTGTAATTGTGTGTTGCAAGACATTTTCTCTAGCATTTCCAATTAAAAAACTTTAATCCTTTGGAGGATATGGAAATTCTCATAAAGAAATATATTTTGGTTTGTTTTTTTTTTTTTTTTTCTCAAGCTGAGTTGTTAAATAACACCTTTCTTGTACTGCTGTGATTGAGTGCAGGGATGCATTTTTTGGAGTCTGTGTCATTGTAGCCTTGTTACTGTGTCATAGAAAAGGTTTAGGCATGCCATGAACTCTTTTATTATTGTACTTAGCATTTACTTGTGCATTACTTCTAGGGATTGACATCAAAGAGCAATATGAGTACAAAGGCTTTAAACACAACTTTAAAGAAATCAAGCTATTTTTGGTTGTCTTCTGAAAAGATGATACCTTTCAAAACAAATCCCAAATAGTCTCATGTTCTGTGTGTGCATGTCTCTGTTTTCCACAGTAACTGACATTCAAAATAGCATCTCTGAAAGTAGACGAGTGCTGGCATTAATGCTGATCAGGAATAAGTAATTTGCTAGAAACAGACAGAAATGCAAGTGTTGTTAATAGAGGGAAACTGTTCAGGGAAAGCAGGTGTTTTACATCCTTGCCTTCTCCAGAGTCTTCTGCAAGTTCTTCTGCATCAGTGATTTCTGATCATGGCCTGCAGGGAAACACCCTTTTTGTAATTTGTGCAGTAATACCGTGAAGTGGTGCTGTTATAGGGAGACAGTTTCATCCCTCAGCAAAATGAGACATTCCAGACAATATCCAATTTGCTCCTAGGGCATTTTTGGGACAATCCGACAAGCTCTCAGATATCAGCAGTGTCTGAGCTGCAGCTAATGGACCTTGCACCTGGAAAAGCGACATTGTCCCCCGAGCTTTTCACATTATGTCTGTCCTAAGTGCAGTATATTCTCACTGCACAATCTCTTTCATTGAGTTGAAAGATAATTTTTGCTTTTCTTGTCTTGTAGTGGGAGTTTTTTGTTTTTATTTATTTATTGATAGTTTGACATTGTATGGTGTAGAAATAAGCCTTTTGGAATTTGGGACATGTTGTGTTTATGCACTGATAGCCCTTTAGAGCTGTAGTCTGACAAGTATGTATCCTGAAGCAAATTTTTTGTTCTGAAAGGCTGGAGAGTGCTGCCAGCTCTTAATTGCTTGTCTGCAGGGTGTTCCTGGTGTCCCTGCTGTCCCCTTCCTCCTGCCCACAGAGCTCAGCAGCCCCCAGCCCACAAAGGGAGCCCAGGATCTTCCCCTCTTCACAGTTCAGCAATGGGGAAATCTAATTGAGTTGTTTAAACCTGTGGTTTTGCCAGGTTTATCAGGTTCTGAATTTGTGGAAAAAAGGCTTCCAGAAGCTCTGTGTATTTGAAGGAAAGGGGAGGAAACTGCAGTTCTGCAGCAGAAATAGCAGATGCCTGCCATGCATGCTGTCATTAGGCACACTCTGATCTGCAGAAATTGGGTTTATGATAAAGAGTATTAAGTTATGGAGTAATACAGAATGGCAGATCTTAGGAAATGTTTGTTGTGGCACTTTTGGAAATAAATGTTTAAATTAATGATAACTTGGAGAATCATACAAATGTAAAATAGCTGAATTTACTGTTACTTTATGCAGTACTTCAGTATAACTTGCTTGGAAAAATTCCTTTGAAAGATAAACATATTTTTGGGTTAACCTTTTTCATATCTTCATATTTCATGCAGTAATTTTCATAAGTGAATAAAAATCTGCATAAAATCAGAAACCTGTGATTAATAAAGTGGGCTCTAGTGTATCATGAGATGGACATGAGTTGGGCAAAGTTTTACGGGTTCCATACTTAGCACCTTCTTTTTATATCTCAGGACTACCGAATGGCAGAAATGACTACTTTCAGCAGAGTGTCCAAGTGTCACAAACCAAACTTTGAAATTATGTTTCTCTGTGCCCAAAATATGGAATGTGATATTATCAGACTAATTATTCATGTTCACAAAAAAAAAAAAGGCAAATAAATTATAATCAAGCAGTTAACTATAGGACTACTGCAGCTGTATCCTGGTGATCAAGGGTGTCTAATGAACTATCTGTTTATATTTGGTAGCACTGATCATTTTTAGTCCTTGAGCACTGTTATCATGTCCAGGTTATTTTTATTTTCTCTAAATAGAAAGCTCACATTGTAAAAGCAGGTATCAGCATGTAATATCATTGAAAAAAGATTATCTCTTAAGGAAAGTCTTAACACTTGAAATCCCAGAACTGAAGGATATCCTGAGTTGGAAGTGACCCATAAAGATCATCAAAGTCCGACCACTGGCCCTGCACAGAACAGTCCCAAGAATCATATCAGAAGCAAACTGTGCTGTTTGAGTTGGACTTGATCTATTTTGCCGTGACTTGTTACAGGGAATGAAAGATGGAGCCATTGATTGCAGGTCCAACTCTGTAATCTCTGCTCTTCACTCTAATTGCACCAGTCTTTGTCCTGTTTGACCAACAGTAAGGGCTGTAGACTGGGAATATGTGAGGAGTGGCTGCATATTTTAAATATCACTCTCAGGGATGGAAAGCTGGGGGAAGCAAAGAAACTTCATGCTCAGGCAGTGTGCTCCAGTACTGTCAGGGGCATGCCTTGAGCATCAGCCATGCCTGGACAGGCTCAGAGCAGCGCTGTGAAGGGGGCAGGTAGATCTGCTGCTGCAGATCACTCTTTTCTGTCCATGGAACTGCTTGTAAATATTGAAACCTTTCTGCAGTCTAATTCTGTATTAATGAACAAAGGCTGCCTTACTGATGTTATGCTGCAGTTTGGTCCTCAAAGTCAGTGCTAGAAAAGGAGATACAGATTTTCTGTTCAAGTAATGATATTTTATAAATTGATTATTGATTAAGTTGGCATGATAGGGGGCTAGTTACGGCCTTGTGATAAATCTCTGGAATTATGAGTGCCTTTGTTGAAGGTATGATCTGAAATTTAATAAGAGACTTCTAGTAGGTTTACATAAACTTGTAACCTGATTTAAATTATCAAGCTGATCACAAGGAGGTCCATAACACATCAGTTCCTAGACTAATGAACCATACATCCTTGTCGGCTTTAGTAATGTTTTGACAGTTTTTGCCTCAGTGCCTCTGAATTACAAGTGTGTAGAGATGTATTGCTTACTGCTACAATAGGTCTCTCCCTCAGGATATGGTAGGTCACGTTTTCTGAATCTGAATTGCTTAACTAAACAATGACAACTTCTATAATGCTTTTTAAAAAAGCTACAATGGGTTATCATAGTTGTAATTGCAATCTTTTATTTCACAAGGGGAGATATTAAAAGAATGACATTTCTCAATTTCATACATTATTTAGCTCTTCTGCAATCACACTTTTGGAGTTCTTAAAATATAGAGGATTTATATAGCAGTGTAATTAATTCTAAGATGGTAGAAAACTGCTGTTGATACTTTCTTTACAAACAGAGATGCAAAAATAATTCAGGTTTTAAAATCAGGCCGTCTTTACCTTCTCACTAATGAATATATTATGTGCATGAAACACATGCAGCAACTGTCTTATATAATTTACTTGTTTGATTTTGTCCTATCAGCTAACCTTGTTTAGCATAGGCATTTTTCATAAATAAGATTTTTTTGGTTTTTTTTTTGTCCTTCACTATGTGGTTGTTTTTTCTATAGTTGAAAAAAAAGCCTGGGTTGCTATATGTTTTTTTTTCTATGAATTTCCTGGTTTTTTGAGTTTACAGGAAGCAAACCACTTAAATATAGGAGGGCAATTTCTATGAATGACAGATTACATTCATACGAAATGCCTACATTTTCTTATATTTGTCTGGTTTTCCCCTTTTATAAATACAATAAAGCAGGGCTTAAATGCATCTTACACATTGAGGTCAGTTCTGTGGTGAGGGTTGAATATTATTTTATGTGTTTGAAACATTGCTTTGTTTTATTACTATGAGAAGGAAAGGTAAGGCAAGATTTATTAAACGTTGTGACCTCCTGAAATGGAGATTTGGCAAATTTACCTATGGTGTTTCCAAGTATAGAAGTTTTGAGAAATGCATCTTTTGTAGAAACAAGTGAAGATTACGATTCACAGGATATTTTTCTAAGTGGGGTTATATTTGAGTGAAGCATGTTACATGATGCATCATCATTTAATTACTCATGGGAAGGTTTGGGAGCAATGATCTTGGGCACTGCTGCATTTTGTTCTTATCTGCTCACATTCGTGACATCTGAAAGGGCTGTTGTGGGTGCTGGAAAAAGGACACCTGTGAGTGTGATGATGGTGTCACTTATGTCCACTGTGTTGTCTTGCTCCCTTGTGGAAGCTGAACGTAGCATGAACCCATTGTGTTCTTTGTTAAAATCTGTTCTATAAATTTCAGGATAGGCCTAATAGTCCATCTCATAGACCATAATCCCCATTACTGCCCATTATAAACATGTAGTTATCTGTTCAATAGTACATTATTGTACCTTTGGATTCATTATCATATAATATATTAAGACCTTAAAGTTTTAATATAGGGATTGTCACCCTTCAAAGCTCACTGACAATCCAATCAGTAATTGCAAATAACTCAGTCTTAAAAAGTATGAATTTTTCTGTTCAAAATGGCATTGTTCTAGATGGAACATCCTTCACACCTGCCCCTTCAACCTCGCTGTAGTCAGAAGAGACTTCTGTAAAATTAAAACAAGTCTTATAAAATTTCAAGAACAGTAACAAGTTTTCAAAATGGAGCAAGATTGAGACTGACTCTTTAATGTTAACACAATGAAGGACAATAGAGGAGCATGTGTTGTGTCTGTTTAAAATGACTCAGTTCTTTTTAGAGTAAGTATCAGTCCTGCTGAAGCCACATAGGACCTCCCACAACCCACAGCTTTTCTGTGTTTCCCTATTGCACTGTGTGCCTGAAGCAGGTCAGTGACTGAATGGTGTGGAAGAAAAATAAATAATGTTGTTCTCCAGGTTTCTTACATACTTCTCCCACTCAACTTTTCTGCCTTTAATTTTATGCTATAGAGAACTTATAAAATGTGCTGCATAGAGCGCCAAGGAAAACAAGGAAAACTCTGGTGGGCTGAATTCTTATTCTTTGTTCCTCAGCCCTCATAGATTTCCTGCTCAAGAGCATTTGCAGTTAGATTTAAGACCCCTACAACAGAACATTAAGCTATATAGGCGAATTGATTGCAAAGGTGATGTCATGTTGGCTTGGTCCCTGCACAAAGACATTTTTGTGATCATTTAGTCTGTAGAAATTCAAGATCCTGACTGAGACATTTTTCAGTTCTGGCAGATAGTTGACAAATTATTAAAGTGAGGCTGCAGATTAAGTCTGACGTGGATGAATATGCAGTGAATGTGTTACTGCACTTGGACAGCCTGTGCCGTGGTTGTATTCTTTTTTCTCCCGTTGTTTTCTAAAGCTTCTGTGTCCATCTTATGATCTGTATATCTGTCATAATTTAAATAGGGATAAATGTCTCTCAATGAGGGTAATAGCTCATAACACCTATTAATTATTTCTGGTACAAATTGGTCTTTGTCACTGCATTACACTACTAATAGCGTGTAGATGTTTAGCAGTTCGTGCAATGACTGAGAGCTGTGTCTGTGGCACAGCTGGGCCATGTCAGGTGCTCATCCACCATTGCAAAGGTCTCAGTGGTGCTGTGCTTGTCCTGCGTGATGGGGCCTCTCCCTGAGCCTGCCATGCCGCTTGCTTTTGGAAGAGTGTATTTCTCTTAGAGGAAATTGCAGGAAATGTTCGCACTCGCATAGCTTTGCTGTGTTCTTGCTGGAACATAGGGAGGGTGCAGACACGGTGTGTGAATGACCGAGTTCCATGTGAGAGTGGGCTCAAGCACATGGAGACGCTGAACTGTGGCAGGGGGGTGGTATCCTCTGCACTCTGAGAGCACAGATTCCTGATTCAGACTCTTCTCTGTATTTGGAACCAGTTCATCATCATGCAGATCATTTTAGTTTAGTATTAAAGAAGGAAAAGATAAATCAGAAACATCAGCTAAACAAACAAATGAACAAAAAAATATATATATACTTTTATTTTTACAGTTTTTCTGTCTTTAAGGGACAGTGACCCTGCTTGATTCAGTTTTATTCAGATTTATTATTCAGATTTTTTGTGATGTGTTTCTTTTTCCCCTAGCCTACTACTCTTAAACTCCAGGTTATTTTAAGCTTATTGCTTTTAAATTGCAGAGCATTTAAGACATTGTAGGCATATAGAATTAGCTTGGACAGTATTGAAGGTCACACTCTAGAGAACTAAATTATAATGACATCTGGGTAGTCTGCATGATAGTCTTTTTATCTGGCTAATGTATCTGATTCTGATTTTATTAACCAGTGTTTATTCCTTCCTACACTGGTAATTATACTTCAATACTTCAACAGTGACATTTTAAACCTGTTTTTTTTGCAAAAATTGTTGTTTGAGCAAACATCATTTTTATTTAGTTACTCTCATCTAGTCAAGTTTAAATGTGTTTCACTCACCATAAATTTTCCTTGAAATGAAGCTTTTCTGTTGTTTTCTTTTGTAATGCTGTAATAATCATTGACATGGTGATAGATGAACAAAAAGGCTGGAGGCATAGTCTTCATTTATTAGATGAAGTTTGGGAGAAGATGGATCTGGACAAAGATGCAGCTGATCCTAGTGCTGCAATTGTTTTCAATTAATCGTAGCTTTAAAGACTTCTGACATTGTAGTAGCTTGTTAAAACAAAGTTGTGCTGTGCTGTTCCTCACGGGTTGGGAGCACAGAGGTTGGAAGTGGATCTCTTTGACTTTCCTGGGGTTTTTTTTGTGCAAAAGACCCCTGTGTCCTCCCACTATGTATAAACAGAATGATAGATGGTAAAAAACATGCAAGCTGTTGTTCTTCACTCATTGCTGGTCGGGTCTTGCATGGAGTCATTCCCACTCCCACACAGGAACCTAAACTGTGCCTCCAAATATCATGTTCTTGCTTGCTTGGAGAAGGAATAATAATCACAGTTATATTATCCATCACAAAGTTCTTGAGCATTTTTTGATTTGTTAGTATTTATTAATTCTTTAATAAGCTGGTTTCAAAGTCTAGTTCATATCAAAATTTTACAATTTGCTACATGTCTGTATATAGCACCTGCAAATGTTCAAGAATTATTTGAAGAGAAAGGCAATTGGTATTCCAAACAATTATTTTGTAAAAGTTGAAATCTAGATCCACTGAGAAAATCTGTAGAAAAAACTGCAGATAGACTCCCTGCTGCTTCTCTTATGAAAAATCAAAGACAAAACAGAAAATGACAGCATATAATTATAAAGAAATAGATCCATTTGTTAACAGTTCTATGGTGAGATTTTGTTATTGGCACTAATAACAACATAAACATTTGCATTCAGCTGAGAGCAGGCAGTGATATTCACAATGCGGTCAAAAAGGTCCCTGTAGGGTTCTCGGTGAGAGGAGCATAACCTATCAGGCTACTGAAGAATGTTATGTTGCTATTGTGCATTTATTCCCTTTTTTTTTAAATTTTTTTTTTTCTTAAGGCCTTTACCTCTCTAAAATGTTTTCCAGTATTAAGTTCTCCTACAGAACTGAAAGCCATCTTCCACAAATATTTTCTAATCTGTATTTTTAAACTGCCTTTTTAAGTACATAAATGCACATGCTACAATTTATTTACTCATTATTCCTAAGACTTTGAGTAGGCTCTTTGAACAGAAGTAGAATAAATTCACTAAAGCATCTGCAAAATGAAAAGTGCAAAATGCTTAGTAAGTGGCTGGCTACTAATAAATCCCAGGAAAAACATACAGAAATGAAATAAGATATTGGTATAAAAAAAGGAAGTGTAAGCAGCATTAGTAGAATGTAGCAGCTTGATAAATCTGGTTTGAAATGAGAAAAAAAAAGGGAAGACAGTGGTCTTGTTCCCGAGCAGCAGAGCTGTAGCTGAGCTTCAAGGGTCTGAGGTGGTAGGTGAGCCAGTGTTTTCCCAGAGCAGCTCCACCCCCAGCGCTCCAGAAAGAACTGGTGTGAAGAGCTGGGAGACGTGATGTCCCTTCAGAGCAAACACTCCACCCATTGCACTGTGAATGCCAAGCATTGATAACTCTGTATGTGCACCTATTTAATACAGTATGGGATTCCTTCTATTGAAAACTTTTCAGCTCTGAAAATATTATGCAGGCTTTGCAGTAGAAACTCATATGCCATAAATTTAACTGAACACTTTTTGGATTTCTCGGTGTCTGAATGCCATGGAGATGCTATCTGTCACAATTGTACAGCTCTGCTGCAAGTGATAATTTCCTAATCAGATGAAGCATAAGAAAAAGAAATCTTGTTACATATATTTAAGCTACTGCATTTAACTTAATTTTATTACCATGTAATTATCTTTTCATTCTATAGATGGTCTGATAATTTCCAAAGCTGTTTGTGTCTGAAAATTAAATGAGGTTGTGGCATGCCTGGAACAGTCTTACTTCAGTGACCCAAACTACTTAGCTCTGGTAAATGTTCACAACAATAAAAGCTATCTGTGCACTGCCCAGTCATCACAAGTTATCCAAAACAGCCCTGTGACAAAAAGGCAATATACTTTAGGCCTTTTAAGAGTCAGTGGCTGTGAACTTTTCTCTTTTTTTGTAATAGTGAAACTGATGGTGTCTCTTTTCTCTATACAGTAGTTGCATTTGTGGTTCTTGTACCCATTATAGAAAGTAAAAGGTGAAGTTGTGTTCTAGGCCTGTTGTTTTTAATAATCTTTAAGAAAGAGGTAGGGAAATTCTAGCACTTTAATGTTAGAAAAGTGTTTGTTCATTTGAAGGAGATCTGAACAAACACAAAAGGACCTAGAAAGTAGTAGGAACCAGAAGAGTAGATAAAATGTGGAGAAAACGAAGACAATTTTAGTGGTGTCTGAGACATGTTTGAACTCTGTAAAGATGGTACATTATTAAATATACTGCTTGATAAAAGAATTAAAAATTATCAACAGCTGTACAGACATTACAACAATACAGAAGTGCTGTGTGGTAAATAGTGCTCATAAGGTCCAGTAAAAAGTGTTCGAATAATTTAGGAATACTGAGTCTGCAAGGAATCTGTTAAACAGACCACTGATTTGCTTTATAGTAAGCCAGCTATTAAGAAATCATTAATCTTTAAATAACTGCTTTTGGCGTTAATGTAAAACATATCTGAGTCTCCTCATGCTGGTGTAAAATAAGATTTATTGTGGCTTGTCAGACATTTTCTTCTTTCCCACTCTCAAATGTTGAGAAAGATACTTTAATAGAAGAAAGACATTGTAAGCTAGCACATTTGGCTTTTTTGTAGCCATTATTATATGTAGGTTCAGTACTTTGCAGGCTCCATCAATTATCTTACTATACTATGATAAACCCATGTTTCTTGTTTGAGAAAAAAAACAAGGAAAGAGAGAAGGTGTATCAGTGTATGGGTATGTAAGTCAAGAACAGCTAACAGCCAAAGGGCAGTAACTCAACCAGAAATGGATATTGTAGTGCTCAGAGAGTGATTGCCTTGGCAGTTATTTCCCCTAGGAATGGGATAAAAACATTTTCAAAATACAGACACTTGCCTACCTGTGCTTCTAACCAGTTTGTGTTTTCCCAACCTTACCTAATTGTGAATCAAACCCAAGTTAAAAGATTAACCTGCCTCATCTTAACCCAACTCTTTTGAGACTTATGCATGTCAGTATTCCGTTTCCTTTCAGAAGTATTTTCCACTGCCTTGAGTCCATTTCTTTGTTTGCTGCCCAACTTTCACAGCCTGCTGTGTGGTGGAGAAAGTATCAAACTTTGGGTAATGTGTCTGGAACTCCAGCAAAAATGAGATGTGGGGTGGGGTTGGGAGGGATCAGGAAGCCGTTTTCCAGAGGAGCAGCAGCCTCTGTGGGGCTCGCAGTGAGCTCTGCTGGGAGCGCGGGGTTGGTGCACTCTGGTGCCTTGTGCTGCCTTCAATGGAAAATGACCCAACCCTTAAGGGAATGGAGACTTAGCAAAGCTCAAATATCTGCTCGAGTGCTGGACTCTGTGTCTGCTTTTATTATTGATTGGCCAGTGGAGAACGCTATTGCAGAGGAAGCTGGTAGTGAGATGACATGAGATGAACTGTTTTTTCAGCTGGGGTGACCTCGTAGTTCCCAAATGGCGGTATGGAGTGGTACTCCAAATGAATTATGTGGGAACATCCTAATGAGCAGAAGTAGTTTTGGATCGAGTTCTAGCCACTACAGAATTTCTAAGCTTAAAAGAAATGTCTTTCCTATTGCAATTCACCATACAAAGACAAAATTGAAAAAGCTGTGCAGGTGGAGCTACAGACTGCCTAAGTTATTTATCCTTGAGGTAATAATGGTCTTTGGCAAATAGGGTTGAATACAATCATGGCATTCAAATGTTTAGGTAATGTTTAAGACCATGCACATTTTGTCCTTGCTTTAACTTTAGATCATAAAGGGCCCTGAAACAGATGTTCATTTCTTGCAGATAAGGCTTGGGGTTTTAAGTACATCCATCCTTACTCCTGATGATTTTTTTTTTTAAATTACATTTTCAGAGAACTGATTAAGTCAGTAAGAGTCATGCACGTATCATTGTCAAGAAATGTGTAAGGTTTTTAGCTAAAAAATTGCTTAGCTGAGGTTTAGCTTCTGCCAGAAACTTTGAGGACTGTTTATGTACAAGTCACAAGACTAGTGGATATGAAATATTAAAAACATTAGTGAGAACTTTTCTCAGACATTCTAAAATGCTTTGTCTTCTGCGGAGAGCTCTGTGAAGAGTACAACAATTTTTACTGTTCTGTCAGGTCTCTGCAATGTGGTTCTTACAATGAGATGGATGTAAGTACCTTGAAACTGCTTATGTAAAAGAAGTAATTTCATAAAATCTGACCTTTATTACAGTTCTCTTCATCATGGTGACATAAGGAGGTTTTGTTACCTGTGACTTTTATTAACTCACTCAACTAGTAAGTTTGAGTGATGCTCAAAATTTCTCCTTCAAAGGCTGTAGGAATGCAAAGGCTAAATATGACTTTAAACATGTTACTTTCTAGCAAAATACTTTCACAATGGAAAGGAAACAGAAGGTAAGCAATACTTGCTTAATTTGAATCATGTAGTGGATCATGACATGACTACTTCAAATCCCTCCATGTAGACTGGAAGAACTGCAGTATTTTCACAGCAACCTTTTACTTTTACCAGACATGTACCAAGTGATGTAGTGAAAAGAAAAACTGTTTTACAAATACAGCTTTCCCTCACGATAAAGACAATGAAAGTTTTTTGAAATTTAGTCTAGAAACGTGCAGTGTTTTATTTGAAATTATTTGCTGCCCAGGACAAATTCATGAGATGCGCTCTTTTTTCATGAAAGCCTCAATGCAGAGAGCTAGAGAAGCACCAGCAATACTTATATAAGTGATCAAACTGCCTGCAGGCTGGACATTCCCAATACCATGGATGGATGCAAAAAGAATGGCAAAGGCTATAGAACTGTTGACACTGTCTAATGGGTTTTATGATTGTGGCAAAATGCTAAATAAAATGATTAGCTAAGTATAGTGGTCCTGTTGAATACCTCATACCTTGTTGGTGGCTCTTGAGTATTTGGGTAATGCCAGTAGAGATACCGGTCCTCAGTCTAGGTTTTCCCAGAAGAGAAATGTCTAGTAGCTTTTCTGTTTGATAAGGTCTTGGTGTCATGTTGCTTTCCATGACTGCTATAACTAAAACCTCTCTAAAATTAGTGTGTTCAGAGATGTTATTTGTATCTGGCACCTGGTTTGGTTGACAAACACTTCTTAGAGCACCAAGTCTGGCCCTTGATAGGTTAGTGAAAGGTTAGAGGCACTTTGATAGTAGTGGAGAATCAGGTCTTGAGCACTTTTAGATTTGGCAATTTAAGTCAAGATGTTTCAACCTGAATAAAGTAAAGCAGAGAGAGTATGTGAGAGTTATTGGGTACTACAAACCAGACAAACCATGCTGGAGTAAATAACATAGTTAATGCTGTAAGTAATATCACAAAAAATGAGGAGTCTGAATATTAGTTTTGATCCTTTTTTTGACCCTTTTCTGTTTATTTAAAGCTTTTGTTTTAGGGTGTTAAATGGCTCTAAATGTGCGTAAGAGTCTAGGCCTGGGGACCTAGGGGAACACTGCTGCTGGCTGCCCTGGGCCGTATGGCCCCTGCACTGCTGGAAGCACTGTGCCATTGTCAGGCTGGCTCCTGCTGCCAGGGACAGCAGGGCACAAAGCAGCGTTCTAAAGTGACACGAGCTGCTCTGCTGGGCTGTGTGCCTGGGCTGCAGGAATGATCAGGTGAAACTATTTTAACCACTGTGAATGTGACCCTGACTGTCACCGTTTGAGAATGCGGTTTAGATTGTCCTTTCATGGTCCTGAATAATATTTTATTTTACTACTTGAATCTAACCAGGGCATACTGGCATTTCTATGTCTTATTTGGACCAAAGAAATGCTGAGGGGAAAAATATAGATGTGTAGAAATGCACCTTGAATTTATGATATACATTTGCATTCTCTGAAGGGGTAAGATTATCTTGCTGTAATTACATAGTTCATCAAGTGGCCACTGCTCATGGGGCTTGCCTCACCTATTGCTGAATGTGGGGACCCGTACATTAATTTTAACTCTGATGACGATTGGCTGTAGTGTTCCCTGTTGTCACTGCAGCCGTGGAGATCAGGCCTAATGATATGCCACAAAATCAGTGACAGTTTGCATACAGACATGGTTTACTCAGGTCTCAGCACTGCCATTCTCAGAAGATGAGGAGGTATTGAACTGTCAAACTGAGACTGAGCAGGTGACAGCTGATGCATTTTAGATCAGCTGCCTTCATGACTGATTTAGTAAACCTAACTGAGAGCAAGCAGGCTTTTTCTCCTTCAACATTATACTCTTTAGAAAAATAAGAAGAAACCGAAGCTGTGAAAATGTGTATTTTTATTTTTAAACACTACCCTTTATTCCTTCTTCTCACTTTGAAACCTTTTAGTGTAAAAATGATAAGGATGCAAGATCTGAGAGGATTTTTTCTATGGAATGAATTGAGGTAGGGAAGTATTTTTATCCTTTCCACAGCTCTGTGGCAATTTAACATCTGACTCTCAGTCAATCACTCTACCTGCTGTCTTCTACATATCATACAACTTCTTTAAATAGATAATGCTCAAAATGACATAGACACGCAACAACATGGGGAAACATGCAGTAAATCTAACAATGTATTTTCTTCTCTTCCTTGAATTGCTTCCTAATTTGATAACATTGATTAAAAGATGAAGGTAATTCATAGTACAGTGAGTTAGCCTAGGATGAAGCCATTTCACAAAACACAGCAAGCTTCTAGCAGGCAATGAATACAATGGTGCGGCAGAACAAGTGGCATTGTCATTGCAAGTTGGTGCTCACAGAGCTGATTGCTCTGCCACATAAGAATTAAATCTTCTTGTGTATGCAGAGAGATGTTTCATTTCTCTTTGATAATGCTAAAATTTGAAAGGCCTAACAGGGGTTTTAAGTGGAAAATGGTTTCCTGTCCATCACTGGTTTACAGAATGTCCTTTTTGCATAGTCACAGAATAGGGAGAGAAATTTTGTAGATGTCATTTTGTTGGCAGCGTCCAGTTGCTCAGAGCATATTTTGTCTCTTGTGTCTACTGGTATGCAAAAGTAAAGGATGTCAGAAGGGATCTCTTCTCTACATCTCTCCTTTTCTCTCTTTTTGACTGAAATATTCCCCTCAGAAAAGCTCTGCTATTGCTTCCTGTGGTCTTGGGAATGTTCCTTTGTCTGATTTGACTAGCAGGGAATACAGTGCATAATATATACCTTGGGTTCAGACAAAAAAAGATTTTTATGTCAAGAGAATTTCCTGCAGTTTTTCTTGAACGCTTAAAAATATAAAGATGAGATGCTAATATGAAGAGTGTGAAGGAGATTTCTGAGTTGATAATATGTTACATATGTTTGTTTTCTGTGTGTTTTATTGTTTTTGAGAAATTGTGTTTGGGTTTTTTTCAATCTGTTAAATACTGAAAAATTGGATCACTGGAGAAGTGAGTAAACTTGGAGCATATAATGGTCAGAGATGTCCAAACCTTTCTGCGTTTCTTTTATTTTCCCCATAAATTGCAAGCTGAAAATGAAAGTATTTATGCAGAAGTCACATAAATAATATTCTCCCTTCATCACCAGTGCAGCTGGGACTGCATTATTTCTGGTGATGACTGACATATTCTCTCACCTCTTTGTCCTCTCCTCATGAAAATGCTTTGCCGCTCCCGGGGAACGTGAGTGTCGGACAAAGCGCAGAGTCCTGGGGTTTGCCTTTGGGAGGGCTGAGGAAGGGAAGGGGCCATCAAGGAGATGAGCAGAGCTGTGTTGGAGCAGATATGCCAGTCACTAGAAGGAAGGTGATGACCCAGGGAGGTGACAGTGCCAAATCACTGTGTGGCTCAATCCCATATAGCACAATTCTCTAGTGGCCCTTGTTACTGTTTTCTTGGTGTATTAAAAAGGAGACTGGGCAGGAGTGGTTGCAAAATGCTTTAAAAATTAGACATATATATATAGCATTAAAAGCAGACTTTAAAAAGTAATAAAACCCAAAGTACTTCACTATTTCCAGGTGAGTGTGTGCAGGGGGAAAGGGAAACATTTTTTAAATCTCTGTTATGTCTTCATGTTAGAGAAATGCCTTACAGTTCTTGCTGCAGGCTCACTTCCCTATATGCTCAAAATTCACTTCAGTATTTATGGCAATTTAAGGTTCTATTATTGAGTACAGTGACGCAAAACAACATTCCAGCAGAATGTTTGCTCCACAGATTCTGTGCTACCAGTCCTGCATTATCAAAAAAAATGCCCTGTTTAGATTATAGAGAACAATCATGTTATCAGGGGCATACTTCTAAATTGCATTCTATCAACTTCTGTGATATTTATTCCAACTATATATGTAATTTGTTGATTCTGATTCGTTGTAGGCTTCTTGGCTTTCCTTTAAATTATTCCAAAATATTCCGTTTTTATTTGTAGGCAAAGTTTCTTTTCCTGTCTCTAATGGATTTATTAAAATCTATACCTGATGTCACTGTTGTTATAAACTACACCCTGGTCCCCAAATGCTGCTTGACTATCAGTGCTGTTTATGTGTGAGTTGTGGGCCAGATACTATGACCCTGCCACTTAAATCAGGGTGACAGCCTGGGACTGGGCTTGAGCCCTCATGGCCTGTCATGACTCAGCAATGTGCCACCAGGGGAAGGAGCTAAACACAGCAGTGAAGTGGGCAGAGGGTGCCTTAATGAGAGTTGTTAATGAGATGAAGGTGTTTTTCATTTTAATGGTGCAATAAAATGTTTTTCCCCAATTCACTTTTTTCACTTTTTTTAGTTTATTACACAGAAATAAACACTTGGGATCAAGTTACCTGGTGAGAAGTACCGCACACCTGGGCTGTATTTGGTTTCCACAACAGACAGAGCCAGAGGTTTATCGAGGGTGTGAGGCTTGGAGGGCATGAAATGGAGGGGTGATCTTCCCCTCTTGATGCATTAATTAGCATAACAATTACAATTAAAGACCTTGCTGGTGGCATCAACAGTCCTGAAAGAGAGAAACCAGCAATTTCAACTTCTCTTATGTTATTTGTCTTTCTAGACAGAAGCAGCAAGACAGTGCAAAACCAAAGGTATGCTGAGGGATGGGGTAACCCCATCAAATCAAGGTGTTCCCATGGCAGCACTCCCTAGCCCAAGTCATTACGGGCATTGTTAGTGGAATAGGGACTGCAGGCATCCCTTTGCTCTAGGGCAGATGTTTGTGTAGCTCAACAAGGGAAAAGGAGAGAGAAGTTCATTGCATTTGCAGCTAGAGTGATATATTTAGACTTTGCTCTAAAATTATCAAGTGACTTCAACCTCCTTGTATTTTACTCTATTGGCTTGTCGTTTTCAACCTTTTTTGATCTGTGAACCTCTCAACCTTTTCCACTGAAGATACAGATCTCTGTATAGTGAGTTAAAGCCCCACTGACAATCAGCTTGAATTTTTAATGTTTTCTTTTCAAGTTATCCTCACAGATATCCCCAGACCTTGAGTGCTTGGTGGACTGCATTGTGAAAACCATTGCCCTGAGGTACCAGTCACGTTGAACTGAGCCTAAAGCTGCTGAAAAGTTGAAGATTTTGGCTATGAAAAAATACCTCTTCTGTTGAGGGAAAAGTGGTGATTTTGATATAGAGAGTTTGTACTATTATATCTTGAAAATATTTACACTTTTCCTTTGCAAATTTAAGCAAGTTGAGGCTTGGACTCTGATGTTTGAGTGCCCAGCAGCAAGAACAGGAAGCAAGGACAGAGGTAGCTGGGGAAGAGGTGTGCGAATGATGCTTCCTTGATAAGGTAGTAGCATGTCTTAGACCCTGAAAGACCAGAAATTCAGGTTTTGCTGTATGATCCTCTGGAAAACCAAGCAGATTTTCCATGAGGAATTAGAAGTTTGTTGAAAGAAATGCATTTCAGGAATCAGTGTTTCCTGATTGAACATTCATTCTGTTAGTCAGGTGTCACTCCAGCTGAGGGGCAAGCTCAGGTGCCCCAGGTATTTTAGCATTGAGCCTGAAGTTACTGGCAGAAGGCTGTCTAGAGATGTAATATGGAAAGGGCAGTGGTGAAAGGGAATTGAAATGTAATGGGATGGTGCTAAGCAAATAACTCTAATTACTCAATGAACTGACTTTTAAAATTACTGCAGAACTCTGTCAGAAATAAGGGACAAATAAAGTCAGCACAGGAATCAGCCAACTAGGTGAATATCAGGCTTTTATTTTCATGGTTTAATTTTCTTTGGAGACATGTTTCCTAGGAGAACTTATCAACAAAGGCAGCAACTATTTATTTTTGCCCACAGCTAAAAGATAATTTTTTGTTTGTGCTTATGTCTGGATCTTGCTGCTGGCTGTGAAGCCTTCCTTTGACTGTCTAGGTAGGGATAAGTTAGAATTATATGGTACAGAACACCTTTTTGCTCCAAGATGCTAAACTGCTGCTTAATAGAAAACTTGATGTCTTACTCGTGTAGTTCTCAATATGAATTTACTATTTCTTTGACTCCTGGCTGTGTGTGATGACTTCGGTAATGAGGAGGAATGGCTAAAAATCAATGGAAAGCTGTTTTAAAACTTTCACGCATGAATTGGTATGTGTGCTTGGCATAGATTCTCAAACACAGTCAGAGGAAATTAATGGAAAGAAAAGGATGCTGGCATGGAGGAGTTGCATCAAAGAAGTTGGGATTAGATTATGCTAGGTAAAGCCTTTTTAAGCAGCATTAGAAGCCAGTAGGTTTGTTTGTTTGTTTGTTTGTTTTTAAGGATTTTTTTTTTCCTGTCTGTACTTAAGCAAATCCTGGAAAACAGAGTAGTGCCAAGCACTTTTAAACTTTTGGGATCTTGAAGAAGAAGCTGGCAGTGAACCATGTGCTTTTTATCAACCAGCTTTTTCCAAAACTCTGGGGTCTACATAGAAAAGCAGATTTGCTTTTTAGGTTCTGGCAGACAAAGATGGATTGCATCCTTTACGTGGCCAAAGGGGGAAGAGAGATTCTGTTTAAGGGGACAATTCATTTGGTTGTCTTTCTTTGACTGGAGCATTGCTTTTAGGAGAAGGGGGAAGCTATGATAACTGACATAGGCTTCTTGGAAAAACATTACCTCAAATGATGTGGAGCCTGCCAAGATGTGGAGAGAGGAATTAGACTGAGATACACAGTGTCATTGTTGGTTCCACGCCTGGGAAATTTGAAAGAGAAAGCACTAAAGTGTCTAGCATTTGCTATTAGACCACAGCTTTCGGAGGTCTGTGTAATGTAAAAACCTCAATTTTAGTAATGACAAATTACAGTTCCTTTTGCCTCAGAGGAACTACTGCTAATGATATTAACATTAATATTTGTACTTCTTAAAAGGAGTCTTTTGTACATTGATGCCTAAGTTTATAGTGGCTTTTCCCTATTTTATGATCTCATAAATTCTGCTCAGGTTTCTTTTAGTTTTTGGAATGTACCTATGATAGTGCAGAGAACAAAAAATATTTTGGCAGATTACTAACTGCACTTTTGAGTCCTCTATACATGCTCATGTAAATAAACAGAAAGTGAATATTTGTAGGAACAACATTTTACACTCATAGTCAAACCTTGTTAATAGAAAGGACTGCAACAAACTATCTTTGAATTTTATCTGTGGGTTTGGTGAGGAAAGTTAGATTTTTAACAAAGAATAAAGTGAGGGGAAAATAGAAAAAGAAAGGAAGAGAAAAGAAAAGAGTGAAGAGGAAGGAGAAGCAGATAGACAGAACATTACCTGATGAAAGAGTTTAGGTCTCCTAGCAGCCTTACTGGCATTTCATAAGGATTAGATTATGATTTAAATATTGCATGATGGAAGGTATTTCAGCATTTAGGAAGAAGCTTTTAGAAATAAACTAATATTGATGTGGTACTTCATCTGTTTTCTGCAGAAATGAAATAGCTACCGGTTCACTTGCACAGCAGCTCCCTGCACTAGTGGGGATAGACCTCAGAAGTTTCTTAGTTGGTTTTGTGCTTATCAGGAGTGGGAGAAAACTAACTGCAAATCTCTAAACGGTGCTGGTAGTGCTCCTTTCTTTAGGGATTTCTCTGATGTTTTATAGGTAGAGGAAAATCTTGGCAAAGTCAGGTATGTTTTATAGGAGTAAAAGAGGTTATGGCTGTCTTGGTCAGCTGAGGTTGATATTGTGTGCCTGAATAATTTCCTATCCATGCCCCTAGATGCCAAAGTGAACTGGCAATTCAATAACTGTTGCTGAACTTTAACATTGTTAGTTAAAGTATAATGTAATATTTGCTAAAATTATTAAAGCTAGGTGTGGACAGCATATGTGTGTTACATTAAAAAATGTATTTGTGTACACGTGTAGCTTCCTATTTTTTTGCTATGTTACTTGTTTAGTGCATATGACTTTTTTTTAATATAAAGAGAAAAATTCTAGGAAAAATAAATCCTTTCTGGGTCCTTTCATTATCGGTCTTATATCAAATTGTGGACAGGCTATGGAAATCTTTTCTCTCAGGGAAGTGGAAATAATACAGGAATAGATGGAAAAGAAATCCCATTCTGCTGCTCCTCTCTCATCTTCCTGGAGGAGGGCAGTTGGTCACCACGATCCCTCCCTGGCATGTGTGAGCACCCAGTGACTCTCCAAGCCAGAGACAGCCCAGCTCAGTGTAGGAAGTGACGGGAGTTATTTGATGCGATGGCCAGCACGATTGTCCTGTGACACACAGCTCTGCCCGGTTCCAGTATGCAAAGCAGGCATGGAGCAGCCTGACATGTCATTGGAAGCTGGCACAAGCTGGCACACACAAGAATGTGGTGACAAATGGAGCAGCTTTGGCCGGGTCTTTGCTCCTCTGTGTGAATGAGCTGTAAGTGCACATGGGGCTGGTGCTTTGCTGCTTCTCCCTCCTCACAGCTACCTATTCCTTACTGCAAGCTCGGCTTTCAAGGCTCAGCTGCAAGACAAAAAAGAATAAGAAGATTTGTGACATAAGACCAAAGACTCATTCTTTTGAGGACCTTTCCTGAGCAGTACTTGCACAAAGGTACTGTTAATTTATAATATTTTGGGAAAAGGCATTAGCTGGAGAGCAGTACTGCCAGTAAATGTATTTTCAACTTGCAGTCTTAGTCCTTTATTTTTCAGCTCTAGTATGGACTTTTCCCCAAATCCCTAGTTGCATAGTTCAAAGAGATGAAGCTATTGGATTATTTTCTCTTTCCTGTCAAGGAGCCTGCAAAATTCTTCCTAGAGCCTGAGTGCAGAGGCTATTAAATAGAATGTTTTGGTGGTGCACTTCACAGCATATGTGCACAGTGCATGTGAATGTAATTATGGAAATTTAAGACAGAAGGTCTTGCCATGGTAGAAGAATATCTTAGATTGTAGGCAACATTTTATCTAGCTGTGGAAAATGTTTCCACTTCCCTTCATCCCAGCCATCTAACTGTTCTTAGCTGTAGAATAAAAGAACTTGGCTACTAAACAAATCCTTCTGCCATCTTGGTCAGAGTTTCTTCTGCAGGTTAGGAAACAGAAATGATACAAATACCTGTGATTTGGTGCCATCTGGGTCATTGATCAGCACTGCTTTGTACAAGGCACCGTACAAATATCCAGCAAAAATAATCTCTCCACAGGTTTTATAAATACATAACAATAATGCATATCAAATATATTTGTTTTCTAAACCTATGTTCCTACATTGTGTCTACAAATGAAATGTGTCAGGCAGTGTCATGTGTGATGAGCAGTACATCCATGCCCAATTTGCAGTTCTTTAATGAGAATTTTTGGTTGGTTGGTTGGTTTTTGTTGGTTTTTTTTCTTTTTCAAATCCAGTAACCCTTAACTGGCAAAATTCCCTTATAAAGTCGAGTGGTTTATGTAAGAGAAGGTACAATACCAACCAAATGTAAAGATGAAACGTGTAAAATGTTTTATTTCATGAATCCATAGACAGCACACTTATTGCTCAGCATCAAATAATCATGAGCTCTGAGTGAGGCCTGAAGGGAGGTTCTAAGGCTATACCAGTCATATTGGTAAAATGCTTATAACTACATAGGCTATTAAAGAAAATTATTACATTTGGAGTCATGGAACATTAGAGCTTTGATATGAAACTTTACTAACAAGTTCCTGGATTTACCAGGCTTCTAAATTTTCAGTGAGTTTAAATAGAGATGTTGCATTGCAAAGGAAATAATTAAATCTGGGAGTAATAAAATAGTTTTCATTTTTTTTCATTTCATTACAATTTCTTTTTCATTTCTTCTCCCTCCCCAAACAGCACGAGCAAAACACTTTTTCAGGTAGCATTTTCCATGGATAAACCATCAAGAGATCAGATTCTGTATTAGCTCGAGAAAAATGTTAGCATTCATGTTAGAGCTGAAAAGTGACCCAAAGAAATGTGAAACAGGAATTTTGTCTTTTTTGTGATGGCTTGTCTACCATGACAACGTATAAAGAAGATGAGAACAATTTTGTTTTTTCTTTTCAAAATGAAATATCTCCCTCTGAGAACACAGGGAGAAGATTGGCTATGTCCCCAGACTTTAAATGAGAAACAAAAATGATTAATCTCTTTTTAAAAAAAAAGGCTTGTTCTTTGAATAACATGTTGAATTTTCAGTTAAAGAACTGTCAAATAAAAGTCTAAGCACTTTCAACAATTTCAACACTATTTTGAAATTTTAACTAATCTCATGTTATGCTGGCTGTTATAATTGGACTGCCTCTCTTGAGTTTTCTAGGAAAAGCATGAGAGACAAGAATAATTTTTCTGATAGGGCAGTTATATCTTTTACCATATCACATAACTTCATCCACTTCTGTCTGCCAGAATAGCTGTAAAAACAAAAATTACTTTAAAAGAAAAAGCATTTTATAAGCTTTTGTCAACCTTTCCTCAGGATTTTCTTTGAGAACAATATATGTTTTCAGTAGATTCCTCATCCCATGTTGTGTTGGGCAACCATCTGCTTATCTGATAAGCTATGATGAATTTGGAATAATGCCACTTATTTCGTTGGAATTTTAATTCAAATGGTAAGGCAATCTTGGTTTTTGTATGTATGTGAGTTGATTATGTATATATGTGTTAGGGACTGATCTGATGGTCTCTTTTTGTGTTTACTGGATATGTGTGTGTGACATTTTTATAAATGGTAGATTATACTATGAATTCTAGCATCATTTTGCAACCTGCCCAGCCCTGTGTTGTAAAGGCAAGCATTAAAGCTAAGAAAATTCAGTAGTAGGAGGAATCAGAATGATCAAACTGATGGTAACAATGCATCTGCTGCCCTGAGAGTAAGAGAACAGCGTGCAGGAAATGGTCACACTGGGCCTGGCAGCGTGGAGATCTTTGCTGGCATCCAGTGACCTTTCAGTACTGGACAACCTTTTCCTATCAGTGAGGGGGCAGATAGGCTTTACATTTACAGGGCTTGGATTTGTTCTGAAGTGATGCAAGCACAAGGTCTTTGGGTTTTGTTTGGTTTTTTTAAAATCAATACAGTTCTGAGTAGGGATGCAATTAAGTCAGTCTAAGAATGTCTCTAGCAGTATGTTTTGCTTTCTAAGTGAACATGACTTATAGCCACACAATCATATAGTCTATCTGCCTCAAAACTATGCAGAGTTCTTTTAGCAAACCCTTGAAAAGAGCGTGAACTCTTTATCAGCTTTTATTACATCCGTTTTGTGGCTTTGACAGTTGCACCCAGAATTTTGCCTTCCATCTTGCCTCAAGACGTCAATCACCTATAGGTATTTTGAGTGTGCAGAGAAAGAGTGCGAGGACAAGTAGGACAAGAAAACAGAGGTATGGTAGCATGGCCCCTGGCATTTCCTTTAGCAGAGCTTCTCTCCCCATCTCCATGCTGTGGCAGAACGTTCTTAACTTCTTGATGCTTGCAACAAGGAGCATTGCTTTGCATTTGATTCTTTCAAGACATTCCTCTGAACTCAAGCTTGTGGACCTGTTTATGTGAAAGATACATGTAAAATACACCACTGTTGGCTTCAGAATCTGATTTTCTTCTTATTCTTCCATACCTGAAAGAAGTGAAAATAAAAATCATTGCCTGAATCCACAAAATGGCTATTTCTACATGCCTAACTTTGTAGCAAGTGCATTCCAAGAATAGGAAGTGGGGTAAAATACTTAATCTGAACAAAGATTAGATAAAGAAAATGCCTAGAGAATCTGAAACTCAAAGCAGCATGTCTATTTCACATATTGGATGCTTTTTAAAATTGTGTTTTCTAAATTGAAGTGTCTAATCAACAAATCTACTTTGGACACTTGTCTTTTCTTTTTCTATTTTAGATCTGGCATGGTTCACACAGTGAAAAAACTGTCCTCTTCATCCTAGAGACCTTAAAAATTTACCAGTGGGACAAGAAAATCAGATGGAAAGAGGTAGGTGGAACAGTAAGAAGAAAATGTGGAAGGGCATCCTAGGACAAGGCACATTGTGTCCAATAGTTTTGTTTTGCTTTGTTTACATAAACTTTTCTAGTTCCAGATTCTGTTTTCAGGAAATTTTAATGCTTAATGTGATTATTTACAGATGATCTTTTATTTCATTTCATGCATTTTCTTTCTCAGGAAAGGTTTGTAATGGGAAAGCGCTGCTGTACTCTTTTTGAAATCCCGTTTCTTCAGACTTGATTTCCTCTTCCCATCTTTATAGAAGTATAAATGTACCTCACTGAATGCTACTTAAATAGTAATAGCAACCACATTTAGGGGCATTGTGAAACCTTTTTGACCTGATTATGTGGTTCCAATCAGTTCTGCACTGAACTGCCCAGAGAGCCAGCTGATGGGGTTGCTGTGGTTCAGAGGTCAATTCTCATGTCACTGACAGCAGCTACACAGGCAGGCAGAGGCTGGGTTGGTCCTTCATGATGAATTTGGGTTATTTCTTATTTTTCTCTTTCAACTTTCATATTTTTGTTTGAGATGGTACCTGTTCCCAGATGCTTTTTATATTCAGTACAAGTTCTTGCTGCGATCATCTCACTCTGAATGTCTCTTGCTGAATGAGACTTCAGTAACAGCTATATCTTTTTATGCTTTAAATGTGAATTTCAGCTGTGGTTAAGCAAGAAATTAATTCTGACCTACCTTCTGTACCAAACCTGCAAAATGAATGGCTATTAATTCTGGATTATTAATCCCCCAAAAGCTTTTCTGCAACTTTTGGGAGCTGACCTGGAACTTCCTTTACAAAAGGGAATGAAAAGCAAATCAGAAGGTGCAGAGGATTCAGGAGGAGTGTGAGTAGAGGGGAGTGCAGTATGTAAACATTAGAATATCGTGTTTTCTGCTTTATTTTTTATTTCCTCAGTTTTCTGGCAGAAGAACTTGCTACTGTCTCTATGTCCAAGTCAGTCCATGGTATTTGCTGCTGGCTTTCTTTGTCTGCCTACTGCTGGTAGGTTTTCAAGGTGTCCCTAAAGACAGGTTAGACAAAGTGACTGCTGGTTGTGGGCAGTTTTCCCCTCAGGCTTGTGTTTAACACAGCAAAGTTTTGTTTTCAGGGCTTGTTTTTGTTTGGTTGGGGTTTTTTTTCCATTGTCACTGTCTGCAGCAGGAATAACTTTCCATGTATATTTTATGCTTTTTAATGTTGGACATATATTTAAGAAACAAGCAAGCCCTCTTCCAAGGATAAGTACATAGGTGTTCCACAGACCCAAGACGTGAAGCTGGACATTCTTGCTTGCTGGACCCAGCACCCCCATGGGTGTGAGCACCTTCTTCTCTTCTAACTGGGCCTTTTGGCTGTGTCTGCCTGGAACCAACTCCTTGGCTCCTGTTAACTGCTGGTCTGTCCTGCAGGTTCTTTCCTTCTACTCCTTTGCCTCTCCTGTATTGAAAGAATTGCTGTGCTATTCTGAGTGTAACTGGAAATACTATTTCTTGTGTAGGCAGTGTAACCTACATCTAAGGTAGGTGCATCCTCTACAGGTAGACTAATACAACAGTGATATTTAACAGATACCGAGATAATTGACTGATGTGATTAATTACAGGCAGAAATGGGTAGAGACAAATAAAATACACACTTCAAATCTGTCAAGCATTTTTAACTCTCAGATTACTCAGCACAGCAGTGTGGGGATTATTGTGGGGTGTTTGAGCAGTGCCAATATGTATTATCTAGTTGTTATCTGTTTTATATATTTGCTAAACCTTTTACACAGAGATATTCACTTTGCTCCATATATATTAAGCATTTGACTGTCCCTACCTAGTGCTGGTACACTGTAAAACCTTCTGTACACAAGGTGAGATGGGTGTGCTGATTGAAGGCCTGAAGATTGACTGAGCTGGAGCATTCTCAAGGCTTCAAGAAAGGTTTTTACTTGACGTGCTTTCCCGCAGGAGTTCACATCTGCTGTTTTATCTCTGGGAGTGAGCTTAGTGACAGACACACACTGAGAGTCAGGGAGAAATGCCATGGGAGCTACTTAACAGCATTCAGATGCAGAGATGGCATTTGATTCCCAGGTTTCTTTGCTGCAGCTGCTTTATAAGAAATCTAAATCAGGAAACTCTACAGGGTATCAGGAAAGCAGACCTCTGATCTGTGTGCTCTCACCATTAAAAACCTGAGTCCTGCTTCTGAAACAATAAACAAATCTAAAGGTTACCATTGAATAGCTCCTGTTTATTTTGGTGGAGTCTGTGAAGTGGCAGAATAGCAGGTGTGTGGACACACCACTGCGTTGGTAGGACCGCAAGAGTTCTCTGACAAGGTGTTAACAGGTTGTCTGACATACTCATTGTAGCTGCTTTCATTTAACGTAGGAATTGCGTTAGTCTAATTCCTACATGTTGTTCAGGTAAAATGTTCTGGATCTGTTTAAAAGCAAGTGCCAGTCTTTTGAAATGGTTCCCAGTACCTGCGTTATAGACATCAAATACTCTTTTAGAGATAGCAGTGCTTGAAATATTTATTTTGCATTTTATTTTTTATGCATTCATTTAAATTTATATTTATAAATATCTGGAGGTGAGTAGTTGAATCTCGTCAGCAATCCTTTTTCTTTCTCTTTCAATGTATAGAGCCTGAAAAATTTAAAATACCTTGTGAGTAGACATGCTAATGTTATGATGAAACTTTGCATCTCATTCAATGGAAAGGTAATTTTTTTGTGATTCTTTTGGTGCAGTGAAACTACGAAAGTTGCCAGAAATAAACATAAAAGCAAATTACTAGATGGCAAAAGTGATAAACATGTAAGCACTGCAGCTATAAGATAACATACTCTGTGATGTCAGAACTGTGAGCTGTTGATGAAGTTTGAAGTAATTCCATTTTGCATAATATTTTTAAATTCTCACCTAACACAACCGATTTAAATGTGGAACCTTTGAAATACAAAGAATTAACCTCACCTTCCAGACAAGATGCTTAAGGTTAAAAATAATAGAAACATAAATCTTGTGTAAGTCTTATTAGAAAAAAATATCTGCACTATCTGAGTTAGATTTCTTTCAACCAAAACTCCTATTCTGAAATGCTACCGTTCTGACAGTGTGACAAATTGCTGGAACAAATGCTAAATAGTTAAATGGACAAGTGATGGATGGCCTCATAAGCCTTGCAGGGCAGCCTGTGTAAGATACTAATTGGTTCTGTGGAACTGGTTTTGGTCAATAAATTCACTTGAGATATTTTTTTTTTGTATGTGTGTGTTAGATATCTGTAAAGAATGCAGGGTTGTAGGTGACAAACCACTTGCAATGTATTAGGCCACCAGCAACTTTATTTTGTCTGCTATACCATCTACCTTCTTTCAAGGATATAACCTACTAAAAATCTATTATTGATGCAATGCTGTCTCTCAAGTGCTTCTGAATTATGAGTTTATTTGGAAGCCTCCAGAATTTTCTGATGCCAAAAAAGGTCCATGTTAAGTTTTCCACAGTGCTTCCAATTGCTCTTTTTTTTTTTTTTTTCCCTTCCTCTGGAATAGATTCTGCCACCATTGCTCACTTTGAGCAATACCTTCTACTGCAGAGAGCCTAAATATTAGTGTACTCCCGTTGTAAAAAATACTGCCGAGGTGAGTAAAGGCAAATAGACTCTGGACTTTGGGAGCTGTGTCAGAGAAGAACTGAGCTGTCAATTCTTGGGCTGAACTCAGAGGTAGGGGAGTAGCTGCAGAGGGGTTTTCAGGACTCTTGCTTTGAGCTCAGGCCGTCGCTGCTCCCTGTTCTGCAATCCCTACACCTCCCCGGGCTCTCCTGGCCGAGCTGCGGCGTGGCCAGGGCTGTTCACAGAGGTGTCTGTGCATGCCAGAGCACCTGAGCTGCAGGTTCTGTCTGAGCTCCAGAGGGATGAGCACCTGAGCTGCAGGTTCTGTCTGAGCTCCAGAGGGATGAAGTCCCAGGAGCTGGCTCTGCACACGGTGCTAGCAGAGCCACAGCCGCACAAGGCCGGGGCCTCCGCCCGTGTCCGCATCCCTGCCCGGCTCCGTCCGGGCTGGGGCAGGGCTGGGCGGGGAGAGGAGCACAGGCGAGACCCCAGCGCTTTTACTGCTGCAGGGTCCGGAGGAGAAGCTCATTGCCGTTGTTCTGGCCATGGGTACGTCTGCTGAAGGGCTGAAAGAGCTCTCCCCGTTGATTCCCGGCGATTTTTCCCAGTGGCTGGTTTTTTGTGGCTCCCATGCCCAGCCTGGCTGCTGCAATCCCTGTGCAAGACGCTTGCTCTGCTCGTGCTCTGCACAGCATTGCACAGCCCATCCTGGGACCGGCTGCCTGGCCATCATCCCCAGGCGTTGGAGAGACAAGCCCCGAAGCAATTGCCTTTCAAGTTCTTCAGTCCTTTGTTGAATTTGGCCCTAAGTGATTTCAGTGGAAATAGGAGATGTAGAGTTTGTTCTTGGTTTTGTTTTGGGTTTTGGTGTTTTTATTGCCTTTTCCCCCCGTTCAGGTTGTTTATTTGTTTCTTGGGTGGGGTTTTTTTTGTTTTTTTTCAAATTTTCGTTAGGGCTAAGTAGAATTTTTTTATGGATGCTAAGAAAACCCAAACAGAACCAAAGCCAGCTTGAATAAGCGAGCCAGGGAGGCAGAAGGATTGAGATGGTTTCACAGTTTTTTCCAGATAGCAATTTCGTGCTTTGTAAAGTAGAATTGATTAATTCTAGAAACATCAGGATTTAAAAAGCCAGTCTTTGAGATAAAGGAAAAATCTGAAATAAATTTAGAATTTAAATAATGCTAAACTTAAACACATTATGTCTTTGCTTTTCATTCTTGTCCATACTCACATATATGACATGTTTCATAATTAAACCCTGTATTTCAACCGCTGTATATTTAAGCCAAATTTGACTGCTAACACATACTAACTACCTTAGCAGCAAACAAGATGCTTCCAGAATGATCTGTTAGTCTAATATATATAAACTTCAAGAAAACTTTCTTGGTACTAAAACATGTGCAACTGCTTTAATACATTTTCGGTTCAGTGCAGTATAGTCAAGTCTTGTAGAATACATATTTAACTGGAAGGCAAATGTGTTACTTTGAGAGGCTCTGAATACAAGGCTCCATAGGCTTTTTGTAAAATTTTTGGGAAGAGGTGGATGTCTCAAGGAGAGCTTGCTGCATGTGACATACAACCCAGCCCTGTACAAGAAACACATGATTTGTCATTGTGGAGAAGTGCATTCAAGTAATTATGTGACAACCACACCAATAGATTTTTCCTTAAATCCTAATATATGATTAGATTTTACAATGAAGCAATGCCCAAACAGGCCTAGTAAAAGTTAGTTTTGTATAAACTATTTGTGTGGTAGCTTTCTTGTTCCCGTTAGTTGATTGAGGTATGCAACAAGCTGAACATATCTGTTGTTGATCCAAACAAGTAAGAGCTGAATTATAGTTCAGAACTGTCCTGTTTGGGAAGCCTGCTGGAGGATTTGTAGTCACCTGAGAAACAAGAGATAAATACAATATATTTTCTTACATTTAATCAGATTCTGTGGCTCCACAGAAAAGGCTCACAGGTCCCTCTGGAGCAAATTTATAATAAATATTTTAGTTCATTAATACAAAGGATTGTGACAATACAGAAAACAGAACAAACAAATATTTGATATGCTGATCTCTGTTTATGCTTGTGTAAAAACCCAAGGCTCATTTAGGATATTGAGCGGTAAAGTTTAACTACTGAATTCACCAATGATAGACTACAAATTTTCTGTGTTACCAAGATAGTTTTTATTAAAGCATTCTACCTTTTTTTGTTTAGAGTTAATTTTGAATTTAAGACTGTACATTTTGTGTTCTGTAATACAGAAGACTTTTCTAGACATCACATGTAATGAATTGTTTAGATCACCCCAAAATACCCCCAATGGGACCCTTAAAATGCTGCTACAGGTAACCTAACAATCTGCAAGTGAGGCTGTGCCAAGCAAAAAGACCTTGCAGCTCAGAGCACTCCAGTTAGGGGTCGCCAGGCTGTAGATTAATTGTAGTGAAGCAGAATTTCAGGTTTAAATGCCAACATTCTTTTTCTTGTAAATCAACTGGAAATGAGGGTCTTTTGCACATCTGGGTGTTGGAAATATGTCCTTTGAAATCAGCTGATAAACTTAGATGTTACAAGTGTAAAGTACATAATTTTGTATAAAGAACTTATAATTATTTTATGTGTCTAAAAATCATGATGCACATCCCAAAAGTTCAGTTTGTGTAGAAACCTCTTAATCACCTCAGAAAGGAAGGGTAAACAGTACCTTTGGTACAGTTGGCAAGGAAACTGCTCTAAAAGCTTCTCTCATTTTCCGAAGTTTTCCAGCTAGACTTGAACTTTAAAACTTTAGCAGTTTGAAATTAAGAGTTTACTTTCAAATAGTTTATGAAACAAACACATAGGTGATGAGTTGATGTGTTTGCCACTCTTGTATATTTAGGAAACCATGTGTTTATAAAGTGTTGTGTCACATCTGTGGGAGACACTGCAGCTGCTCATAACTTTGACTGTAAGAAATCTGCTGACCTGCTGGATTCCTTAACAGTTTCAAGTTATTGCTTAACCTTTCTAAAAGTTTTTTTTTAAAGTTTATGAAAGTATCTATTTTCAGAAAACCTGAATGTGTGATGTTAGAAGAGAAAGTGAAGAGATTGAAAGAATAAAATTGCTGAATGTCAAACTTGCAGGGACCTAGTGAAATTCAGGACAAAATCCAAATTCAGGTAATTTCTTAAGTTACCATCTGTTCTGTTCACAAGTATCTTTTATATACTATAAATATACCTTACTGTAACAGCTTCCCAGCTGTGAAGAACCCATTTGCCTGACTATTCTTGTAATTCCTCCATAAAACCTTGGTTTTGAAGTTGGCCATCTGCCTAGATGCTAGTGCAATAGGCATTAATAAAATATAATATAAAGAATAAATTAAAGCATCTGCTAAAATTAATATGAAAAAGTTTTATTTGGCATAGCAGGAAATACAATAACATGGAGAAACTGAGCAGTCTGAATTGGAAATCATAATTTTGAGATATGGAGATAATGAAGGAGGCACTTGGGACCTGGTCCAGCAAGTGCTTGCATTCTTACAGTGTTCAGCTATAAGCCTGAGTAACCCCATTCTTGGCTTACTTGCACATAAACCCAACACCAAGTGTGTGATTTGACAGAATCAGTTTTTACATTCTGGTACAACTATAGAGTTATGGAAGACTCATTCTACTCTTGAGGATAACCCTTAGCAGGTGCAGCTTTATTGGGGAGGTCAGACTGTTTCCCTCTTTGTCACCACAGTGCTCTGTGTACGTGCTGGGCTACAGTCCAGAACTCGAACCACGCAGCCCCCAAAGCTCATACTGAGCCACATCGACTCCTCTCGACAGAGAAGCCAAAGGGCAGGGCTCTATAAGCACCTGCCTCCTGCCAGCCCCGAGTGATGCATTTCCTGCAGGCTGGGAGATTGTAGAACATGACTGTATCACACTTTTGATAAGGCAGTATATCATCTACTCATTGCTTATGCTGATCCAGCAGCAGGGGCCTGGCTTGGGCTGAGCGTGGAGAAAATTAGGGAGGTGATCAGCACAGGTACACCTGGCTAGTTACAGCTGGTTAAACAAGAACAACCTGGGAGGTTTGAGCTGGACATTAGAAAAAGGTTCTTTGTGAGGAAGATGTACAGCACTTAGAGAGACTGTGGTATGTTTCTTCATTCTTAGAAGTTTTAGGGACTTGTTTAGTCAATACTGTGGCTGGAGACTTCTGGAAATATGTTCCAACTGTCTTTCCTGAGACACTGCTTTTTCCAGATCAAATCTCTCTCTCTCTAAAAGAAATCAGGACCAGGCACTTAGGAAAAAGCAAAAAATGAGACATACATATTTGTTCTCAATATTCTACTCTCATGTGGCAACAATGAGATGGGCTTTTCCTAAATAGACGGTATTATCTTTGTATTTATTTAATAAGTATGAGAAAGTTTGATTGAGACACTTCAAGGTTTTTATTTTAATCAAGTAATTATTTCAGTTCTGAGATAGAACAGAATTGACCTTGTTTTAGAAAGAGTTTTTGTTTTGATATTTAATGAAAGGGTATTTTTATGAGAAAAATGTTATGAATTTAATTGCATTTTTCTGGTGCACTCTATCTGCCTTCCTGCTACTTTGTGGGTAGACAGGAAAAGATGTTCAAATTCCTGTTAGTCAGTCACTTGAATTCTTTTGTGCTGTTTCTCAGACCTGTGTGCTCAATCCCTTAAATTATTTGGCTCAGGAAAAATAATATTTCACTTTCTTGATCAGTCACATAGTCTGTGCCTCAGTAACTGAAATAAAACCAGGTTGCTGTTATATAATTTCTAGCATTAAAAATGGTAGCTCTGATTCAGCCTCTTGTGAGGCTTAACTGGGGTTTTAAGGTTTTGTAGCACATTCCCTGAGCGCTCTTGCTAGCCCTGTATTGTTTGCGTGTCTCCTCCTGTACTGTGTGTTTTTTAACTGGGTACTGGTTCTAGGTTTGTCTCCAGCATGCCTCAATATGGGAGTCTGTTTCATTACATTATTTTAGGAATCTGCTGTTATTATTGCCTAATCACTTTGCACTCATTTCTCGGCCTTCTGGAAAGAGGGATTAACCTTCTGTGGCATTTTTGATCTAGCTAGCCATGGAATATGAGTCACTGCTGCCGCTGGTAAAAGGCTTAAAGTCGTGTGAAGTTTGTCTTCCTGTGGCAGATCCCAGTCTGTGCGATACCCAGCTTGGTGTCCCCGTGTCCAGCAGGGATTCCCACGGGACCAGCGCTGTGTCCCGTGCAGCAGCAGCGGCCCCGTGGCAAACGCTGCAGCCCCTGGGCGCGGCCAGCCGGCTGCCCCGTGCTGGCTCAGTGCCTGGCCAGCTGCGCACCCACCGTCAGCCCAGAGCTGGAGGGCACAGCAGCCGCCTCTGCTGGGCTCTGCCGGGGCTGATTGCATGCGGGGGCTGCTGCCAGGCCGCCTCCTGAAGCATCATGGCCAGGGGCAGCACAGACACTGCGGGAGAGGGCTCTGCTGATGCTTTGCTTTCCTTGCGGGCTGCTCGTTCTCAGACCTCTGGCTGCTCCTGTTATGCAGCAGTGTATGAAAAGTATCTCAAGGGTTTCTCTGTGTGTATAAAATCTAGAAAGAATACATCATTCCTCTAATTGTCATCTGAAGGTCTCTCTTTTCATTTGCTTTTATCTGTGCATCTTCTTACCAGTTCCTTATCCCTTAAAAACAAACTAGGTCTCTCTGGGACGAACAGAATATTTCATGTAGGAAACATCAGTTGTGTATATTTAGTTCTAATTCTAAATATTCAGAACTTAATCAGTTCTTTACAAAAGGTGTATGGGACCTTAGTGGATACTCTGCTAACACGTATACAATTAGAAACATACCTTAGCAGCTATCAGATATGTAGCTACATGTATATATACATGTACACATATGCACACACTTATTTTTTTTAATCCTTCCCTTTTCAGTAGCCTACTTAGGTACTTGATATTGTAATGGTGAAAGATTGATAGAGAAATCTTGATGGAGACCAAGGGTGGGGACAGATAATGGAAAAAAGAAATAAAAAACAAACCAAAATAGTAAAAAACCTGATCCAGGAAGCTGAAGACATACATAAAACAGGAAAGACCACTGTGAAAAGCAGCTATTATCTATAATTTCTTTTTATGCTATGGAAACTTTGAAAGTTATTTGGGGGGTATTTGGGTGTGTGCATGGAGTCTTTTACCTCGGATAACATAACTTTTACTATCATTGTATGTTGCAGTGGTACTGACTACCACTGCACTAGTTAAGGGTCTGTGAGGAATATTTCTGTTATAAATCTAGAAGATTATATCTCTGTCTTCTCATATTGCATCATCCTGAAACCTGACAAGTTGTCAGTGGAGAGGCAATTATTTCTACCAAAACACTGAGACCATAACTTACATTTCTAAGGTATGTAGAAAATATGAAATCTGTGAAAATATGTGGATTTAGGAGAAAGTGAGGTAGTTGGGATTTTTTGTTTTGCCCCAGCTATAAAATTTGCATGTTGAAACTGTAAAAGTGATCTTTTTCTTCCTGGTAGTTGACAATGAGGTTTAATTGTGTTTTCAATTTTCAATGGTGAGGGAGAGGGAATGACACAGTTGAAGCTTTAAGAGAGATGGGGGGGCAGAACCTAAACAGTGGGCCTGGCCAGAAAATGCTGTTCTATGCTATGAGAGATAATACTATTTCCAGTTTGCAGATTGTTGTCGGTTTTGAGAGCAGCTGGTGTTAGAGGAAGAGGCTGCATTTCCCAGCAATGACTCAGTGGATCTCAGGAGCAGCAGGGAGAGCGAGTGTGAGGAGAGCCAGGAGCGGCTGTCAGGGCTGGGATACCAAGACAATTAGCAGAACGTAGCTTGTTATTTTTGCTTTGCAAACTCCCCCCAAAAAGTGAACATTTTGGAAGAGTGAGACAAAGACTAGGGAGCCAGGGGAGCAGAGAGCATGTTTGGAGGGGCAAAAGGAGTCTGTGAAGAAGAGTGAAGGTGCCCTTCAAATTATCTGATAATGTGCCAGCTTAAAGCAGCACAATGCAGCATCAGTGAAATGTAGAGAAGTAGTAGTATGAACAGTGTAACCAACTGAGAGTAAGTGAACTCCAGTTTCAAAACTCAGATTATCCTGCATTTCAGGATACTTGTTTGTGTGAAGAAAGCCAAGTGGCCTTGGAAAATTAGCAATTTTTAATTCCTTATTGTGAATTAGCTTCAGCAATGCTGATTATTGAAAATGGATGAAACAGTTTTCTTACTAAAAATCTTCAAGGTAAAAAAATTCTTTCTCTCTCCCTTGCTGTGAAATTGAATTTTAACCTTTCCTATCTGCTTCCATAAAAAATGGAGGAAATGAATCTGGATTATGTCCCAGCAGTGCACTTATTTGGAAAGATGTGGGAGTTTGATTCACGTTACCATGGTGGAGGTGTCTCATTTGCTGGCTTGGAGCTACAGTGCCTTCTTTGCAGACCTCTGCTGAGTGACTAAGTCTAATTCTTAGGACATGGAAGAACCAAGTTCAGTTTTCTGCTCTGTTCTTCTGTGTCTCATATGGCCTTATACACCATGCCTTAACATGGGGCCTCTGCCTTTGTAATCCTGTTGTAATAGTGGTCACTGAAATAGAAATTTGACTGAGGGCTGGAGACAGCAACTAAATTGTTCGTGTCTCACATAACTAGAGGGTCCCAGGGCTACTGACCAGCATGGCAAATAATTCCTAGTGTTCTGAGAAATATTCTGGTTTTAATCAGAAATAGTCTGTATTCTTGCTTAGTATATATTGGGATTTTGATCGTTTTCAGAGATATATTTAGGTCCCCAATAGCTCAACCACTATTATTTTAGAACCCTAAATAGAAATTGCAACTAATAACATATGACTCCTCAGAGAATTTCTGAAGGAATTTTTAAAATTTGTTTTCTTTCTTAAATCAGAAGAAATGAACAGAAACATGAATCAGTCAGAAAAAGTCCTTCATTATTTATGGATAGAACCTTTATTTGTCATGGTCAGATATGACATACAATTTGCATCATTATACTGCTGAAATGCATGAGATAGTGCAAGCAGACACCGCGTGCTCAGTGCTGAGCGGATGGGAAGCAGAAGCAGTTTGGGGGTGACAGATGGCAGAGCCATGGTGGCAAGGTCAGGATCATCCCTGCTGCACTGGCTGGTGTATGTGTGCACGTCTTGAAATCGTGAAACCATTTTCTCTGGTTCCTCTACCTTGTTCCATCAGTATTATTCCCCTGAAGAAGAGTGGTCAGCTGCTCAACAGAAGAGGGGACAAAGTCTGAAGTTATGAAGTGCTGTCTCAGAGAGGCTGCTGGGGTTTGTGGGCACCCGGGGAAGGTGCAGCAGTACATTGATCCGAGGAGGTGCAGACACGTTCAGGGGTTTGATGAATATGACAGCTGATACTTGTTTGCTTAGCAGCTGGGACCTTCTTTGCTAGCTTCATCACCAGCAGAGAAGGGTTTCATACATGTGCCATGTAGTATAAACACCAGATTGCCTCCCTGCCTGCCAAATTCCCAGGACATTGGTGCCTGTGAAGTTGCTCTGAGTGCACTGAGCAATCATGACGGCATTTGCTGTGTTAGGGTTTGTTCACAGGGCACGAACACGTTGCAACAGGAGGTAGTGCATTAACAGCTCAGTGTCACAGTGAGGTTGTGTCGTTGGTATGATCTCACACCCTGCAGAAAGTAACACTGATCTCAATAGCACTTAAAAGAGAGTCTGTCATCATTAATGAGGATGTTAACCTCCTCCTTGGAAGATGGCTGAGGGCCACGAAGATTCCTTCTCATGAGATGATAACAGCTAGTAGGAAGGAAAGAGAAATAATTGCTAAACTTGAAAATTTGTTGCTATTGAGAGCTTTTGTATACTTGGCAGTTAAGCCACTCATAGTGGATTTGCTCCATGTTTCCCATTGATCCATTTCCTGCAATTCCCAGATCAGCAGACTATAGCTGTGCTGAGATCTTCTGATTGCATAAACTGTTTCTTGATTTTGCATTTTTTTGTAATTAGCTCTTTAACTTTAGTGGCCTTCCAGGATTGCCTCTCACCATTCCAGTATTAGTTCCCAAAAGCCTTGCTTTTGCACATTTTTTCTGCCATTTTCTCCAAGGTTAATATTTGTCAGCAGTTCCTACTTTTGTAGAGAGTTATTATATGTTATATGCAATTGCACTCTTGCAGGTAGAATTAGCTCCCCTTTCACTTCAACATTGCTTTATACTCCTGGGCTACCTGGCAATCCAAAAGAAGTCATTATCAGAATTAAGAGCTCATCCACAAATCCTTTTGTGTTTTGTCTTTTGTGGAATGCCTCTCGACAATAAAGTTGAATTCACATCATAATTTGAGTTTAAAATTCAGTTACCAAATAGATGTTCCTAAAATTAAAATGGCTGTTGGAAAACCTATTCTCTTTCTATAATTCTCAGCAGTGAGAATCTGAAAATGAGAAAAAAGAGGAAGTGGGAAAGCTGGACCTCTGTAGCAGTAGAAACAAAGAATGCACAGCAGAAGTTTGCATTCTTTCTATTTTGGTGTGCTAACGCTTCTGATTTGAACAGTTAATTACTCTTGTACCTTTAACCCTTTGGCAACTATGGCTTTTAGGTGTCTATTACCATGGAAAAATCAATTGCTTAGTATAAAAAAGTGAGTGAAATACTTTATTGTCTTTTATTACTGGTCTCTTTTAGACATAAAAATAGTTATACACATTACCTCGCTTAAAAATCATTCTCATAATGGCTTGTTCAGGGCTGGACAGCAATTTCTAAAAAGTGACAATGTCCCTATGATAGCTGCTTTCTAAAAAAGGCTCCCTCAGTATAGACATCATGTTATTGACTTTGAGGGGAAGCTGGTTAGACGGGAAAGTTTTCATTCTGTTATTCTTGAATAGCTAGAAAAAACCTGAGAATATGAGCTGCACATTGGTCAGAGATGCTAAGTAAAAAAAATTAATAGTGCTCTAACTTATACCTAGTGAAATTATACAGTCTTATCTTGTGATGCACAAAGTTTTTCCACGGATTATTGTAGGTCCAGGAATCTTAATATATTTTCAGGCCAGATTTCAGATTTAAAGGTTTTACACTGGGATGGTGATGTTGAATGCAGATATGACCCCAGGTATCAGACCTTACCTTATATTTATGATAATATGGGGGGGGGGGGGGGGGGAAAAAAAAAAAAAA